>OZ024898.1:7299293-7822194 GCA_964017195.1 Siderastrea radians
GCTCACGGAATTGGGCTTGCTATTGCCTCAGTTTTTTTTCCAGTAGCTGTGTCTGAGTTCCTTCAAACCCTGATGATAGTTATTATAATAAGTGTGACTCTTCACCGGTGCAGGTGACAGTTGAGGAGGTTGCCTTTTCGTGGATAGATTTACAGTGATCTGATTCCTTTAGATTTGGTCCAACAACTACAAGTCAGTCAAAAAATTAACCTCGTACTGTGCTTTGGTCTGGCCCTTCAGCACCTTTAAGCCCAAGTATTTTTTGGCGTATATTGTAGGGTCTGTGCCTGGGGGTTTACCACATCTTAGGCCTTGATGACATGCTTAACTTCCAGCTCTGTAGGGGGACTGCTGCTTGTGCTGAGGACACCTGACGCTGGCAGCCTGCCTGCTCTGCCCATTTCTCTAGTTTTGGTATCTTGTTGATGTGGTGCCCACCATCTTGGCAAGATGGTGGGCCAAGACTTGGCTGTTAGTCGTTTTGCATGTTCTTTAGTCGTTTCTTCAAGCTTGTATCCTTTCCTTGTGGCTCTTCTTCTTGTAACCAGCAGCTGCTTCAATGCAGTTCCTATCAGGTTTTTCACTTGCTGGTGGTATTGTGGTCAGATTTCCCTGTGATCTGCTGGTGTCTTTTGGTGTCTGAACTTTGTGATGTCATGCTGTTTGTGATACTACTGTAGGTATGCTACCAGGAAGTATTAGATTAAAACCACAAAATACAGGCAATGAGGAGGTAACCCATTGAGGAAGTAGCATCTCATCCAAGGTGGAGTCATAAATATTCCCAATCAGTTTACCATATAGAAATAACAGTTATGCTTCTGGTCACAAGGAGCCACTTAATGCTTTAAATAGCTTGTATTTTAACTTTGTATTAGATTAAATCTGGGAAAGAAGTCAGTGTCTTGACATTAAGTGAATTTGATGTCTATGTACCTAATGGCATGACTGTGTTTATCTTTTGCCCTCTAGGTGGTTAAATTTTGAAAAGGTTGTTGATGCTTTGGTCGCCAAAAACATCAATCACATCCGTTTGGAGGAAGAGCGCTGAGGGGGCGGTGCTTCGAGCAAAAATACAGCAGAAAAGGGCTGCCCTTTCCCAGTCTTCCAAGTCTTCGCCGTCTCCTCCCGTTTTCTCTGTTCGGACACAAGTTCCTCACCCGGACTCACGCTCCGTGAAGACCCTAGATGACCTGAGGAAGGATGAAACCTTGCAAGATCATGTGGCACAACAACTCGCCCAGTTAGCCGTTGGAGATGATTGTTCTAGTTCCGACAGTGATGAAAACGATGGCGAAGAATCTGATGATTCCAGAAGCCGAAGGGCTTCTCGACGATCGGCTGGTAAGTCGTTAAGTTCGGGGAAAACAGTTAAACTGGTAAGTCGTTACGTTTGGGGAAAACAGTTAAACCGTACGGCTGTTCCGTGACTTGTTAGTGCGCGCTGATGTCCCTTCGGCGGGGTGTTACACGGGGCACTCCTTTCGCCGGGGTGGGGCTACCTATGCCTTTCGGTCAGGGGTTCCTGGGGAACTTATTCAGGTTATGGGTGATTGGAAATCAGACGCTTATAAGCGCTATTTCGACTTTTCTTTTGATACTATGTTGTCAGTTAGTTCTCGCATGAGGGATTCTATTGTTTAATTCGTCTTGGTTTTCCACTTCGTTTTTCCCCTCTTTTCGCTCCCAGCTGGTTTCTGTTGTGTTTGGCCCTTCGTTTGGTGCTTCGAATTAGTTTTATCGTGTTTTTAGCTCGTGATCTTTGTAGCTTGTTATTGCTATCGTTTAATAAACTTATTCTTTCGGCCAAACACTGTTTACTGGTTTTGCATTGGGAGCAAAAAGGGGGAATTTGGATATTTTAAACATTTTATTTAAAATAGGTAATTGCCCCCGTATAGGTGATCTGGTTTTCATCAGAGATTGGGATCGTATTGCGACATATAAGTCGGTTCATTTCTATTGTTGCGTTCTTCAGTTACAGCATGTTAATTTTGTAAGCACGATTGTCGATCATCTTGTATGTTTAGTTGTTACTTTTCCCTCCCGCCCTCCCTTTTGTTATTGATGGTATATCCTTATTGTAATCGTAGTAGTTAGCGTGCTTCGAATTAGTTTTATCGTGTTTTTAGCTCGTGATCTTTGTAGCTTGTTATTGCTATCGTTTAATAAACTTATTCTTTCGGCCAAACACTGTTTACTGGTTTTGCATTGGGAGCAAAAAGGGGGAATTATGTAAGAAAATGTTCTTAGTTTTGAGTTAACCAGTTAGAATTTTGAACCACTAATACATAATTCATGACATACACTAGCTGTAGCCCCCTATAAACATATATCAACCCTGGGAGCTAAAAGCCTTATGCTAGTTTTAGTTTTGCTCATTATAGTGCCAAAATTATGCAACTCAGATGTGTAAGACTTTCATACAAAGCCCAAACAAGCATAAGTCTGAATTTTCAGCCTGATTTACAAGTCTTTTACAAAACTGATTTCAAGTCTTAATTTTTTTACACGTACATATATGTACCCTCATGCAGTTGTTTACAGTGGGTCATAATTCTCACTCAGGCAAGCTCAGTTGTTGCATGATTTGTGTGAGCTTTGATGAGTGTGAGTAAATACAGGGAAGAAATCGAGAGGAATTTAATTATATAGTAAAGGACTCGGAAAATTAAGATGGATTGAGGAAAAGATTAATGAGCTTTATTAAATTAGCCAAATCAGGAATTAGGTCTACACAAAATAATTGAAGGCTAAATTTTGGCAAAGAATATCGTAATTAACTTTTTCTAAAATCTTTCATGTAATTAAATTTGCCCATTTGCACACACACAAAAAACTTTTTTCGTCAAAATTTTCATTGCCTAGTTTACTTTTTGTTAAAACTTTTAAAGATGTTTCACAGCTGGGTACCCAAAACTCAGTGGGCAAGAAATTGTCCTTATATAATTAAGTTAGTGACTTTTTAACATCTTTAATGTAAATGTCGTGCTTTTAAAACAGTTTAGTTTTATTTATTCAAGATGTCCTATTGCCCCCTCCCCTCCTCCCACCAAAAAATTATTTTTTATTGACTGTATTTTTTGGCTTGAATAGCCCATTTTTGTGTGGAGCCTGCATTTTTGCATGGAGCCTTTCAATTTTTTCCAGTTTTTTATATTTACTGGTATCTAAATCTTTTGTTGGCAAAACACTTGGCCAATTAAAATATGAGAACATGGTTTGTTTTGATATTCTTTTGCAGGTCACTGACGAGCCAAATGCTGGTGCTGCTTGTGAACAAACTTCAGCACAACCTGAGTTGATTATCGATTCCACCTCACTTCCAGATGAGGTCACAAACCATGCAAATCAGTGGATCAAGTATATCAAACGTAAGCATGTTAAAAGTGACATCAACAAAGAAGATTCTATTGTCAGTCTGGATATATGGGATTTTGCTGGACAGCATCTGTACTATGCTTCCCATCCTGTATTTTTCTCCTCACAAGCAATCTATGTCCTGGTGTACAACCTCAGCAAGTCATTAAATGACACAGCTAAGCCCTGTGCCAGACAAGGAACTCGTAATGTTATCTTGGAAAACCTCAGTGGTGAAACAAATGTTGAGAATTTGCTGTCATGGCTTTCTACAGTTCACGGTATGACCAAAATGAGAGGAGAAGCAGTTGATGGTGAACATGGAAAGCTGCCTTATCTGCAGCCCCCAGTACTCATTGTTGGTACCCATGCTGATAAACCGTTTGAAGACATCGCAACTATGGAATCAGAAATAAGGGGTAAAATTGCTGGTAAGGAGTATGAAGGGCATGTGGTCATGCCTATCTTCAGCATTGATAACACTGCAGGGTCACTGCAACATAGCTGGATCAAGAAAGTCTTTTGGTGGACTCAGACAGGTGAGTAAAATTTGCTTTGTTTTCCAACAAGCACCGAAAAGGAGTGCACTTTTGGATTGACATTTAAAGATATACTCTTAACTGGGGGTGGGGTGGGGAAGGGTGGCACTCATTCAAGTTTCTCACCGGGAAGCTCCACTCTGAGACTCAAACACTATGCTGTTGTATATACAAATTATGTACAAGGTTTTATGGAAAAGGTGCCCTTTTCAAGGGTTTATGCTTAAGAGCACGGCTTTGCAGGATTTCTGCATAAAATTTACATTTATGTTGGTGCATCAAATGGGGTGAACAAAATTGTGCCCAAGGATAAGTTTTGAGAACATCACTGATGATATAAGATTGATATGACTGCTACTCGTACTTGAAATTCATAGCCTGTTACTCTCTCAGTTGCCTTTCTTTTCTTTGTTTGCTTCAACCTGTGTTGGCATTCTGTACTTCCTGGAGCTGCTTCTGAGAGCCATTATTTTATGAGACAATTAACATCTGGGATTCTACAGTTACACAAGTCCAGTCCTTCTCAGTCTCTCCTTTCTTTAAGGACCCCTTTCTTGAAACATAGGCCCACAATGCATCTCGAAAAGAAAGCAAGCGAGCCATGCGTGACTGCAGCTTCAATAACATTCAAGCATCTGTAACAGCAAGTTGCAGTAAGAGTGTGTAACTGTAACTAACGCTTAAATTTGACCAACTGAAAAGGCGACCAATACCAGTGGAAAGGAGGTCAACTGAATTATTCACCCTCTCCTCACCAAACATAGCTCCACAGACTATGCCCGTGACCTCGTGCATTCTTCACCCAAGATCTTTTTTTGCTGTCTTTTGGTCGGTCTTCCTCAAAACCCGGAACAAAAATTCTCAAAACAGACGCATTTCAAAAAATGGGCAACAAATTTCCCAATATAAAAGTAACCACATCTTCACGATTGATCAGTATGGGCACCGTAACAGCCCAAAAGAATTGAACTTTTCCCCATACCTGGGAACCATGCTTTGTGCACAGTTTCCTTTAATCATGTCAAGGGCTCCTTAAGGAGTGTATCTTTTGAAGTCAAAATTTCGCATAGAAATGCACATAGATTATTAAGTCAAAATTTCACATAGAAGGCAAACTTCAATTTCCTTGATACTACACCACCTTTTCAACATATGATCAAAGTTTATTTTCTCGCTGGTTTCCTAGCAACAGCTGTCACCATAGCAACGGTAAGGGACAACCCCTCATTTTAAATAATGTCGAATATCTCAAAAACTAGTCAAACACTTTATGACGAAACTTGAACTATTTGAACTACTCAACCTACACAACTTGTATGCGAAATTAAGGAAAAATCTGTAAGAGTGTTTTCATGTTAATCATGGTTCATTTTTTACGGGCTGATTTTGGTCATTCCTGCAATTTTCTCCAATATTTCGAGAAAGATAAAACTTAACACTTTCCCTTTTCAGTTGAAGGATCTTTTATGATATCAAAACATTCTTAATGTACATTGAGCTTCCTAGGTGGCTGCGATTTTAAGATATTTATATTTAAAAACTGCTAAAATGCAGCACAAATCAGCCAAAAAGTTCGTAATTTGCATAAATAGAAATATTTCTAAATTGCCTTTACAGATTTTTCTCTTAAATTGATTGCCGTTAGAGTAATAATTCTTTTTGATGTTCCAGTGAGTTTTAGGCTGAACATAGGCGTACGGGCCGGGGGGGCGGGGGGGGGGGGCTGCAGCCCCCCCAGTTGCAAAAATTTTCGGGCAAAATGCTTGTGATTCGGGCAAAAGCACTTGGGATAAAATATTTATTGATTAAAATATTTATTTATCTACTTATTTTATACATTGATTAAAATATGTATCTATTTATTGAGTCTGGCTTCTACAACACGACCAAACGGTCCATCTTGAAACGTTTGAATGGCTTTGCTGCCGATTTGCCGATCGCTAGCAGCTTGGCATTTGCTCCAGTTCGCGCCAACATTCACGCCAATTCACATAAGGCGGGAGAACGCGTACGCTTTGTGAATCGCGTGCTGCTCACAGGTAGTTGAGTTTCGGTTGAGGCCTTCGTGGAGTCAAAGCAAACGTTGTTTAAGAAAAAAAAAAGTTCAAATTCAAGATCAAGAAAAGAGTTCAAGTTCAAGATCAAGTAGAAAGTGCCTTAAGGTCAAGCGGTCGACAAGACGAAAGGTAAATGATTGGTGATTAAGTCAAGGCATTTTGTCGGCTTGTACTAACTACCAAAGCGTGGAGATAAAGATGTACAAAAATAGCTCTTCGGGTTTTTGCCCGAGTGTTTTTATTTTTTTCTTTGGTGTATAATCTTAATTAAACGGGTTTATCTTAAGCGTTAAACCTGGTCGAACTGTCCGTCATTGTCAAGCTAGGTGAAAAATTTTGGAAAACTCTCCAAATTTGCGTGAATGGAGATTAAAAGCAACAACGTGAACGCGTTGCAAATTTGACAGTTGATTTTAGATTAGAAGAAACGCTTATTCCAATTTCACCAAAACGGCATAAATTGGGTGTTTTTGTTCGATTTTGGTAGGGTGCACTTTAGCGTGTTAAAAGGCGAAATTACTTCTCATTCAGTGAAAGCTTATATATTTTTGGACCGCTGCATGAATGATCTATTATGTATAGCAAAATGTCGGCCACGTGTGCAAAAGCTGTGTTTTATCTTAGTTTTATCGTGTACAGTCCCGTGCGATTTGCATTAGAAATACATGAAAAATTTTTGGCAAAAAGAAATCCTTGAATCAAAACTTATAATCTTGAATTTTTAATAAACATTACTAATCAGTACATATAAAAACATCACACTGCACTATGCTCCGCAACTTAGTTTTATTATGGAATGCGTTACGGTCTTTTTGTCACGCTTGAAATGGTAAGAACAGCATCCGATGCTTCAACTTCATAATTTAATGCGATTTATTCAGAAAGTAAATGGATACCTTAAAGTACTCTATTCAACGTCCCATTTTTAGACTGCAGATCGAGAGGTAGAGGTGAACCTTGAATTATGACGGATCAAGAGCCTGATAGAGGAAAAAGAAAACGCCCTTATCGCCAGCGCGTTATTTGTGGTGTATGTAAGAAGGAACTCGATTCCGATTATAAAGATAATCATGCCAAAACTGTGCACAATTAAAGGACAGAAAGTTGCTTTCACTATGGTACGTGAGCGTAATCAGAGTCAGCTTGCTTTTTTCACCAAGAGCTCCGCGGAGTCGCGGCCGTCACAGAAGCTCTTCAGATCAGACAACCAGACTGACGCACATGACCAAGATAACACTGGTTCCTGTTCCAATGTACAAACTGATGGCATTGAAAGAGTTGAAATCTCGCCTGTGTCGGTGGTTCTGGAACTGCAGGATGACCAAGATGAACACGTCCCTATTCAGGAAGCTACTGAAGAACCTCAACCATTCTCGCCTCAAACCGTGGAAGTAGCGATGGAGCCTGAAGTAGAGATGACTGTGCCGTTACAAAGAGATGATAACGCAGTACGTGAATCAGGGCTGGCCACAAGTGAGGGGCCGCAGCAACCGACTCTCCGCGAATATAACCCGCAAAGATTTGGGAACGAAACATTCACCAGAGATTTCCAGCCAAAGTGGTTCAAACAATATCCTTGGTTAAATTACTCAGTAGATGGAAAGGTTGCAACTTGCTATGCGTGTTCCACGTTTTTAAAGGATAATGCTTTCTCGTTTTCCAATTGGAAGAAACCTGAGCGCCTTACAAAACACCATCAAAGTGACGCGCACTCTCTGGCGATGACAAAGTGGTTGGAATACTGCCAGATGGAGAGGAAATCCTCTTCTATCATCAGCATCATTGATGATGGGCATCGTAAGTACGTCCAACGCAACCGCGAGTTTTTACGTGTGATCATCGAAAGTCTTTTTTACACTGGCCAACAAAACATCGCTCAAAGAGGTCACGAAGAGGACCGATCGAATCTCGGACAAAGATCAGATGTCAACAGGGGTAATTTTCTAGAGCTTTTGCACCTTCGGTGTAAAGACATTCCTTGGCTGGAACAGACATTGAACACTCAGTTACAAAACCATGCTCAGTGGACCTCGCCATCCATCCAGAATGAGCTGCTGGAAATTTTTGTTGACCTCATAATTGAACTTATCTGTAATGCATCAGTCAATTCCAGCTGCGCCCATCCCCCCCCCCGGGCAACTGCGGGGCATTTGCGTGCCTTGTCAGTCCCGGGGGTAGGGCATTAGAAAATTTGGCACGGCCCGGGGGTCGGGCATTTGCCAACCCCCGGGCTTTTGACACACATGTGGTTTCCGACTCGAAATCCAAACATGGAGGTTTTTATCGCAAAGGACCAGCAGTTCGTCGCAGATTGGATTGTCTTCCAAGGACTGGGCAAACTTGTGGAGGTTTTCTCGATTTTATGCATTTCTTCATTGCTCATCAAGGCACAACTATCACTTAATATAGCGAGATCGATCGGGAACGATCAACGTGAATCGACGTACGCATTCTTCTTAAGGATTTAAATAAAATTTAGTCGCGATGATTCTTAAATTCTAAACATGTGTATAGGGATCATCGTTTTATACTTTCGCATATTATTAAAATATTCACAACAGATGACGTTACAACAGACTTTTATAATGTCAAGATTTTTGTTTACTAGCGAACTGTTTAAAACAAAACATTAAAGTAACAATCAACTATCATGTAGTATTGTTGTCTGTGAAGTATTAAAATATCATCACTTGACATTTACACTGTATACTAACTTTATTAACATCGGATAGTGCCGTTACAAACAATAGAAAACGGAGAGGTAGTCCTACAGAAATGAAAAATCACACATAAAAATGCTGAAAGTGGTATTATTGTGCAATGAATGAAAACTGCTGCAGTGTTGATTGGGGACGTACGATCCCGGGGCGGGGCATTTGCCCTCTTCCTTCGTCCACACGGCGGGGCATTTGGCAGCTAAAGTGTCCCCACCCCCCGGGAATTTGCCATCCGAGAGAAAAAAATGCTAATGCCCGGGGGTTAGCCCGGGGGGGGCATGGGCGCAGCTGGAATTGACTGATGCATAAGGATGTAAGAGATAGCGGCTGGTATGGGATCATAATTGATGAAACGTCCAATTTAAGCCGAGCCGAGCAAGTGTCCTTTTGTCTCAGCTACATAGCGAATGGCAGTAAGAAAGAAGCATTTGTTGGATTTCATGCGACGAAAACAACAGACGGTGAAACTCTTTACCAACTAGTCAAAGAAGTTATCAACAAGCTGCAGTTAGAGCTCCAGAATATCGTGGGTGAGTGCTTTGACGGCGCAAGTAACATGAGTGGTGTAAATAAGGGACTCAGTGCGCGAATGAAAGAATGCTCTCCCCTCGCGATTTATGTGCACTGCTATGGCCACTTGTTAAATTTGGCACTGCAAGACACCATGACAACAGTGGAACCATTGCGAAATACTCTGGGCACAATTCAGAGCCTGACTGTGTACAATTTTCTAGAGGCTAGTCCAAAGCGACACGCTTTGTTTGGAGACATTGAGACTGAAGAAGGTAGTCTGCTTAAGACCTTGAAGTCTCAAAGTGTAACAAGATGGGCATGTCGGTGGGAAACGGTGAAAGCCGTCGACCAGCAGCTCGAGCGAATAGTGAAGGCAAGGACAAGGACACTAAAACATACTCGGAAAGTCGCTCGCTTCTGCATGGAATCTGTGATTTCCAGTTTGTCCTCGGTCTGCGTGTTTTGAAGATTATTTTATCTAATACAAGCAGCCTGAGTGCTTACCTTCAGGGAAAAACTATGGATGTTATCACGGCGAGGCGGAATGCCAATTTGACTTTGGCGACTCTACGAAGCTGCCGAAATGAGGAGAGTTTCACCTCAGAGTGGAAACTGTGTGAATGCATCAGTATTAAGATGAAATCGTGGATTTCTGACTCGGAGTTTTCATTCCGCGATGCTCGTGTGCCGCGACGACAACCCTCAACTCGCTTACAAGCTTTAGTCGGGGAAACCGTGCAAAACATCAATGCAGCGCTTCCGCCATCAAAACCAGAGGACTACCATCGTGTGAACACCTTTTACACCTCTCTGGATGAGGTACTGGCAGAAATTGAAACTCGATTCAGTGGCAATGATCAAGATGTTCTTTGTGCGTTAGGTGACATCACCATAAGTGATTCGCCCACCAGTGCTAGCTTCGACCAGGTTGCCAGGTACTATAACCTCGACAGGGACCTACTCCAGGCAGACCAACGCCTTTTCTGTCAGTTTAAGGCAGCACACGTGGGGAAATCGATAAAAACACCTGCAGAAGTCATCGAAGTGTTGAACGCAAACAGCCTGTATGAAATGACCCCAGAATTTTCAAAGGTCGCGTCCATTCTGGCCGTCATCCCCGCAACGTCCTGCTCAGCGGAGCGCTCATTCAGCGGACTCCGACGCTTGAAGACCTACCTTCGGAGCACGATGGGTCAAAATAGGCTGAACAGCCTCGCTATCGTGTGCATTGAGCGCTCTTATGGGAACAAAGTTATTGTTAACAGTATGGACAAGATTATTAACACTTTCGGACAGCGCCACGGAAGGAAAAGCTTTTTCTTTTAATAACTTTTTAATTTTAACAAGATTGATCGCATGAGTAGACTTGTCAATAGAGTTCATAGAGTATGCGAGGTTTGAAAACAACTGTTTTTGGAGTTATAACAGTTTCAGTAGACGTGACAATTGTGAACGTTTTTGTTTTTCTTGCAATTTAAGTTCGTTTATATCCAAATTTCAACGCTTACACATTCGGGCATTGTGTAATTTTTTCGGGCAAGAAGATCACCGCCCCCCCAAGTCCGAATGTGCCCGTACGCCTATGAGGCTGAATAAACATTTCTGGTATTAGATAAGAAGGCTGAATCTCGGTCAAGTTTCAGTCGTTATTAACTTTCAACGAGCAACAGTTCCATTTTTTTTCCTGGTCTATTTCACGGTTATTCACGTGCAATCAATATTTATACACGCTGCGCTTAATGTGTCCTCTAGTGCGCTTATAATTCCTTCTCATAATCTACTGTATGCTCTATCGTACAGATTACAAGGAAGCGCATTATAGGCATTTACCAGTCGTTTTGACCCACTCCACTCTCGACAAATGTTTTTACTTGGTTCAACGTGCTAACTGGCGTAACGAAAATTGTGACAGTATTTTGCCCTTTGCGTTACCGAATGACGTTATGTTTAAAATCTGATGACTCAGCTCATCTGTCTTATCGCTTTGAATATTTAATTTTGTTGAATTAAAATAAAAAATTAAATGTTGATATACATTTGTCCACAACTGAACATGCTTTTACCAAGAGTTGTGAGCAATGTATTTATACTGTTGTGAATAGGGCACTATAAAAACATGATTATCGATAAAGACAAACATCGTCAGAATCTCAACGTGCTAACCGGCGTGAGGAAAATTCTGACAGTATTTTGTCTTTTGCGTTACCGAATGACGTAATGTTTAAAATCGGATGACTCAGCTCATCTGTCTCATCACTAATTGAATATTTTGTTGAATTAAAATTAAAATTTAAAGATAAATTTTGTCCACAACTGAACAAGCCGTTATCAAGAGTTGTAAGCGAAGCATTTATATACTGTTGTGAATATGGCACTATACAAACATGATTATCGATCTGGAGAAATTAGTAAAAAGCGAAGTCGTCGCTTTATCTCAAACACATTAAAGCATGTCTTATGACGTAATCGTTAAATCTGATTTCCTCTTCCGCAGTCAGCAAGTCAGTGTCTCGAACTCTAAAATCGAACAAATCGGTTCAAAATCAAAAGTAAAGCAGAAAAATTAAAAAGACTAACTGGTATATTGTTCTGTGCCGCTAATAGTATACTATCCAAGAAGATCCAGCCTCGTGTCGTAATTCATTTCCCACCTGCCAATTATAACCTTTCTTAACGTTGGCAGCCAGACATTTTCAAGTAATAAACATAACCACAACAACATACACCAGAATTTTCCTTTCATAACCTTTACTGAGAATGATTCTATCCTTACGATGTCTCAGCAACACTTTGGTCCCACCAGCATCAACAGCTAGTGCCACTGGACTTCACCTCCTGTTATTATCAGTCCTCCTTGCTTTCTATCACTAGTATTGCACAGATATTTCAGTCTGGTCAAAACCAACACTGCTCGGTGGAAGTGCCTTCTATACCTATGATACTTTTTGTGTGGACCCTTATCCTATCATGCGTGCATGTGTGTACTAATCGATGGGCTTAACTGCAGAATACGTTATCCCATCCCGTGGGCCATAGCGAAATACACACCTTGTGAGCCTTACACGACGTATTTTGACCGACCAAACCAGTCGACGCTCTTGACACGACTGCTCTAACTCGACTTCGTCGGTTAAAAAGGGCCCCCAAAATTACAAAAGAGTTCCCACTGGGCCCAGCCCTCATTGGCCAATTTCTAGAATAAACCCTGCTTTTCGTATACTACAACAAGAACTACTCCCCTTTCCTGTGCCTCAAAGTGAAGCTAAGAGATTTCAGATTATCCTATCTGCAATTACTAACCCATCTGTGATAACTCAAATTTTATTGGAGGCTTTCAGTCTTGAAGGCTTCAGAATAGAATTTCTGCCAACATTTTCCAACCCTTTTTTGAGTTTAATACTCAGGGGCAGTTGATCAGCTTTGCAGTGTTATTTGCATTAGTGATGCTTTTCAAAAAATACTTTAAGACTTATTTTCCCCCACCCTTTAATTTATGGCATACTGTACGCATTACATAGGAAAGGCCCCCATTTCAGGAGGAGCCTCCGGATCCCTATACCCTATACATGACCAACTACACTGCACAGGAATTACTCATTGCACTCCCCCCCCCCCCCCATCCCTCATCCTGGTGGGCCACTAATTTGTTTTCCGTCATATCAAAAGACACTGAATGAGTGATAATTTTTATTAAGATGAAATTAGCCAGTAGAGGTTTGTGTCATGGCAATAGTAATTATACAAGCATTGGTTTTCCTGTCCCTGGTAAAACTTATTCATTCATTTATTTTACTGTAAGTGAGTTCTCTTAACAACACACACAAATGGACAGTTGGTGCTGGTCTGGATGGTATCACTCATACGTGCACAGACTTGTGACTGTATACTAATACGATATTTACATATTAATTATCTATCAGGTTGTGTCCACTTAACAAGACAAAAAATTACTATTAACAAGGCTGTGCTTTAAGAAGAATCACAGGGTGCCCAAAGGCCCCCAACCATGAATTCTGGGGTGCCCAACCCTTAAGCATTATGCAAAAAAATGAGATTTTTTAGTCGCCCAAAGACAAAAGCCTGAGGCCCCCAGGCGTTGCTAGAGCACAGCCCTGATTAATTACAAGCTCTCAAAAAATGGCCGCCACTTTTCAGTGCATACATTTTGACAGCTGTTAAAAACCATTTATTAGTCTGATCTTAAAAACATTTCTGATAATAAGCCAGAGAAAATAAGTTGCTGTACAGGTGCTCAATTTCTTCCCTTTAAGCAGTCTTGCATCCTCATTTGTTGTCCTTTTGTTTTCAGTTTATTTCCTATATCTGCAAAAAGACTAATACAAAGAAATTTAAATAGATTCTGAATTAACCTATTAGTTTATTCCTGTTTATTTTTGAAGAGAAAAAGGGAAACAGCGATAACATTCAAGTGCTAAGAAATAAAATCATGGAAGTTTTGAAAGAGCAGCCATACATGGGGCAGAAAATACCTGTGAGGTAAATAACATAAACACATGTTTTTATAAGTAGTTTTATATCTCAGGGAGGTAGGTGTTATTGACCTTCATCAGGGTATGTACTTTTAAATTGTTTCAAAGATAAAAGTCTTAGGAAAATATGTGGCTCTTACACAGGGTACTGTACATTGCACGAGGTATTTACTTTACAGTATGAAGTGCTTCTGTAAAATCATTCATAATCTTACATGTATGAATGGGCAGTATAAGATAATGTTTCAAAATGTTCAATTATGGCACTGCATGTTCAATAATATATTAATGTTCCTCAGTACAAAGATAAGGACATTAGGTTCCCCTTTATCTCTCACGCAATTCAGCTTGCCCTTGCCTCAATTTTTTTTTAGTGTCAGTCTGAGTTCCTTCAAGAAGAACTCGGCATAAAACCTCAATGGGGATCGTGTCTAAAAGTACACACGAGTGACCACAAGTGACCACGAGTGACCACGAATGACCACAAGTGACCACGAGTAGACCACGAGTGACCACGAGTGACTACGAGTGACCACGAGTGAGAATGCATCAAAATATTTTGCTGATATCATGATGACGTCATCATTACATCATTTTATCAAATAATCACTATTTGACGGTAAACTGACCGTTTCTTGAGACCTTAATACCTGGATTCGACATTTCCACCATTTCTGACTGAATGGGGGAGGGGATAGGGGACGCACAGGGAGGGGGATGGGGGTACAAGCTTCCCGCCACCCGCACCCTTTAATCTCGGTGCCCGCCACTTTTCTCAACTTTTTCTTCCAGCGCTTTTTTCCGCCTCCCGTACACCTCCCTCCCTCTTTTCTACCCGGAGTCCCAAATTCTGTCCACCTCCCTCCCTACCCCCCCCCCCCCCTCTTCGAAGGCTACCAGTGACTAAGGGCGAAAAAAGGAAAGAAAGTGAAAATGACAAATATAAAAATTAACAAAAAGGTTTTTTGTGAAAGTATGTGATTTAAGGAAATATTTTAACAAGAAAAACCAAGCCTGGAGAAAAGCACAGAATTGACAGGTAGTGAATGACAATTTCAACAATCTTTAATGCTTTATGTTTCTTATATGTGAGAGCCCAATTTCCCCTGTAATATGACATAATTCGTTTAATAGTTAGAATTTGGGACTCCGGGTAGAAAAGAGGGAGGGAGGTGTACGGGAGGCGGAAAAAAGCGCGGGAAGAAAAAGTTAAGAAAAGTGACGGGAACCGAGATTAAAGGGTGCGGGTGACGGGAAGATTGTACCCCCCATCCCCCTCCCCGTCCGTCCCCTAGCCCCTCCCCCATTCAGTCAGAAGTGGCGGAAATGTCGAATCCAGGTATTAAGGTCTCAAGAAATGGTCAGTTTGCCGTGAAATAGTGATTATTTGATAAAATGATGTAATGTTCACGTCATCATGACATCAGCAAAATATTGTATTTTGATGAATTCTCACTCGTGGTCACTCGTAGTCACTCGTAGTCACTCATGGTCACTCGTGGTCTACTCGTGGTCACTCGTGGTCACTCGTGTGTACTTTTAGACACGATTTGGATCATGTCTAAAAGTACACACGAGTGACCACGAGTGACCACGAGTGACCACGAGTGACCACGAGTGACCACGAGTGACCACGAGTAGACCACGAGTAGACCACGAGTAGACCACGAGTGACCACGAGTGACTACAAGTGACCACGAGTGAGAATTCATCAAAATATTTTGCTGATGTCATGATGACGTGGTCACTATTTCACGGCAAACTGACCATTTCTTGAGACCTTAATACCTGGATTCGACATTTCTGCCACTTCTGACTGAATGGGGGAGGGGCTAGGGGACGGACGGGGAGGGGGATGGGGGGTACAATCTTCCCGTCACCCGCACCCTTTAATCTCGGTTCCCGCCACTTTTCTAAACTTTTTCTTCCCGCGCTTTTTTCCGCCTCCTGTACACCTCCCTCCCTCTTTTCTACCCGGAGTCCCAAATTCTAACTATTAAACGAATTATGTCATATTACAGGGGAAATTGGGCTCTCACATATAAGAATCATAAAGCATTAAAGATTGTTGAAATTGTCATTCACTACCTGTCAATTCTGTGCTTTTCTCCAGGCTTGGTTTTTTCTTGTTAAAATATTTCCTTAAATAATGTACTTTCACAAAAAACCTTTTTGTTGATTTTTATATTTGTCATTTTCACTTTCTTTCCTTTTTTCACCCTTAGTCACTGGTAGCCTTTGAAGAGGGGGGGGGTAGGGAGGGAGGTGGACAGAATTTGGGACTCCGGGTAGAAAAGAGGGAGGGAGGGGTATGGGAGGCAGAAAAAAACCCTGGAAGAAAAAGTTGAGAAAAGTGGCAGGCACCGAGATTAAAGGGTGCGGGTGGCGGGAAGCTTGTACCCCCCACCCCCCTCCCTGTCCGTCCCCTATCCCCTCCCCCATTCAGTCAGAAATGGTGGAAATGTCGAATCCAGGTATTAAGCTCTCAAGAAACAGTCAGTTTACCGTGAAATAGTGATTATTTGATAAAATGATGTAATGATGACATCATCATGACATCAGCAAAATATTTTGATGAATTCTCACTCGTAGTCACTCGTAGTCACTCGTGGTCACTGGTGGTCACTCGTGGTCATTCGTGGTCACTCGTGGTCATTCGTGGTCACTCGTGGTCACTCGTGGTCACTCGTGTGTACTTTTAGACACGATCCTTGATGGGATATTAGTGTGACTCCTTGCCAGTGCTTTTGACAGTTGAGGAAGTTGCCTTTTCATGGACAGCTTTACAGTGATCTGAGTCTTTTGGTCCAACAAGTCAGTTAGAAAAATCCTTGTAGTTGTGCCAAGGTCTGCCTACAGCACCTATTCCTGAGTGGTGGCCTTGATGACATGCTTAACTTCCAGTTCTGTAGGGGGACTGTTGCTTATGGTGAGGACACCTGACGCTGGCAGATTGCCTGCTCTTCCCGTTTGTCTAGTTTTGGTATCTTGTTGATGCGGTGCCCACCATCTGGGCAAGGTGGTGGGGGCGCAAGTTTTGGCTTTTGGTCGTTTCCTTGATCGAGCTTGTATCCTTTCTTTGTGGTTCTTCTTCTTGTAACCAGCAGCTGCTTCAATGCAGGTCCTATTAGGTTTTTTACTTGCTGGTAGTAGTGTGGTCAGATTTCCCTGTGATCTGCTGATATTCCTCAGCTCCTAAACAAAGTCTTTTGGTGTCTGAACTTTGTGATGTCATGCTGTTTGTGATACTACTGTAGGTATGCTACCAGGAAGTATTAGATTAAAACCACACAATACAGGCAATGAGGAGGTAACCCATTGAAGAAGTAGCATCTCATCCAAGGTGGAGTCATAAATATTCCCAATCAGTTTACCATATAGAAATAACAGTTATGCTTCTGGTTACAGGAGCCACTAATAACGCTTAAAATAGCTTGTATTTTGACTTTGTTTTAGATTAAATCTGGGAAAGAAGTCAGTGTCTTGACATTAAGTGAATTTGATGTCTATGTACCTAATGGCATGACTGTGTTTATCTTTTGTCCTCTAGGTGGTTAAATTTTGAAAAGGTTGTTGATGCTTTGGTCGCCAAAAACATCAATCACATCAGTTTGGAGCAACTTCGAGCCCATGCTAGGAAGGTTTGCTTTATAGAAGACATGGATGAGTTCAACGCGATGATGGAGTTTTATCATAACCTTGGAATGATTATTACACACCGTGGCACAGTCATTCTGAAGGCACAATGGCTAATTGATCTCTTCAAACAACTAATCACCATTCCACATTATGATAAAGCGGTATGAAACCAACTTCACATTTTTTTCTTGTTTTCCTAAGTTTAAATGGCCAAAACATTAGCCCAATTTCAAGCTAATGAAATTCGGTCTGAAGCAGACATGGATAAGCCTTAGAGTTCATTTGGTTTATTCCCAAAAGGCTGGTAGTGATGCCTCGTTTCAGGATAAGTTTTAATGTGTCAAGATTTGCCTATTACTGCATTCAAACCTCTGCTGACAGACAAGTCCTGCAAGAAGACTACTACTCTGTTAAGTGTGCCCTTCCCTTGCACTGTCTTCTGTAGAAAAAGAACTATTAGGGCCCAGGTCCCCCTCCTCCCCTGTGGTGGATTTTAGATGTTCCGTTTTCATAAAGTGGGGCCCAAAATGTTTGAAATTTCCTTAATAAGTGAGCATTGTGTTTGAAACTACTACGACAGTGCAGCAACAGTTTTATTGGCGAAGCCTACAAAGTGCAAAAAATGGCATGCTTGCCCAACATAAGCCAATCAGGAACAAGTAACCATGATGCCTTCCCTTGATTGCCAAATCTTCTCGATTTTCCCCTGACAAAGAAAGCAATTGCCTCTGTCTCAACTATATTTGGAAGCCAATTCTTTGTCGTGTGTTTCGTCACTGCTATGCCCATAACCCCAACATTCACCAGTAAAGTCAGGATCAGTTGATTAAAAAAGTCTCTTTATAAAAGGGGTCCTGACTTCTTGAAAGAGCGAGGTTTTGTTTACTGATGCTTCCTGCGACACAAAAATGCTCCAAAATCCCAATAAAGGAAACTAAGATATAACAGGAACTTTGACCAAAAACGGAAAATTGTATATCTACATTTAGTAGTGATCGTTAAAAGAGGATGTTATTTGTCGTTTGATTATGCTTTGGTAGTTGATTGACAGCTAATATAAAGGTGAAAATGGACGTGGCAACCCCTTCTGTACTGGACGATCTTGTGTAAGGATGTGGTAAAATTTTATTTAGTTAATAATGGGCTCATTTTATCTTTATTAGGAGCCAAAACATTCCAAGCACTGGCAGGAACTTGAGAAAAACGGTGTCCTCAACATGGACCTTGTCGATCACGTCTTCTCTAAATTATTGCTACAAAGCGTTGTCAAGGATGATATCCTCCACATGATGGAGCGGTTTGGTTTGGTTGCAAAGTTTTCACCATCTTCAAGTGATGTGAAGTACTTTGTGCCAGCACAGCTTAAAGCCTCACCCGATGACCTTTCTGTAGTACAACCCTCACCTTCTGATCCTTGTCCGTTATTTGTCCATTTTGTGGTCGGTTTTGTCCCTCATGGTCTGTTCACACAGCTTGTCTCAAGATCCATTCGTTGGTGTTCTATGGAAGGGTCAACGCAGTACCCTAAACTCTACCAAAATGGAGCGTGGTTCGTTATTGGGAAGCAGATTATCCATCATCTTATTCTGATCTGCAAGAAGCGGTTTATCAAGGTTGTCCTGAAGCAAATAACCCATGGTCAACAAGTCTCAGAAGACGCCTCAACTGAAGTTGCAGCACAGGTGCTTGAGTTTGTGGAAGGCAGTTTACTTGACTTCTCGCAGGATCTCCCCTACCTGAAAGGACTGCAGTATCAACTCTGTATCGCGTGCCCATACTGTCAGCAGGGAAATCGGCAGTGCACAAATCACAGAAAAATGGCATGTTCTCATGAAGACTGCTTACACCTCCTTGAGATAAAACAAGGCGAGCCACTGATCTTTATGGAGAATGTCTGTGATAAAGTACTGACAGTTCATGGACAAGAGAAATGGTTATCTCACAGGGCAAGTCAGGTACTTCACATAATTATATATGCATTCATTAGCAATGCTGCTGACACTCCTGTGCAATCATAAAACTAACTTGCACAAAAATGTTCATGTCATAGACGTACCTGCTTTATCTCTGTTTGACATGGTGTCTGTAATCTGTTGTTAAGATTACGTTCAGAGGCTTAATTTAGTTAATTTTCAGGAATCACAGTACAGTCTGGGCCCTTCCTTTTCATTATTAAATAAAAAACTTTTCTAGTTCTCTAGAGCACTTATACAGTTTGGTCACAGGTTGGGAGTAAACACTTTATTTACAACTGAAGTATTCGGATTCTTATTGTCGTTTGTAGCCCTTAACCTTTAAGTTTCCCTTAATTATTTAGTCAGTCCTGACCTTTTCAACCTTTTGGTTCTTTGTATTAAATTGTATTAAAGTCTTACGATTGTGTTCAATGAAACCTGTTAAAGAGTTCTTTGATGTCAGCTGCAATATTCCAAAAGCTTTCTATCGTAATTCAAGGACCATGTTTTTGGGAAGAGGATAAGAAGAAAATCTGGAAAACTGCAAGTGTGTTTTTGGCCCTCAACCAACCAATAATCACTACTTTAACCTCCAATATTTGTGGATTGCGATGGGTTTTTTATGAGTAAACAGTAACAAAATATAGTTCTTCTGAGGATGTCAGCTAAGGGTTGAACTTCCCAATAGCGACATGAAAATCAGTCAAGAGCTCCTCGAGGGACACAACCTTGACTGCGACTTCGACCTGAATGAACTGGAACGAGACGTTCATTGGCGATAATGCAACAGATAATTTGGCTTGTCATGGTAATGATTGTGTCACTGACGTTTCATGTTCCCACTAAGATTAAGACCGACATATTAGTTATGACAGACATAATCATAACCATAAAGAAATGATGGATAATTTTTTGTCTATAATCACGTCGACCAGTAATGTCCTAATGATTAGGCTTTTACGCATTTCCATGCACTGTATCATCAGGGACATAATGGCATAATGTTTGTGCTCAGGAATATGATTATGATGGCTATGTTGCTAGCGAAAACCAACCTAAGAGATATGTGCCTCCGTTTTCAGTCTGTACATTGAATCCTAAACTTTGTTTTTAACTTGTTAAGACTGTGGCTGAAATATAAAGTCTGGGTATTTAGACAATAGCTACTGTTGAACAATTACTGAGATAACTGGAAAGCAAAAATGCGTATCGCGGGGGGTGTAAAGAGCTTACGATATTGTGGTTCTCTTGTAGGACCTGCATCCATCCCCAGTTGGCCCATTCCAAAGTCATCCAGGGCATTCTCGTGACACGTTAAAAGTTACTCTCTTGGCAAGTGAGTGGGGTTCATCGAAAGGCAGCTTGTCAACAATGAATAGAATGCTTTCCATTCTGTTCGCAAAAGAGTCAAAAGTGGAAGTCACTCTTTTGGTACCTGAATTTTCCTGTGGCGAAGAAGACAAGAGATCCGCTGCAGGTCACAGCATTGCTATCTGGGAAGCACCGCGTCGCCCAGGGTACAAGGACCCCCTTGACTGGTTAAGCTTTCCACCAAAAGACCTAGCCATTGATGTCATAGTGGGTCATGGTGCGAAGCTTGGTAAACAAGCCCAGTTCATCAGAGAGACCCATGAGTGTAAGTGGGTGCAAGTAGTGCATACTGAACCTGAAGAACTGGGAATCTACAAGAACTACCCGAGAGCCATTGCTCAAGGCGAACAGAAGAACAAAGATGAAGTAGACCTGTGCAGACTGGCAGATCGCGTCGCGGCGGTTGGACCAAAGCTGACGGAAGCCTTCTCATCCTATCTGCGCTCGTCTCACGAAAACATCTTCCAGCTGACACCAGGCACATTCCCTGAATTTTCAGATGTTAAACAAGCCCCACATGAGGTCGGCAAGTTCAAGGTTTTGACCTTTGGGCGCGGTGATTTCGAAGATTTCGGCCTCAAGGGATACGACATTGCTGTCAGAGCAATAATGGAATTGAAAGACAGCTCTTACCGTCTGGTCTTTGTAGGTGCACCAGATGGAAAGCAGGAGGAAGTTGCAGACAACTTACTCCAGGTTGGCATTTCTAAGAATCAGCTGTTTGTCCGAAGATTCGTGCAAAGCAAGGATGAACTGAAAAACCTGTTTTGTGAAGTGGATCTTGCCATCATGCCGTCGAGAACTGAGGGCTTTGGCTTAACTGGTCTGGAAGCAATGTCTGCAGGTCTTCCCATTCTCGTGAGCGGCAACTCAGGGTTTGGGGAGACACTATGCAGTCTACCATTTGGAAGGTCAATTGTGGTGGAATCAGAGGACCCTAAAGAATGGGCAAAGGCGATCTCTGCTGTCCGTCAGAAAGACAGAGCTCAGCGGCTTCAGGAGATTCAAACGCTGCGGACAAAATATGAAGAGAAGTTCAGCTGGGAGAAGCAGTGTCAAGCCCTAGTTGACAACATGAGGAAGTTGGTTACTGGTAAGGAATGTTAAATTTCGTGCAAAATGAAATGAAACATCGTTGAACAGGATTTCAACTTTCATTAGATATGGCTGAGCAAAAATCAATGGGCTTGATTCTCAGCAAGACCATAATGGACTTTAACCCTTTAAACCCCCACAGTGATCAGCATCAATTTTCTCGTTATCATATCTGTGCACTATAACACATACAGGTCATGAGAATTTAGGAAATGATCATCAGAGATGAATTGTCTTGATGTTTAAACAAGTTCTCCCAATTAGTAGTCAATGAAATGTATGGAGACCGTTAAGGAGAATTTAAAGAATGATATCGGGGCTTAAAGGGTTAAGTCACATTTTGAGCCGACTGAAGCCTTTCAATACACGCATTTCTTCTCTAGCCACCCAACGGGTATCAAAAAAGGATTCGTTAAGGACGAAGCCGTAAGACTCCTAAGAACTAACCCTTCAAAAACAATATTTGAAGAGAATATCAGAAAACTGAAATCATGACTCTTTGCTACACACTACCCAAAGAATCTTCCAGAAACACTTCTGTCAGATGTTAAATTCACACAAAGCTAGGGCATCGACACTTCCACGAAAAAATGACACTCCAAAAGAAATCTTGCCTTTTGTTTCACAGTGGTAACCAGCAGTGCCAAATCTCGAACATGTTTTAATGGCACTTGTTACAGAACCAGCCATCTCTACAACAAGTCTTCAAATCCATCGATCGTTTCTTTAAAAAAAAAATGGAAAATCGTTAAACGACATACCTGTCAGAGCAAAAATATAAAAAGGCGACATTGGATAAATGTTTCCATTGTTAGAAGTTGTGCAGGCCCGTCACTCCTTGCTACTTCCCACTAGGGTGATGTTTACTTTGTTGAGATAGATCTTGTTTTATTGGAATTGTGCTTGGTCACTGAAACAAATTTAAGAATTGTCTTGTAACCCCAGCCTTTCCCAATTTTACATGCATCGCATTAAATATAACTCCTCACACAAAAATCTCTGTGGTATGTCTTGAATCGTTTTACTTTGTTGGTGGCTAGTGATGAAACATGTTCCCTTGACTGATAGCTATAAGTGGGCACACGGTGAAGTCTTTTCTTGGGCAGTTGGAAATTATGATGATACAGGTTGCCACATACGTATGCAGTGTGGCCTCATATCTCTTTACCTTGCGGACAACTTTTTTGGTTGTAACAGTTACTCATAACAGGTGTTCTAAAATAGTTTAAGTAAAACGTATCTCTTAATTCCTTGGGACCATTTTAATACCTTAAACGTTATCATTAGAAGTTTTATATTTAAAGTTTGCTTTTTTGTTTCACATCTAGGTAGAGGGAAAGCCGCACAAGATAAAGCCGTTTCCAAAAGTTTTTCTCAAGATGCCAATACTGGTCAGGTGACAAGCGGAAGCCAATTTACTCAGAGTAAGCATAAAAACGTGTCTAAATTTGCTGCACCCCAGTGAATCCAAATCCCATAACAGACTATGTTCTCTTATGTACATTGCTTTAACCTTTGGCACAGCCTCACGGGTTGTAATAATAACCTGTCATTCATAATAGGCGTTCTTGGCAATATTAAAGAAAAACGTGGTCTCAAAGGTGTGGATCAGTACGTGTAAAAAGAATTGCCTAAAGAAATTATTGAGAACTTATTAAATATGTTTCATTATATAGGTGTAGAGAAACCTACAAGTTATGAAGGAACTCCTTTCAATTTGAATCAGTGTGAAGAGGCTGAAACTACAGAGATGACAAGTGGAACCCAATTTGATCAGGGTAAGTATCAAAACACATATTATTTCCTCTCTAGTAAATCCAAACATTATAAAAACAGTAAAGTCCTTTTGACTGCAAAAAGAAACAATACTAAGAGTAACTTCATAACAGTGGTGTCACCTTGAAACACCTCATAGCTAATATGTCTTCAGGCCTAGTTGAGCCTAAGTCAGCTTCATAGACAAACCATTGCCCAGGGATTTACGCTGACTGTGTAGATAAGTTCTGATATGCTGCGACGGTATTTTATCTTGTGATGGGAATTAGCTCGCTTGCCTGTCTGCAGCGTATAAGAACTGATCTGACAGCTGAGTCACTTTTATCCATCTCTTCTTTGTGGAGAAACAAAGACTAATACCGTTTGTACTTTCATAGATTCAGTTCAGCGAGTTTTGCGTGAACTTCAACAAATGCAGCATGATGCAGGCATAGTCGCTAGCAAGACAAGCCTATCCGTGGAGTTGGAGAAGATTGCTTCAGACAAAGGCTTCATTGTTTCTGACAATGAAGGATCAGGAAATTGCATGTTTTACGCACTGTCGGAACAATTGAACCTCGTCAAAGGAATTCAAATCTCTCATGCACAATTGAGGCAACGCCTAGTACAGTACCTGAAAGACAACCCTACACTGGTAAGCTGGTGTTTCTTTAGCGTCTGTCAAGTGATACCAGGATCATTCCATTAGCAGATTACTCAGCATATTTTTTTAATAAATGTAGACCGGCCAAGAGGGCTGAAAGTGGAGCTCCAAAGAAACAACTCATTGAAACTGAAGTCTTTTTTCCTTTTTTTCTCTCAAATTCCCCACCCTCTGGCCCAGATTCATCCTTGGAGATCCAGGAGCAGATAGTCGGGGCGGGAGGCAGGTAAAACGGGCGAAATCGGTGCGAGCGAAAGTTTAGAAGACGGGCAGGAACAGCCCCTGGGAGGATACCTTTAACGGACTAGTTCAATAGTCCATTTGCATTCTTGCTTCTGATTGAGCACGAAACGAAAGACGTCACGAAAGGAAAGGTGAAATAAACTGATCGCTGATAGGGCACCAAAAATACAATGCCACAAAATTTTTGCTCAATCAGAAACAAGAATGCAAATGGACTGTTGAACTAGTCCGTTAAAGGTATCCTCTCAGGGGCTGTTCCCGCCCGTCTTGTAACTTTCGCTCGCACCAGGCTTCAGCTTGCACTGATTTCGCCCGTGTTATTTGCTCTCGCCCCCGACTATCTGCCCCTGGGTCTCCGAGGATGGCCCAGATTAGGCCATAAACTGGAGTTCGATTTCCCAAAGGTTGCATGGGTAACGAAAAGATTTCCTGCGTAGCTACTCAACGTCTGTCTCCTTCCATTCCCTCCTTCAACTGCAGACTACGAACAGTCTGGGCACGAGAAAAACTTGCTACCTCGTTGCTTGTAGCCTGCAAACGCAGACGTATTTCCGGCTGTCGTTTCTCTCCGCCGAAAATAACAGAGAATCGGCATCCGGAAATACGGCTGCGTTCGTAGGCTACGTTGCTTGTGGCTTGCAGCATCCCACTCGGATAACGACTGTTCTTGTCACTTAGCCTTTTCGAACGATCATATTCGTGAGGTTTTCCTGACACGAAAGCTATATTTAAATTTGATGTTCATAATTCAGTTAGTAGAATGTTTACATAGGTGTAATGTTGGCATGATTTCTGACACGAAAGTAAAATTTTGTCAATCACAAGTTTTTGAATAAACTCAAACAACTAATATACACGCAAAAACTAGCCCAACGTCTGTTTCTCTTTAATTATGTAAGTAAAAGATTTCCCAGACTTATGATAGCATATTTCTTTTCAAATGCCAGACTACGTTTTTGTGGTTTCCCCGTTATTCTTTAATTTTGAGCTGCCTGTTACCCATTTAATGGTGACGCTCTCTGCCATGCAACCAAATCCTGTCTTGATAACACTGATGTACACTGAACAACAAAGACAGTAGAGACAAAGTAGTAGTAACATCTAAAAAACAACTGCGAACTATCCGAACGGATCCGCTCGTTCCAACTATTAGATGTTGTTCCCTCACAGGTTCGCTTTGTGGTTGGTCGGCTGTTGTGCTTTCTGATCGTAGGTATCCAAGCTTCAGGAATTTCGATTCCACTATCTCTATTGATGTTATTAGGACGAAGTCTTATATGGATAGCCTCGTTAACCCTCAACCCTCTTTAACCTCAATAAACTAGTTTATGAATCGACCTCATCGCCTGATGAAGACTAGCAGTATTGCAGTGG
Source organism: Siderastrea radians (assembly GCA_964017195.1). NCBI lineage: Eukaryota > Metazoa > Cnidaria > Anthozoa > Scleractinia > Rhizangiidae > Siderastrea > Siderastrea radians. The sequence goes on from OZ024898.1 coordinate 7,325,066, forward strand.
AAACGTCGCGATCAACAACTCTAAGCGATTCCATCGTGAGACAAACGTATAAACGTTCATCTTACGACTGTTTTTGTTCTCCGTCTTCGGCGATAAACTATGACTGCTTACAATCTACCCACCCCGTGGACTAACATGAAGAACTGCATTATCGGTCCTAACAAACTCAACTTGTGTTTTTTCTTGTTGTTTCCTTCTCTTGCAGTCGGATGGGACGGAACTGTTCCAGTTTGTGCATGGATGTGGTTCTTGGGCTGATTACCTTAAGAACATGGCGGCAGATGGCACGTGGGCTGATCACGTGATCCTGCGTGCTGCAGCAGACTGCTTTAAAACCTCCATTCACGTGATCAGCAGTCTGTCTGACCGTCATGATATCAATGTCAGCCCAGAACGTGCTGTTGACTGCAGCGGCCGGCTTGTTTTGGGCCACGTTTTTGAACATCACTACGTGAGCCTTCGACCCAAACCAGGTAAGGCTGCTTTGACACTGCAAACTTAAGTTTTCAAACTTGTGTGGGCAAACACACGATGCATGTGTGTGTAAACAACGCAATGACGGTTAGCAACCTTGTTGACAAACTGTTACTGAGAAGAAGGGCTAGTTTCATCAACTATATTAAAAATCTTTTAGTACAAAGTTCCTAAGCAAAAACCAAAAACAACTTCAAACAACCTGCCTGTTCTGCAGGCTAATGGACATCGGGCTGAAATTACTTAATAACGTGGCACCATAGTATGGTTTGTAGTCCTTATCTTGAGAGTATTAACACGAGACTTTTTTTTCAACAGGCAAATAGCAAAAAATGTACAATGACTGGTGACAGCTGCTCTATTTTGAAATACCGTTATCTCCCAATTCCTCTAATAATCCCTGTACTTATTGTTTTACACATTTATTGAAGGTACCTGCTTTAATAATTTTTTAAAGTGATATTTCCCTTATGCTTAGGGACTTCCTCTACAATTTTAATTTACTCTTAACTGTAAAAAGTAGCGAATGCGTAATCAGTTTAGATTTATGCCTGTTCAGTAGATTGAACGTTCAGCATTTAATTTAATTTTCAGAGCATTAGGTCATCGATTGTTTGCTGGGAACAAAACAGTAATCCCAAGTGATAATTCCAAATCCAGTGCGAGAAGCGCGTTCGGAAGGTTTTTTTCCGCATAAACTTTGGTAGTTTAGTTAGATCTTAGTTGGTCTGTTTTAAATTACCTTAATTAGTTTCGTTGGTTTGTCCATCTGTTGGTCAATCAGTCAGTCAGGTTATTGATTTAATTAATGCAGTTATTGATTAGTGTAGTTCAATTAGTAAGGTTAATGACTAAGTTAGAGATATTAAGACGATTTCCGCTCAACGTTCGAGCAGTAAGTGCAAAAATTAAGTTACCAAAAAAATACTTGCAGCACTGTCACATTTTGAGAACAGATAAGAAGAACTTATCGTTACTTTTGCTCCCAAGCTGACCCCGCGAGAGAAAATTGGATTTGAAGTTATCCATATTTCAATTAAAAAGACGCTTCATGTCAGTTCAAAACAAAATGGCGCCCGTTTTTAGCATACCTTTACGAGATTTGAAATTAATTTTCTTGAGAATGCTTGAGAATTTCATCGCGGGGTCACTTGGGCAAGTGAACTAGAGTGAGATGTTTCAAATAGCATTTAAAATGTTACCGTGCTATGAGTAGTTTTTTGGTAAATATTTTTTGCACTTATTGCTCGAACGTTGAGCGGAATCCGTCTTAACTAGTAAAGTTTGCTTGAATAATTAGGACATCGTTGTGTTACTAGTTGTTTACAATAGTCATATCATTAGTTTAGTTAGATAATTAGGCAGTTGCTTAATTAAGTTCGGGGTAATTAATTTAGTTAATTGATTTAATTAGTTGTTTGCTATTTAGATAGGCAGATAGTGTAGTTAGTTAGGCCGATAGTTCATTAGTTAAGCTAGCTTAGTTAATAAATTAGTTTGACTAGTAGAGTCACGATTTATAGAGCGAACTTAGGTAACTAGTTTAACTAGCCTAAGTAATTAGGTGAGTTAATTCAGTTGAATAGTTAGTTATCAGCGAGTTAATTCTGTTTAGTGGTTAACTAGTAAAGCTAGTGCAGCTAGTTAGTCCCATAGTTATTAAATTGGGCAAGTTTAGTGTAAACCTAGTTTAGGTAGATGGTCGGTTTGTTTTCTTTGTAAGTAATACTAGGTTAGTTCAGTTAGTCAGATAGTCAAGTCATTAAGTTTAGTACAAACTAGTTGAGGTAGATGATTGATTTGTTAGTAACACTAGTTTAGTTTAAAACAAGAAAGCCCGTTGGGCATTTTAACCGGCCATTCTGACCCTCCCCACCCCTAGGTTTCATAAATGTTAGCGCGATCCTCTTTTTTTACGAACCGGCGTGACGAAAAGTGTGATTGTGTGACACAATATTTTGACTATAGCGGTACTGGATGACGTAATGTTTAAACTCTGATGACTCAGCTTATCTTTCTTATCGCTTTATTTGTGCTGAAAAACGCAAATTCACTCAAACGTTGAATGTCGATATGAATTCGTCCACAACTGAGAATGCTCACACAGGGACGACGAAGTATTTACTGTTGTGCCTAGACCTTAAATACAAACAATGAACATAGCAGTAGAATCAAAATATAACGCTTGATAAACACGAGCTCGAGCGGATCGTCAGAGTATGGGGCACGTCAAAGCATATCTCACGACGTGATGTTTAAATCCGGTTTGCTAACCCGGTAATCCCCTTGCAAAAGTAAACAAGCGAGCGGGGACGAAAGTCGCCCACGTCTTTGAAAGCTAACGCACCTGTCGAGCCGCAATCGATTTCGCGCTCACTCGCCTGTTTTTCTTTTCCTTCACTGTCTATCTCTGAACGGAAAGTGAGACTGCTCGTAGCCTTTAGCGAACGCCACACGCAAACCACACAAATCCGTCGATAATATTCAGATATTTTCGTTCTTTCAATGCAAAAAGACTCGTAACACCTGCCTTATTAATTAATCTCCTTATTAATGACGATTCCTTCGTATCAACTTCTCGCCTCAAATAAACACTCACCTCTCTCCGTTCACAAGAACTATCATGTACTGATGGTGCAATCAACTAATATTGCATCATCATACTAGTACCAATTCCTTCTCTTCCTAGCCCACGTGGGCAAAACGCAACTGTCCTTTTTGTCCGCTGCGAAATACAAGTTAGCCAATCAGAAACCTTACAATCCACTTCGCAAACCACCCCCCCCCCCCCATAAAACGCCAAAGGAAACCGCCTCTCACGCAGCACAATATTACGCCCCTCCTATACAAAACGCAACTTTCAAAGCAAATCACATTCACAGAAGCGTGATATGCTCCTGACATTCACAAATCCTTCTGACTCCCACATTTTTACACCCCTCAAAATGTCCATCCCAATAAAAAAAACTCCTGCGCTAAAAAAATTTTCACCATAACCACTAACTAGATCAGACAACACAGCTAATTTCGCATTCAATCCTATTAGCTCCTTTAATCAATTGCGCATGCGTTATACAAGACAAATACAAAAAACCCCAAACTTGGACAACCCTTCGTCGTTAAAAAAATTTTCACCATAACCACTAACTAGATCAGACAACACAGCTAATTTCGCATTCAATCCTATTAGCTCCTTTAATCAATTGCCCATGCGTTATACAAGACAAATACAAAAAAACCCCAAACTTGGACAACCCTTCGTCGTTCATATCTTAAATACTGTAAATTAAAAGACAAAAACATAGGAAGGTAACATTCAGAAGACTAATATGCGCATGCGTCTTATATAAGACAGTACCGCTCTTGAGTACCCGTACCACAAGCTTTACAGCACTTTCTTCGTATGTTAAGCCAACTTGCTTTCAGGAAAAACCGTGTCCATTTTATAAACCGCCGGTCGCCGTCATGGCGACGGCCGGTTAATTATGAATATATGAAGTTCATATATTTGAACTGCGGAATGAAGAAATAAGTGTGAAGAAGATCCTCGCAGTTATTAACGCAACTTCTGCAGTTGCGAAAAGAAAGCCTGCGAGGATCTTCTTCACATTTATTACTAGTTTAGTTTGCTAGTTCAGCTAGTCAGATAATTAATCAGTTACATTTCAAAATTAGTTTAGGCAGAAAGTCTGTTTTTTCGTTAGTAATGACGGCTAGTTCAGTTGTTCAGATAGTTAAGTTTAGTTTAAACTAGTTTAGGTAGATAGTCAGTTTTCTTCCTTAGTAATACAAGTCTAGTTAGTTCAGTCCGTCGGATAGGTGATTAGATAAGTGTAGTGTAAAATTAGTTTAGAGAGATGGTCGGTTTATCTTCGTCGTAAGTAATAATAGTTTAGTTCACCTAGTAACTAGTTAGATAGTTGGACTGTTTTCTTTCGTTAGTAACATTAATTTAGATAGTTAAGTTAGTCTGATTGTTGGTTAGTTAAGTTTGGTGTTAAAGAAGTTTAGGTAGATGGTCGGTTTGTTTTCTTCATCAGTGATCAGTCATTTAAGTAGTTAAGTTTAGTGTAAGCTTGTTTAGGTACGGTAAATGATTGACTTGTTTTCTTTGTTAGTAATACTACGCACGTAGATAGGTAATTAGTTAACTGTTCAAGGTAGGTAGATGGTAGGTTTGTTTTCTTCGTTAGTAATAATTAATTGAGTTAGCCAGTTAGTTCAGCTAGTAAGATAGTTCATTAGTTAAAAGTCTATTGTGAAACTAGATCAAGTGTATCTGTTTTCTTCGTTAGTAATACTAGTTTAGTTGGTTCAGTTAGTCAGATGGTTGATTATTTAAGTCTTGTGTAAAACTAATTAGTTAATTAGGCAAGGTTTGTATACAAGTAGTTAAGGTATCATGGTACCCCACTTTTTCAAAAAATACGCTTTTGTCATTTTCACATAGATATTATTCAAACCTCTCCTTTACAAAAAGTTTCAGAAAAAAAGATTGTTTTTACGCAAAGTTATGGACGGAAAAAGGTTGGAGCCATTAATTTCCTCTAATTACTTGTTGGCAGTCATCTGTCAACATTGCCGAAAATATCATGTGACATAAGAGGGCCCTGATGTTTTGGCATGAGATATAGATCGATTGCGTACCAATTTCCGCGTTATCGTAAACGTAAATTGCAAAAGTCCTGTCTCAAGTAATAAAGAAGTTTGTTGTTACCCAATTGCTTACATTTGTGACAGGACGTTCTCTCTTAGTTCTTGAGCTGAGCACGCGGCGGCTTCTTGGCGGGTTTCAACGTGCTTTACTTTCGCATTTACTTTCATCTTTCGGGTCGCGGCAGCTTGATTAGTCTTACCCTTTCTTCTTGTTGATGTTTTCGGCATTGTACAGCCGACGTGAAATTATGAGGGTAAAATTTCCAGTGCTTAAGACCCTTCGAACGGCACGCGTACACAGAACCCGAACGAAAGTCGCTTTCCGATAAAAATATGACATAATTCTTGGCGGCATGTTTGCGCTATTGTTATAAGGCAAGTTGAGCCTCCCCTCTATCAAACCGCAGGTAATTATCACCTAGGTGTTTTAATCTCATCTGGCCGGAAAAAAGTCTCCACATCTATTTTGCCTTTTTTCTCGAAACCAATTTTTCAAGAAATTGAGGGCACGTTTGAAGTTCGCGTTCAGGGAGTTTTCAACCAATTTAGCTCAAATTTGGCGAGAATGTTGCCAGATAATTTGACACCAAAACCTTGTCTCCGAATTTCATTTTTTGCGTTCATTCAAAAGTTATGATCCGTTAAAGAAAGAGAAGGGGTGTTTTTTTAAACTTCAAAGTTAAACTGAGTGCAGAAAACAAACCAGGCCAGGTAAAAAAAATTCCGAGACACGGTTTTTGAGACAAAGGTGTGAAGCCGGGCGGAATTTGGCGCGATGTTCGCCTTACTCTCCAGGCCATTTTTGAGTGGAGCGGAACCGATTTTGTGAACGATGTACTTTTGAAAAACGTTAGCCATATTTTCAATAGAATTGTCTGTTTTCTTTATGTAAATACGTTTTCGTAATCTTGAATTATTAAGCTTTCAGAAAATATATAGTTTGTCTAGGTTTTTGTAAAACGCCTGACGCTCAGACGGTGATAACGCAATGTTGTCATTTGGAGTACCATGATACCTTAAGTGGTCGTTTCCTTATCTTCGTTAGTATAAATGCTAGTCTAGTAATACTAGGCTAGTTAGTTCAGTTAGTCAGATAGTAGTGGCCAAGTTTAGTTTAAAACAAGTTTCGGTAGATGGTAAGTTTGTAGATAGTTTAGTTAGTTCATCGGTCGGCTTAGTCAGCAAATTTTCGTTACTTAGTTTACTGTGCGACTAATAAAACCGTGTACACCAAGAATTATTTGTGGAATGTTCATTGTGTGGTGACGCGAAATCAAACCACAAGACAAAACCACAAACCTGCGGCTTACGGTTCGTTCATCTTTAATCTGCACAAGCACAATAAACATCCCGGAAATAATTCTAGTAATCATGCATGGTTTTCTTAGTTTGACGGTTAGTAGTTTAGTTAGTGAGGTAATATTATTACGTTTGTAAAAAAGTGTAGCAAATGAATTGTTTGAATTGTCTGTAATAAAGCACATTATTTACTAACCAGAGAAATCGGGAATTATTTTGTGTTGTGTTATGGATTGTTTACACGCTATGATTGGTCGGTCCGATATGTTGGCCCGGCATTATTGGACCATAAAACGAAATGTCGACCCAACAGTATCAGAGCGTGAATCGTACGTGTATTTTGACTCCCGATTCTATGAATTTTGATTGACATGGCTGTTTCTTTGAGAACTTCGAACCGATTTGATCAAAATCTGATTTTCTGAAACGGGTCAACTTTAATTCTCAGGAATCGGCACCAAATCGGGAGACAAAGTACACGTATGATTCACGTTCCGATACCGTCCAGCCGACAAATCGTAGCTGCGATGAAAATGGTAGGTGGGACAGGCCCACGTGGAATGACAATTTTCCCAGTATGGATGGATCATTCCATTTACTCGTACTACTTTACCTTCTGTCTTGCCTCGATAATTCACGCGTTGGTTTGTTCCATTTACCAACTTAAACGCGCATGTTGATTCGCAGTCCTCCTGACGCAACGACGTTTTCGGAAATGATATGCCTTAGCTTCTTAGCTAGTTCCCAATCTTTCTCGGATGTAAGTCTTGCCATTAACATCTTGCGCACATGTTAACCGTTAAGAAGATTCGGAAAACGGCACAAAGGAGAAAAAAAATTCTAGAATTTTAAATCTGTTAGTTTTTCCGTGGACCTCTAATCACCTAAGAGGCATCGTTTGCTGAAAGGAAAGGTAAAACCGTTTATCCATCCGGATTAAACCACAAGGTCCCCCAGGCACACAGCAGGTATACTCGATCATAAATATCGAACTATTTGTAGTTTTTCATGGGGATTTATCTCTATATGAAATAAAACTCTCTTCAAACAGCCGTCAAATGGTGTATAAATGGGTACCGTCGACTTGATTCACTGTCATCTTATTCAGGGAGGAGTAGCAATTCTAGTTCCTTCATACTACAGAAACTGGTTGAGCTCCGACAGTTCCAGCCTGCGCGGCGGGCGCGGAAAGGACAGGGGAGAGTGAAAAATTATTCGCGAACGCGAGAGGTGAAGGGGGAGGGCGCCCTCCCTCTCCTCTCGCACTCCGCGCTCGCATATAATTTCTCCTCTTTATTATTCCTACCCTTTAGTACGCTGCAAGGGCAAAAATGGGACCCCTTCCAGTCGGAACCTCCCCGTAAAGCCCACTATTTGGGATACCTCCCGGACTATCTTTGGGGAACAGGATAAAGAAGTATGGCTGCTGAAGATATAATAAGGTTGAACTAATAATAATAATAATAATAATAATAATAATAATAATAATAATAATAATAATAATAATAATAATAATAATAATAATAATGACACACTTCTATAGCGCTTTTTCCAGCGGATCAAAAGTGCTTTACAATTCTTAGAAAATATCTAAAATTACATTAACTAAAATATCTAAAATCGTTTATCATGACAAATCTTACTCGTTTGAGACTGATTTTGGTTGATTTATCAGGTTTAATGAAAAAAAAACATTTGAAACAAAATATCCTTTTCGTTAAAAACAACCTAATCATAAATAAATAAAAAACAACCCAAATAAATCAAACCTTTCTGTGCGACCACCTCTTGTATGCCACCATCTCCCGTTAAGGGACTGCTTTTTCAAGACACAAAAAATTTTCACTACACCCTTGACTGCCGCGCTGACAACTGGAACCCACGGTAACTCGAAGCTCGCGCTAACTCCGACAAAAATTGATTCCCCCTGGATTTGCTCCTGTAATTTTAGCCTCGATAAATCCAACCTCCCGCTAATAAACTTGTTGTAAATTTTTTCGCAAATTCCTTGACAGGACGATTCGCAAGTGCGAAAAAGTGCAGTAATAAAATTTCAAAAAAAGGAAAAACGTGTGTACAGTGCAACGTAACAAAAGGTAAAATTAAATTCAAACAAGTAAGTGAACATGTTACCCTCGATAACTCAAACCCCACTGGACAAAGTCTAATGAGACAAAGCATACTCTATAACATTGAATTTATTTTGAATTAACATTGACTGGAATTCCTCTCATCCGTCTCCATGGAAACAGCAGGCTGTGCGATAAGTGTCACAAAGTGGTCCAAGTGTCAGCGGGGTACAAAGATTACGCGCATGCTATTCTTGACATACTCATCAAATTGTCTAAATTGTACTGTGTCAAGTTCGTTACTTTCTTGAGTCGGATGGTTTTAATTTTGAGATGACTAACTTGAGATCACTCAAATTATTAATATGACACATATTTACATTCCTTTATCTAAAATCTGTTGCTATAAAACTAAATATTAAAGTTACCTTTCTTTCTACAGCCAGTGTTGAATGATAGTTATGATAGTTAGCTTTGTATGCTAATTTCTTACCTTCTTTCCTCGCCTCAATTAGTTTACTACTTGCGGGTGGAAATATTTTTGTTTCGCCTACTTTTTAATATAATTAGTTGTCGTTGTAAAGGTCTGTCACACAAAAACGTGACAGTTCTTCTTGTGAGAATACGTGATAAGTGATGTCAGCAGGATCCCATCTCTCGGTACCTCGAACTCCCGATAACTCGAACGTTTTTTACTCCCTTACAGGTTCGAGTTATCGGGAGTCAATTGTAGTTGGAACCTGTGACACCCTTTGCAGGTGACTACGACTACCTTTTTGCCCTCTGATTTGAAATAATGACATAAATATACAATCAGAACCAACCAAACACATTAAAAACCACTCAGCTCATAGGAGCATTCTACATCGCACTTTCTATGCACAACAAGTGCATTTGTTACAGCTCATCCAATTATATTATAAGCTTATGATATATATCATCGGTTCTTTTAGCAGTTTTACACACACTCTGATGATGATGACTGAAAACATTCAGCATTTTAGACCCTTTTAACTATTTTTACCAAAATTTTTAATTATTTTTTTCGGCAAATATGTCTATTAAATTTTCTATTGTTTCAGTGTCCGGTAAGCGACCACGTGACGCGTGATCTACTCTCAAAAGGAACCAACTGGACTTGAAAAACGAAATATACTTGCACATGTCTTAAGTAGTGGGCCGAATATTTTTAAAAACGAGATCAAACTTGGACCTCGGTTTAAGACGATGACTGGACCTCCAAATCTGGTTTTAAGTGGGTCATTTTAATTGGGTAAAAGTTTTTTTTAGTCAGTGTTGTATGCCGTGTTGACACTGTTTACAGTAAATAAAGTTTAAATATTGGGGTTGGCCATATTGGAATTGGTTTAGACCGCGGTTTTATTAAACACCACCTAAACTTCGTTTTAATAGCCACCCAGTGACGCCTACGATCTCAATATGTTTTAACATTTTAAAAGTAGTGTGCGTTTACGTATTGCGTTGTGGTCTGATGAATTCAGTACAGTCGAAGCTCTCCTTGCGACCACTCTTGTTAGCGACCAGCTCTAGTTACGACCAGCATTGTGAAACCCCGTTTGGTTTGTCTCTCTGTAGTTAGAAGCTCTCCTAAGCGACCACTCCCGTTAGCGACCGCGACCATTTTGCAGGGCTAGAAATTTACAGTCGCATATGTGCAACTTGCGACTGGTTCGAGGACATTTCCTCCTAAAAAAATAACTTAGGAGCAAATTTTCTCCCTCAACTTTTGGCCCATTTTCATAATAACTACATTTTCTGCTCCTTGTTAGACCAAATTTACTCCCAAATGTTTGGGAAAAAAATTAATTTCCAGGCCTGCCATTTTGTGAATTAGAGTAATACAAGACAAAAGCACTTATGGTTCGTTGGCCTGTACATACGCGAACCTCTTCTGTGATACGCAGTAAAATACTTGGGACCTCAGCTTTGGTCAAAGCGAGACTCACATATACGGAACACACCATCGATTTAGGCAATTAGAAAGCTAGATTTAGATGGTTTTGTTAGCAACAACTGTAAAAACTGTATCTTATGCTCTTTTTAGTTTATTGTTACATATTTTAATACATAGCAACCAATTGTACTTAATTTTCTACACTTTTCTAATTTTAGAGAAATGTATCTATTTGATCTATTTGATATTGTTAATGCAGTACTGTTGGTACCAACAACACATGCCAATGAGCTTTCTGCTAAAGGCTCCCGTAAGCTACCACCCTCTATTGTTTTATTACACGGTCGCTTAAAAGACCCCATTTTCGTAAGCGACCAGCTCTAGTTGCGACCACTTTTCTGAATTCCCGAGGTGGTCGCTTACGAAAGTTTCTATTGTACTCAAATCACTGATTATGCTCGTAAAATCGAGTATTATGCTTGCGGGCGTCACCCATGAAACAGAGTATTATGCTCAGTTATGCCCAACTGGAGGTTTTGTGTTCCTAATAATGCCGCACTAAAATGATGCTATTCCCTCCCACACCCATCCAATAGGCATTCCTACACCGTCTTTCATGTTACTTTTGAGCCACAAACGAACCACCAGGTCTTGGATGCCTGGCATAATGAGGTCACCGGGCCTCCGACTTTGGCGACTATACCAGAAATGTACTGGTTACGACTGCCCAGTACCTAAAATTTCTGCACTTTTTAAAGTGCTACTATGATCAAAAAATCACTTTTATTTTTTCTTCGGATTTCGAAACTACGTTTATTAAACACTCCCCAAGCGAAATTATAAGCCTTAATTTTGAGAAGAAGACCGTTAATTTAAACTGCAATTTTCCGTTTTAATGGTCCGCCATTATTACACCAGAAAGGATACAATGACGTCATACACTCAAGAGCTGTAAAATGTAGTGTGTGAACACGGCTTACAAATTATGCAAAACACGAGTTTGAGAGTGTGAAAGCTCAAAACTCCCGTGCTGCATACTAAATAAGGCACTTTCACACACACTGCATTCTAAAACTCGTACATAGCTTATATAAGGGAGTACCCCCCGGGGGGTGGGAGGGGGGGCAGAAAGTTCAGAATGCCGCAGCAAGAGTGATATTTCAGATTTCGAAATTTGATCATTATCACACCTGCTCTTATCACCCTTCATTGGTTCTCGGTAACGTTCAGAGTTCAGTTCAAATTGCTCCTCATTGTTTACAAGTCGTTACACAACCAAGGTCAGATCTTTTGTTCCTGAAACCAGCTGCTAATTATTGTCTTCGCTCGTCTACACAATCTCTTCTGTTTGTTCCACACTTCTGAAAAACGAGCCCACGTTACCCGACCGCTAGTCTCGTGGCACAAATTGACGTCACGGACAATTCAAAATGGCGGCGCGCAGTGTTGAATTTTGGCCCTCTTTGGAGAGGAATTTCAGTGGGATCGGATGCACTTTAGAAGCTAAAACCACGGTCAGTAAGTTAACTTAGTGTTATCTTTTTACTGGCGATTTAAAAAAATACACCGTTTCTGGAGTGACCTTCTCCTTTAACTATAAGAACAAGTAGCAGCCTTGCCATTTTTAAAAAGCAACTGAAAACGTTTCTTTTTAGGAAAGCTTTTAATGTATGAATAATTATAACTTATGTAAAGCGCTTTTGAATATATTTATATAGTATTAGCGCTATATAAATTGGTTACTATAATTATATAGTTATGAGACACATTCCGGAAGTTCAGAAGCTTAGCTATTTAAACAATGGAGTTATTCTGTCGAAGGCAGTATGGTGTGATAGGTTGCCCGAGGAAATATGATGTTCAGAGCAAATATGTGAAGTTAGAACATCAGATTTCTGAGGGAACATATCACACATAAGGCTTGAGACAGAAGGACTCTATCGTTTTTATTCTACAACGCTAAATTTTGAGCGAAAATTGCAACAGGCGGGCACTATGCGCTATAGGCACCCGCTGAGGAGAGACACTATTGCATCATGTGACTGACTTCGACCAATCGGAGTACGCCAAAATTTAGCGTTGCACTATAATTTTGGATTTTACACGAACTCTATTTTTAACAATGCTGAGTCATGCAATTCTAGATTATTCTAATGGGTAATGCTTCGCATGACTAAGAATAATAACATATAATATATATATAATAATAATATATAAAAATGGAAAACTGACATAGATGTGGTAGATTCTAAAAACAGTAGAAAGTTCAAAAAGGCTAAAAATACTAAAAATTATGAGTTAACAATAACTGCAACTTTATAATAAAAACCACGCGTAGAAATTTCTAACTTAATTTTATCAATAGAAAGGTTCTTGCTGAATCTTGTATTATGAGAATGGATATCACAGCGTCTATTGTTAAAATAGCCCTTGAATAAATCGGGAACAAGCTCCTTAAGACAATTTTTAACTAATTCTTTAATGCGTCCCTCTCGTCTTTTGGAGAGCGGTTTCCATCCAAGTCGTCCGATGATGGCACCGCTTGACAATTCCTGAGAGATTTTGAGAACAATGCGGCCAGCTCTTCTTTGCATACGTTCGATCTTTTTCTGGTTCTCATGACCACAGCCATGCCATGTGATGTCACAGTACTCAAGAAGCGGTAAAACCATGGATTTATACAGACGGTTAACAGATTCTGTTGTTAACAGAGGCCTCACTCTTGAAAGAATGCCTAGTTTCTGGGATACCTTGGCTGCCACGTAATTGACACGTTCGTTGAAAGAGAGATGACTGGTCTAATAACACGAGAACATACAATAAATTTCTTGAAGTTCCTGGTGATTACCGATATTCTTAACATGAGAATTTGTTGAAACTTTGCACAGTTATTAATTACACCTAGTACATTGAAAAAATAAAATAGAAAGAGGGGGTCACCGTGTCTGATTTGACGCTATAGGGCCGTAGGATACCTTGCTAACTATCAACAGCAATGTTAAAAAAACCTATCTTTGTACCAGAGACACTCATTACTTTAACAAAGTTATTACCAGCAACGAAATATAAACAATATTCTTGTGATAGCAAACCACTGTTACAGTAAAACGCCTAAAGGTTGCCGTAAAAATAAAAGTAATGAAATAATAGGCAAATGGACCATCTGCACGCTTCCAGTGAAACATCTTAAATCAGATTGTAATAATGGATTGATCGGAATATTTGAATATTGGATAACAAAAAATTCTTCAAATTTGGACATATCATGAAGAGTCGTACTTTCCGCAAACAGATGAATAAAAAAGTGGGCTCACCGAGTTCGATTTGGAGAAAACAACAGTTCATTTCTCTGAACAGCTCAGTTTTCTTAGTTCAGAACGTGTGCGCGCTCGTGTGCGCGCTAATCACACAAAAAATGATGCGTAGAAAGGATGAGCAATGTAATTGAATGGAATCACCTTAAAGGATGATTTCCACTGTTGCGTAAATTTTACGTGCGCACGGGCGTGAATTGTAAACTGAAAACTTTTTACGTTTACGTAAGCCGTTCATACATGGTCTCTAATTTTATTTACGCACGTAGAGCTAGCTAAATTCACGTCCGCACGCACTTAAAATTTACGCAACAGTAGAAATCAACCTTAAGGGAGGTTCAACTGTATTTTTAAAAACAATAAAAAGCACCATTTTCATATCCTATTTGAATAAGTCTTCAAGTAAACACCATAGTTACAACCTCTGGTGAGCAGCCATTTCCTGTAAGCAACCACTTTGCGAGCCTGGAATTACTGCTCTCCAAATATTATCCCACCAATTCGAGTAGTCTGGAAGAAGATCCTTGTGATGAGGTTGCCACTGCACAATTTGCAAAGAAATAATTCTTTGAGTGAAAATGGCTGACCCTCCTATTAAACAGTGGTTGCTTGTGAGAGACAGTTGCGTGTATCAGAGTCAACTGCATTCTTTATTGGACACGACTTTGCTTTTTTCTTTGAGTACCATCAAACTATGAACACAGAACCAAGAACACAGACTACAAGCAGTCTCTTTCTTCACCTCTAATAACAGAAAGTTAAAAATAATTTGGAGGGTACCTATACCACTTTTACTTGGTCATTTGCATACGTTACTATATAATTAACCTTTTAAGCCCCAATATCAACATGCATGTTCTCCTCACCGTCCTCCATATATTTCTTATGGTACGAGTTGGGAGAATTTGCTTAAAAATCAAGACACTTTGTCTTTGGTGATCATTTCCTTTATTCTTGTGACCTTTATGCCTGATCAACTAGTAAGGAGAAATTAGATGCTTGTCACTATTTAAGGGCTCAAAGGGTTAAGCACGTTATATGAGCAAAGAAGAAAAGACAACATAGGGTCTTTTACATGAACTATAACGGTACATTCTTCTTATAACGGAATCGATATGCTTTTACCTTTCAGGGTTTCAGTTCCCAGTAGTGTTATGTTTTCTCATTATATGCCTGCGAAGGTGACCCCCTTGTCTAAAGTCCTTACTGCAATGAGGACAATTATATGGTTTTTCCCCAGTATGAACTCTATGATGCCTCTGCAAATTTGATGCAGTTGCAAAACATTCTTCACACTCAGTGCACTGAAACGGTCGCTCTCCCGTGTGTGTTCTTTTATGTTTCCGCAGATCTGTTGCTTGTCCAAAGCACTTGCCACAGTGGGAACATTTATGAGCTCTGATCCCACTGTGTTTTACTTTCACGTGTCTTCTAAGATGCTGTGCCTGCCTGAAGCATTTGTCACACTGAGAGCACTGGTGAGGCTTCTCGCCTGTGTGAACCCTCTTATGAACTTGAAGGCCAGCTAGCTCTCTAAACGACTTTTCACATTCATCACAGCTGTAAGGCTTTTCTCCGGTATGGGTCCTTTTATGCACATGGAGGTTTGATGCCTCAGCGAAGCATTTATTACAGTAATTACATTTGTAAGGTTTCACACCAATGTGCTTTACCCTCACATGTCGACTGAGATGTTGTGATTGGCCAAAGCATCTATCACACCACGAACACTTATAAGGTTTCTCTCCACTGTGCATCCTTTCGTGACTTTGCAATCCTGACTTTCTTGTAAAACATTTGCCACAGGTTTTACACTTAAAAGGCTTTTCACCTGTGTGTATTCTTATGTGTGCTTTGAGATTTGCTGGCTGTTTAAATTGAAGGCCACAGTGAATGCATGTATAAGGCTTGTCAGCCATGTGCTTTGCCCTGATATGATTTAAGAGATGCTGTGAGTTTCTAAAGTCCTGACCACACAGATTACACTGGTGAGAGTCTTGGTCAGAGTGCATAATTCTCTGGTGAATGTGCAAAGTTGCCTTCTGTACAAAACATTTATCACATTCTTTACACTTGAAAGGCCTTTCACCAGAGTGTGTTCTAAAATGCACCTTCAGGTGCAGTGCTTTCACGAAACACTTTCCACATTGACTACATTTATAAGGTTTCTCACTGATGTGAGTTCTCAGGTGGCGTTGGAGGTGTCGGGTTTTCTTGAAGCACTTTCCACATTCAGAGCACTTAAACTGTTTTTCACCACTGTCTTCTGTTTCACATGTCTTAGATGTCTGCACCGCCTCAGTATTCTTGCCACCTCCCTTGTGGTGCAAGTGTGCTTCTTCAGTGAGTGAGCTTTTATGGCTGACTTGACATTCTGAAGGGCAACACTGTTCAGTGCTGCTACATTCTTGGTTCTGTAAACCAGATACGAGATCTGACAGGGATGCTACGGCTGGTTCTTCTATTGATTCTGACTTAATAACTAGTCTTCCCTAGGAAATAGAAGAGTTCCATGTTTCATCACAAAAAAAAAGTGATGTTGATTATTGCAGTAGGCATTTATTTTATTATTCACATGAAAAGTTAAAGGGTTGATAAATGATGAAAAGCTGAAATTCGAAACTACCGATCCACATAATCTCAAATTTTGTTCCATATAGTTCATAGTTCCGATCTCCATAATCTCAAATTTTGATTGGATAATTTGTGCAATGGGCCTTAAAAGGTTTTCCCACTAGCATAACCTGTCTTCCAATTAAAATCTTTGTTGTTTAATTTGCTTTTCTGTTTTTTCAGTCATGTCAGATGCCAAAACATTTGCTTGTGTAAGTGAAGAAATTGATACTTAATCCTGTCATGTCGGAACAAAACAGGTTTCTTTCAGAGGATCGAAAACTTTTTAAAGCACAAGCTTTCGATTCCAATGTGGAATCTTTATCAAGTGAAAGATTTTCAATTGTCATTTTGTCACGTGATTTAGGATGGTGAAAAACATGTGACAAGATATCCATATATAACAAAGGGAGCTCACATACACTGTCTTGATTCATTGTTTGGGCTTGACAGTGTATTTCAAGTATTTCAATGTCCTCTCCAATTCATCTGTTAAGTGTGGGTGATCACCTCTGGGACACGGGGCATACCCTTGACTTCTCATCCTCCGTAATCATTTCAAGGGAATGATGACACTCTCAACAGGTGAATTAGAGAGGCCATTGACATATGCTGACAAAGGCCCCAAAATGAAGCAGGCCAGTAGATATGAGCTTCCAGTGATATACCAGGATGTGTTGTCACGTGTTTTTCACCATCCTAAATCACAGGACATCAAACTCCACGTAATTTTACGTGCGAACGAGCGTGAATTTAACTGGCTTTACGCGCGTAAATAAAATTAGAGACGATGTATGAACGGCTTACGTAAACGTAAAAAGTTGAAAACTTCATACATCGTCTCTAATTTTATTTACGCACCTAAAGCCAGTTAAATTTATGCCCGTATGCACGTAAAATTTACGCAACAGTGGAAATCAACCTTAAGAGTAAATACCTCATAGTTTCTCAGATAATACATGTAAATGTTCAGTGTCTGAATGAAGACGCCTAACCAATAAAATTTTGATTTATATTACAAAGAAATATATGTTAGTCACCGGCCCGGAGGTCCGTATAGGGAAAAACTGTGCCCGAGGTCTTGAGTACGGCCCAAGGCCGCAAGCCAAGGGCCGTACTCAAGACCGAGGGCACAGTTTTTCCGACCTAGGCCGGTGAATAACGTGTTTATTTTTTTCTGCAGTTCTGGAGGTGGAACGAGGCAAATTGGTTTGAGAATTGTTTGTAAACAGTCCTTCTACGTGCGCTAGTTCCCAAGATCAAAGCTAAGCTAAAATTATTTTAATGCCCACAACTTGCAAAAGAGAGCCACTAGCAAACCGTAGGGATAAAGGATAGACTGACGATAAAACAGAACTAAAAATATCTCATAAAACAATAAGCGTTAAGAACAAACCCCGAGGTCTCATAGCGAGAATAAAGAAATAAGCTTTGTCTTGTTGAAAATGACATCACACGTTTAAGTTTGGTTTTCGGTACCGAAAGATTTTTTAGTGAAAACTAAGGCTTACACGGCACAAATTCCACTGCGTATCTTAGTATTTTAAACATTTTTGTTTGTTCTTGGTCAAGATTTTTGTAAATCGATACTTAGAGAAAACTAAACTGTATAAAAAAAACCTGTTGACATGCAGCAGTTCTTGTCGATCCAAGACACAGCATTGCAAGGTTTCTTGTTCGACTATTTTAGCTAACAATCATTAATAATCATATTGTCTTGAATGAAGCTAAATGGGACGAGATTAGAAAAGAGATCTCCGAGGAAAATAACGAAATTTCAACCAAGGTCAAAAGACTACCTTGCAGTTAACCCGTGTTAAATCAATTTGATTTAACACAGGGGTGTCAATAAGAAAACTACAACTCGAAAAAAGCAAGCCAACAGAAACACAGGAATACTTTTTTGGAGAATAATCAGGCCTTTTATTCCATTGCTGATTTTTCCTTTCACTTTACAAAGGTTAGTGAGAGAAAAGTTCCATTTTAAGAAGAAAAATCCAACGTTTTGTTGTGCTGGAGTAAAATGATTTCACTTCAAGTTTTCCCACGGATTGGAGCGGTCCGTACGCGGGGTCCAGATGGGAAAATCCAGACCACTAGAGCGCGCGTCATTAGCCAATCAGATTCAAGGATTTAGGATTCCGGACCGCTGAGATGCTTCAGAAAAAAATAAATGTATGTATGTTACATAAGGCATTTTTTTCTTTCTTTTTTGCTTGCCTTCTTTGCGCCCTTGGGACCCCTTGGGCTAATTCTAGTGCAGCATTTCCTGAAAGAGTGTGGCAATGCTGCAATGTCCCGGTCTGGTAATAACACTGTGCTTTGAAAGTTTTCGATTCTGTAAAAGAAACCTGTTTTGTTCTCATTCGCTTGTGGTTTTGTTTGGTCAAAAAGGCTGGTAGCTGACAGAATATAGAGAAAAATAAGTAATTCACACAAGTTTGACATCTGAGATCATACCAATGACCAAGCCAATGACAATTCAGCTACCGGATTAAGTTTCACTTTGAATACTGAATTCTTTATTTGAAAAGCACATTATTGAAATGAAAAATGAAATTAATTTTGCAACAGTGAACTTTATATTAATTTTCATTCTTAGTAGGAATGTGTATCTTGATTTGACTTAATCAATCAGTCTCACAATCAATCAATCAATCAATTAATTAATTAATCACGAGGGTAATGTAAGCAAAATTTTTCAATCAGATTGAGTTCTCTTTTGAATTTTGAACTTTTCACCGAAGAGCGAATTACTGAGATAAACGAGGAGATACACATCGCAATAATCAACATCAAAGTACAAATAAGGGAAATGGTCAAAACTAATGTACTCAGACAGGACCCACCACTCTGCAAAAAGACAGGTGGTCTCTTCATGTACCCCACTTCCCCCACCTTAAAAGATGGTGTCTTGTTTGTATAGCCCCCACTCTATCTGGAGTAGAAACTAAAAAAACAGATTCAAACCTCCCTGTGACATTTCTCCAGCAATGCAAGCTTCATGCACATATAATATGAAAGTCTCAACTCAAATTCTGAGGCCAATAAATTTTGTCCATTTGGCTAATCAGACAGGTTGTATCTCGCATAGCCCTCCTACCCCTACACAAGGTGGGTCCTCATCGAGTACACTTGTTTTGACCACTTCCCTAAATTGAAACTACAAAACAAACAGAGCTTACCACAACTGATGGACCATCAAGTTGATGAACTCCATCATGCTTGGTCTTTAATGAACTATCTGCCATACTTTTGACTTGTTTTCCACCAATGTTGTTATTCCACAGAGGCTAAAAGGTTTAAAGAAAATAAACATTTTTACTAATGAAGCCTAAGGGGAGTAGCCTGAGAAAACAGCTGACGTTTCTCGAGGTCGCCACTTGAGTCCTCGCAAAATGACGTCTGAGTAACGAGTGCGGTAATCCCACACTGATGACGTGTCACTAGCCAGATCTAGGTAGTGCTTCTGATTGGTTGAAAAGTGAGGAATTTCGTTTCAACCAATCAGAAGCACTTTACTAACTGCCTAGATCTGGCTAGTGACACATCATCAGTAGGGAATTTCTGCACTTCTTACTCAGATGTCATTTTGCGAGGGGTCAAGTGGCGACCTTGAGAGACGTTGGCTGTTTTCTCAGGCTAGAGGGGAGGGGGGAGTTGGAAGATACAAATGAAGCCATGATTCAATACTCCAAAAAATAACCCTGGATCAAAATATTACAAGGTTAACATTTGCAACAAATTTTATGAAATGTATGGAATGATCTTGCATATGTATGTAATCTAAGCAAATGCTTGGTTAGTCTAATTTATGGAATTTCAAGACTATGATAAGAATTGAACCCATATCCTTCAAGATACCACTGCATTGCTCCAGCAACTGAGCAATAAGGCCCAATATGTTGGGAGCAGGTCAGTTCCTGGGTGGAGGGGTGAGGGGAGCACTTGACCCATGTTTGGGTATAGTGGTGCCACTGGGCATTTGATACCCTAACCCAGTTAGGACAAAAAAGGCCGAAAATATCTACCCTTTGTAGGACAACACCCTCCATTTTAGGTCTCCATGTAGGACAAATGATAAAAAGCGTTCTCTTGTTTTACATAATTTTAAAGTGTTTCAAAGATAAGCAAACATCCCAGACCCAGGATAGACAAAGATAAATACCATATGAGCCATATTTAGTGACAACAATCGTACTGACCATGCTTAGGACAGAGAAGCCAACAACCATACCCTGTCTAGCAGCATGTCCCTGTAAAGGCCATATGAGGGAGGATGCTCCCCTCCCCCCAGAGGGTTCAGTTACAGGTTCTAACATATACCACTAGTGGAATGCATTGCATACAATGTAATGATTATGGGCACATCTTTCATAATCAGAACCAGCGACTTGGAACAAGTCTACCTTTCACCCTGCCTTGAAGTGGCAGTGTCACACAGATTTTGCTTGTGTTTGTAACACTTTGAAAAGCCAGTGGTCACGTTTACATAAATGTAATCCTAAAACTAATGATCCTTTTCTCGTTCAGGCAGGCACCATATTAATGTCTTTGGTGAGGGATAGCCAGGATGAAAAGTTAACGTCTTTGGCCAAGGATGGCCAGGATGCAAAGACAATGCTGAGACCTTGTTGTTACAGTTATTAGTACTTTAATGTTGTCTTTGAAATCTCTCTGAATTTATATTGTTTAACACACACAAAGCTGTTTATTTACATGGTCATACACAAACACATTCACGTGCACACACTGGTTACTTACACTTTTAACCCTTTAAACCCTAAGCCCCGATGAAAATGAAATTTCTCTTTACATGATCACTACTAATTGTTTGAATATTCAAGTGACAAGAATAAAGAAAGTGATCACTGACGATGGGATGTCTTGATATTTAGACAAATTCTCCTGACTAGTGTCATAAGAAATGTATGGAGATCAGTAATGAGAATATGCATTTTTATATCAGGGCTTAAAGAGTTAAGGTACTGTTCACAGACAATTTCCATAATCTCACTATGAAAGGTTTGTTTTTGTTAATTTAAAAGGCTTACTGTTGCCAATTTTTAGGATAACTTTGAAAAGCTAAACAACAAATTGTAAGCAGAGGAAACCCAAAAATACTGATGGAGTTTCATTTGAAACTATTCTACCAGTTCTCTGAGACTATAATTAAGTGTGTGTGGTTGCGGATCGCTAGGATGGAAATGGCTTGCAACTTGAAAACATCAGGCTGATGTTTTCAAGTTTTTCCTTTGTTTCTTGGAAAAATCGCCACAAACTGACTATAGTTTGTTCTTCCTTTGAGAAAATTGTTTGATTTCCTTCTCTCAGAGACATTCTAGGAGCATTCTGTGTACAAGAAAAGGCATTTTATTTAAATTTCTACACATTTTCCACCCCAAAACACAAAAATTCTTATGACAGTGTCCCTTTAAAGGGACTATCTCAGCTATTTTTAGAAGCTCTTTGAAAAGCCAAAAGTCTATGCATCAATAGAAAGCTACAAAATAATAGTCCACTTTTGTTGAAGGTAACTATGTTAGTATATCAAAACTATCAGTAAGTGTTTTAAGCTGCGGATGGCCAGGATGGAAGTGGATTGCACCTTGAAAAAGTTGGGCCAACTTTTCCAAATTGTATCGTGCCTTAGAAAAATCGCTTAAAACTAGTTATAATTTGCTCTCCCTTCAAACATTCACTTGATATCTTCTTATTACGGTGACAGGGGCATTTTGTGCATAAAAGATTAATAGCACAATTATGACAAAAAATGAGCAAAATCACAGTGACATAGTCCATTTAAGAACTTTTTTATTTTCCCCCACCACTGCATACACGTACACATCACGCAACAAAAAAAACCTTGTCTCATCCCAAATCTACTGGAAAGCTCTTCATTCATGTTGATTGCCTACTGTACAATTTCAAGGTTTAGGATTTTTTTGAAAGATTTTCCCCGTATCGTGAATAATAAAATTACACTCTTGACCCACTAACTCCTACCTGATTCGTAAGACTCCTAACAGATTCACAAACTGCTTTTAATTAACAGCAAATCCCTGCTAAGCTTTGCTACCTTGTCCCTAGAGATGCGAACAGTTATTCTCATTTATCATTCATAATAATATAAAGGCAGTGCATGCCTTTTGTGTTTTTTTAGCCCGTCATCAGGACGGATCTAGTATTACCCTTTTTTAAATTTCTTTCGTGTTCTTCTTCTTCTTCATTACCCCGCCGTCAGGACGGGGTCTAGTAATACCCATTTTTTTTCCGTGGTTTTTTTTTTTTTTTTGGTGGTCACTTGCCCCAGACCTCCGGTTTTCGCTCGGCCAAACAAATACTCGTTGTGTCTTTCGCTACACAGGCAAGGGCTTTTATCTTGAGTGACCGTAGCATATTTTACACCCCCGGGGGGGGGGGGGGGACAACGGCGGGGTCTAATGCCCCTGGGGCTTTTCTTGTTTTTTTCATGGTCACTTGTCCCAGACCTCCAGTTTTCACTTGGCCAAGCAAATATTTGTTGCAAATGTCCACTAAATATAAGCATTATCTTCAGTTGTTTACCGTTAATTCGCCAAGATTTTCATGAAAGTCGGTCTAGAAAACTACTAGGGATCCAACGGCATAAAAATCCCTTTGACAAGAGCTGTCGGAAATGAGACTATAGAGTCCGCAAGGATTCCGATACTTCACTGGTTATTCAGGTCTCTCTTGGTTTACAACTTAGTTCTTCTCTTGGGCCAATAATTCCATGATCTGACTTGTCAAAAAACCTTAGTGATATAAAAGGCCATAATAATTTATTGATACTCATGTTTACTTAACGAATGTACTGCGCAATCCTGTCAAGCACACCCTAGTCTTATCTTGATTAACATGGAGGAAACTCAAAACCTAAATTAGCTCTCACTATCGGCACATGATTTATGGCAATCAACAAAAAACAAATTAAATCAACAAAGATTACATATTAAGTCACGCACAGTCTCCAACAGAGCGACGACAAAGATGCTAGCAAGTTCGATGTGAGCCAAACAAGGTTAAATATTCAAATCACTCACTTTTACATTTTATTTTGGTAGATAGCAGTTTCGTTTAGATTTTAGGATAAGTTTGTCTTTATCAATAAATATATTTAAATTTCTGGCCCTTGTTTTTCAGAATTGCGCTAAGATAAATTATCAGTTCGTTTTAAGGTTACTCCGGACCTTTGCAGGTGTCCTCAGGGAAAAAATTCGTATGCGTGCCATTTTAAAGGAAAACACGGCAAACTATATATCGTTGGAAAGCTTAATAAATGTAGGTTTCGGGAAAAAATATAAACTGCCGGTTTCTTCAATTCCGCAAAAGAAAATCACAAACAACCAGGAAAATGACCATGTGTCATTCAATTGAATTAATAGGGTATCAAATTCAAGTGCATTGGCAAAATAACTGCACAGTGTTAATCACAAAGGATCAATCATCAAAAGTGTGTCAGCATATTTCGATATTCTGACTGGTTATTTTTTCATTAATTATTTGTCAAGTTCAAGCAGCAAAGAATGCGCGATGGGCATTGCATTAAAGATCGCCACGGGTGAAATATTATCAATTTCAAAAATCCCCGACAAAATTTGTTTCACAACATCTAAGGAACGTTCAGGTCAAATTTCACAGAAATCTGCTGAATTTTGGTACCCTATTAATTCGTTTGTGTATTTATAGCGGAAGAGCCCCTTTGGGAGCTATAATAAAGTATGTAAGTATGTATGTATGAATGACGTACATGTATGGTCATTTTGGCGGTCATTTTTGCAATTTTCTTTTGTGGAATTAAAAAAACTGGCGGTTTACATTTTTTCCGAAATCTACATTAATTTTATTAAGCTTTCCAACGATATATGGTTTGCCGTGTTTTCCTTTAAAATGGCACGCATATGAATTTTTTTCCAGAGGACACGGGAGGACACCCACGAAGGTCTGGAGCCATAACCTTAAACAGCATGACATGAGTCACACTGTGGTCAAAATATTTCATCATGTTTGTCTTCACAAAGGCTAGAACAGGTGTTGATCAAGGAATGAGGGATAGGATAGGAGTTCATACTATCAGGGATTCATATTATCACAGGGAGAAGGGCACGGAGAAGATATGGGGGGGGGGATGGCAGCAAATATGTCAAAGGTATGATAAATCACCAACTTCAAAAATTTACACCACTTGGGCTCGCATCTTGAGTGACTGTAATTCAATTTGCACCCTGAAGGGAGGGAGAAAAATGGCTGGGTCTACTCCCTGGGGCTTTTCTTGTTAATAATAAATGCCTCCTCTGAATGAAGCCCTGATTCAACTTCAAAAATGAACAAGGGAAGTCCCATAAAGCATTTTTTCCTGTCTTTTTTTTGCAAAGTTGAACGATTTATAGATAATGCTGAACTTTACCCAGTTGCATATTTTTCTACATGCTCATCTGGGCATGCTTTTAAGTTACCCATTATTAAGTGTGATTTTTATAAGTTTTCCTTCTTTCCAAGATCCATACAGGAGTGGAACAGACTGCCCAGACAAGTAGCATTGTTTAAATCGCTTGAGTGACTTTCAAGGAAGCTATCTCTAAGATTTGGTAGTTCACATTTTGTATGTTTATTATTTCCCCCCATTTATTACTTGTTCTTTTTTAATATTCAGCGCACTCCTTTATATTCAGTATTGAATCCGGACTTACATGGTAGATAAGCTTAAATAAATATTTGTAATTGGAACGCGTAAATATAAGCTTACAACATGGACGTCTACGTTCTATATATTAAAATTTGTTGCTTAAACTCAGGGCGTAACATGTCGATCAAAATCGATCATCGAAAACGTAGTCGATAAGTCGAAAGTACTCGATATTTGTCGATAATTGTCAATCGACAAGTTTAATTTGTCGATAAAAGTCGATAATCACAAGATCTTCAACTGATTATCGACTTTTATCGATAAATATGGAGACCAATTTTCACTCGATCGGCTACGAAATTAACCAAAACAATAACAGCTCGAACGACTTTTCATAGAAGTGTATGGAAATAAAGTTAAACAAAAAACTGAGCAATAACCTGAAAAGTTACAACCAAGCCTGCTTAACCCTTTACCTTTGATACCCTGGAAAAAAAAACATTCGTGCAATGGTCCTCTCAACCTCTTTCAGTTTGTGGCTTCATCGATATTAAGTCTTTTGGTCGTCGATTTCTGAATGAGTTTCGAGGTAAGCAGGCAAAGCGATTTCTAAATTTAAAAGTCGCACGTGACATATAGACAAAACTTTGAAAGTGACTCGCCAAGGCAATTATTCGAGAAAGAAATGATTTAAATGCGATACTACGTATCAAGTACATTAAAATAGCGTGTTTCTCTCACGGGCATAATTTGAATGTTGTATGCCGAGTGGTTCTTCATGGAGGTCGAGATTAGGTTTGCCAACTAAACGGCGATCTGCAGGTTGGTATATGCACCAAGGATTCGTACATACGTTTCTAAGATTTCGATCAAGGATTTGCAATGACTTTTTGGTCGAAAGGTTGCTATTTCAAGCGTGGAACCTCTCTTTCGAAACAAGCTTCTACACAACACAGGCGCCTTCGGACGTGAAAGCGAGGCGAGGTCATTTACTGTCAAGGTCTATGATGTATTTCTGTATCCGGTACCTAACCCACAAATCGA
This sequence comes from Siderastrea radians, assembly GCA_964017195.1. Classification (NCBI taxonomy): domain Eukaryota; kingdom Metazoa; phylum Cnidaria; class Anthozoa; order Scleractinia; family Rhizangiidae; genus Siderastrea; species Siderastrea radians. Next base: position 7,351,097 of record OZ024898.1, read on the forward strand.
GTTTCTTTTCGCAAAATGTTCATGTTCATGACCACACTTCTTTGGTACTCCCGCGTCAAGTTTAGGTTACGTTCATGTGACGTCGAACGCAATGACTGATGCGTCTATAACTGCGATGGTCTTCTTGACATTTCATTCACTCATAACAGTCGGAGAGTATTGTGAGATTCGATCTGAAAATGATTTACTTTTGCTGTAGTTTCTGTTTTCACCTCATTTTATTTTAGTTTTTAAAGTTTACAAGGTAAAATCGGTAAAATTACGTCTTGGCACAGTCAATCCTGCTTCATTATAAATTTTCCGCGTTCACCAACTTTAGTCTTGTCTCCCACCATACATCGTTTTGTTTTCGATACTTGTCGATTGAAATCGATCAAAATCGAACTGTAACATTGAAAATCAATCAAAATCGATAATACAAGAAAGCGGGTGATCGATTTTTATCGACTTCCGATATTTGTCGATTGATTACTATCGACAACAATCGACAACGATCGACTTTTATCGACTATCGAAATTATCGACATGTTACGCCCTGTTAAACTTCACTGTGAAAACAACCCGCGATCGAAAATCGTTGAACGCGCTTTTTTGGGGGATTTTTATTGCACAGAGATTTTACCTGTACTTACTCACAAACATTCACGGATCGCTCGCACCAGCTTGCTCACATACTGTATATTTATAAAGCTTAACATGTAGCTACATGTAAAATGTAAACCTTGATGTCTGGCAAGTCACAACAGCACAACTTTACCCCAACGTCAAAAGAGAAGATACATGCCTGCTTAAAGCAAAGAAGGCTCCTTCTTACCTCCTCTACAGCTTCCTGATTACAACTAACTGTGGAGGTTTAGGTAGCGAGACACCTTTTCTCACAGCGAAGACTTCGTCTGCGCCTTCTACAACAATTCACATCTACATATACAACGTAGCGGAGACATAGCTGAATAACGCACTGCGCATGTTGGTTACGTCACTGCTCTCCTCGTGGTGAATGAGTCAGTTTCTCGCTGATTTTGTGTTCCAAGCTGTGGGATTTTTTTTGTTTTTAATGCCGATTTAGTACTGGGAGATGTTAAACGAAGAATTCGATGCCTTTGGCGATATCGTTACGGTAAGTAAAGCTTTCATTCAGTAGAAATTGTGGTTTTATTTCAATCTGTATAGCGGTGCTTTTCGGTCGTTTCGCCTACGGTCAACCTCTTAACGCGCTTTAGGAACGAGAAATAATGTATGTTGCACTTCCTTTTTCCCAGAGCATCCACTTTCATTGTGTCTTGAAGTCTGCACCTGTCGTCGGAAAGAAATTTGGATTTCAGGTGTAAACAGTACAATTTGTACTTGTAATGTTAATGATGATGATAACAATTTGTGTCGCAATTTGTGTTGTATTCATAACATTCCAAAATGATGTTAGTCATTTTAATGTGTTGAGACAACAGTAATAAAATTGTAGATAATTCTCAATAGTTATGTATCTCTTTATTTGTATCTATCAGCCATAGGTAAACCGTTTGTTCTTATTCAACCTCAACGAATTGGGCATAGGGGAGGGTACACAAGCAAATCCTTTCCCTGCTAGCAGAGGCCCCTTTTCCTTTGTATTCGTTGAGCTGACGGACGGGACGAAAAGCGACCTCTGCCATGGGTCGAAACTCCCTTTGATTCAACCACCGTCCATGGTCGTGGACGGCGGTTTCCGAAACGCATGCTCCCTGTATTGTTTGCTGACCGTGACTTGAGCCCACTCTATCTCGCGCATTCCTTTACAGTTATTCCGCTGTCATTTAGTGAGCCCGCATAGTAACATGCCGTCCTGGAAAGAGGACTAAACTCGTGAAGAGTTACGTTTACTTTCTCTCGTTTTTGTTAACATGGACGAAGAAACACTCGACAAGTTAAGGAATGGAATTTAGAGCGAAGAAAACATCTGTCAAGGCGAAGGACAACCTTCCACCTCCAAAGATTTTTCGAGCTGCGGACTTTCTGTGAAATGCTCCAGCACTTCTACGAGTCTACGGTAGAGTAAATTCCACATTTCATTGTAAATTTGTATCGAAATCGGTTTTTACTTGAGGGATTCTTCATATTCCTTACAGTTCTCGTAAAAGTTTTGAAAAGCGTGCACAGTTCGCATCACCAAATGCTCTTCAAAATAACTTGCACATCGAGCGAAATCGCTTGCGCGTAGCTTCCCTCGAAGAAAGAATTGAACGCGTTTGGTCTTCAGAAACAAGTAAAGACGTGTTTTAATAAATGTATTATTTAGAAAAGCTTACTGTCTCTTCTTCTGTGTACCTTCATTCATAAAATTTCGAAAAGTAGTAATCTGACCTAAACAGACACAAATGCTCTGTTGTGGTTTGATTTCACGCGCGAGACAACATGAGAATTAAATCTCTTGCGGAAATTTTCAAAATTTTGACTTTGAGATTGTATAATTCTTAATTGACAACTGGTGTATTTTATTTAAAAGTAAGAAATTTTAACTATTCTAGATCAAGTGAGTGTTGTTTTTTCGAATCTATAAATTGTCCTTTCGTACTGCACATGGTTTGTTTATTACCAAATGCTAATTTAGTGAAGCGATCATAAAACACGCAGCCTTCAATGCGTTAATTTCTTTTTGATTCCTGGAGTTGTGGTCATGTTAAAAAAGCTTCCTTGTCCAGATAACTTGAAATTAATACCGTAGATTAGACAACAACTATCTCTAGACGAACTGTCTACTTTTTTTAGGGTTTTGGTGAACTCGCCATTCACGACAACAAAACTGTGCAGGTGTTTTTTGGCGCGCTAATTTAGAAAGGTGGCAGTCGTCAGCTGATCACGTGCTTAAAGTATCACGTGACGTTTCGGTCGCTAAGTAACCGTGGCGCATGCTCAACACAGTTCATTTCGACCCATGGCAGAGGTCCCTTTTCGTCCCGCCCGTCAGCTCAGCGAGTACAAAGGAAAAGGGGCCTCTGCTAGCAGGGAAGCAAATCCTAAATGTCTGAAAAATTTAAAAGTTATTAAAAAGCCTTCCATGGTTACACTTACCAGTCTTGTCTTTGCCACAGTGCAGTTTTCATTTGAATCAAAGTATCAATCTAACTCTTTTCCATTTTCTTACATTTGGTGCACCGTTGGCAGCCTGGCTGATAATCCTGAACTCCTGCACCTATCTTATCTATTTGCTTGTAAAGATGCCTTGGTATTGGCACCAATGCCCTTGAATGTTGGGTTGTATTACGTGAAGGAAAAGAGCAGCGGTTGTTTGCCCTCATTACTTCGTCACGGTGGGAAATACAAAGATATTCTCCTACGTTCACACCAGCTCCTCTCGCTAACTTCTCCTGTGCCTTATATAGCTTTCCACCTTTGCATGATACTTTGCTGTTTTTCTCATTTTCTTTGTTATTTCCCTTGGCACATTTGTCGTTGGATATACTTGTTTTTAAATTTCCCAGCGTTTCCACATTTGGCCAATCGAGCTGTCAACGAGTTGTTGTCATGGTGTTGAAGTAGGAAATACCAAAGCCAAGGATTTGAACATTGTACTTGCATGTGATCATGTACAGTTAAGGGACAATCAGTTGATAAGCTGACCTTTTTTGACCTATTATCAGATGAAGTAATCTCTGCTCCACTGAGTGTTGGCAGATGCTATTGACCAAGAATCCCTATCAAATAATACACATCGTCCCTTACAATGGTGTGAAATTAGGAATTGATTCAAAGGGGGGGTTTACAAGGTATCACTGCAACTTTCATTCTGATACGTGCTGAAAACTTGTACTGTGTTAACATAAAGTGTGTTTTCTGGTGGTTTGAGTTTTGTGCTACAATCAAATTATTGAAACAATAAGACTGATACTGTGTTTACATGATGCAAGAGTGAAAATCTCGATCTGGTTTAGTGAACCTGCACTGGTATGACTTATTCTAGTCTGAGGTTTTTTGCTGGTACTGTGTAAACAAATAAGAGCTACAAGAGAGAGTTTGGTGAACTCATACCAGAATGACAGTTGCACCAGTATCATGTACACATCCCTAAGACCATCATTGCTATACAATATCATTGCAATGTACACATTGTAAGCAGTTGGGTCCAAAGGTATACCCTCTGAGGCTACAAAGATTTCAATACTTTTCCACATCCCACCTACCGGAAAAGAGCACATCCTAACTTTCACATATAACATCCCTTCGTAGCACTCTTTCCCATTATTCTCTGAAATTTCTTAGTGTGCCATCTTGTTGTTAAGTTGTTTGCATGTTACCAAACCTTTGTTGGACCCTGATGATAAACCATTTTTTTATGTCCTTTACCACAGTGATTACCGTAAATGCTCTGTTAAGCCCCCTGGGGGCTTCTTTATTTTCAAGCATACTAGAAGGGGGACTTAATAGAGTGGGGGGCTTATTTAAAACTCTCCAGGAATGAAAGATGACACAATCTTTTTTTTCTTTCTGCGGAGTGCTGGCCAGCTTAATAGATAGCAATACAGTCTTCGTACACTTGCCATGCACAATCGTAAAACTGAAACCCATCCAAGCTCATACAAATGTGTTCTATTGAAATGTAGCTTAGACAGGAGTTTTGCATCCAAAATCAGGAACTAATCCTGAAATTTGAATGAACACAAGTCTCTTGTCATATAAGCTCTTTTTGAGAGACTAGATGAGCAAAACCATCATTGATATACTGAAAACAGAACTTGATGGAAAAGTACTGAAACTGTCCCAGATGAAATTGCAAGTTGGAAACGTTTAGATCAAGAATATAGTGCAATTCTAACCCGACCTATGTCACACCGTACCTTCTGTCATTTTGTGGCCATGGGGGGGGGGGGGGGGGGCTCAATAGAGAGGTGAAGCTCAAGATGGGGGATTATTGGAGATCTTGATTCTTACTGCCTACTACTCCCGTCATGTTGTTTGCTGCCGAAAAATATCTTAAAGGGACTGAATGCTGTTAACCAAAAAGAGGGAAAGCCCCAGGCCGTAAACAAAGTCATCAATCAAAACAATAAATGGTATTATTAAAATGTTTATTTTAAAATTCCACATTGTTTGAACAATATTTAACATAATAATTTAATTTACATCGTTGTTTTTCATTTATTCTGATACCATGTAATTGAGCGACCGCTGGCCGCTCCATTGCTGGATTAGCATTATTTGTAACGCTAGTGGCAATTACCATGATTAAAGATTAAAGACATTCATGAGTATCATACACAAAAATGAAAAATGTAAGGCATTCCAGCGAAATAAACATACAGGGCTGCAATTAATTTTAAAGCAGCAGCTGTACAAGGAACTAAGGTGGTAATATACTCAAGATAGCCTCCCACTTCCAAACGAGCAGATACAGGTACACCTGTACTGCCGATATTGTCTCTGCCCTTATGATTCTTGGGAAATCACTATAGTTTTTGATGTTCCACTTGCGCGGTAAACTGTTCTATCGATGGAACAATTTCAATCCATTACGAGCAACTTTGAATGTTTATAGCAAAAAGTAGAAAAAAAAATCTCCAAGGTAGAAACGAGCATCACATAAAACATGGCAAGAACTACATGTGTTATGAATGTTAGCTTTAAATATTCAGAAATGAAGTTGAAAATCCGCTAAATGTTCACATACCACTTGCCCGGTAAACTGTTCTATCGATGGAACAATTTCAATCCATCGCGAGCAACTTTGAACGTTTATAGCAAAAAGTAGAAGAAAAATCGTGAAGGTAGAAACGAGCATTACATAAAATATGGCAAAACTACATGTGTTATGAATGTCAGCTTTAAATATGCAGAAACGACGTTGAAAATCCGCTAAATGTTCACATACCACTTGCCCGGTAAACTGTTCTATCGATGGAACAATTTCAATGGTCTTCAATCCATCACGAGCAACTTTGAACGTTTATAGCAAAAAGTAGAAGAAAAATCGTGAAGGTAGAAACGAGCATTACATAAAACATGGCAAAAACTACATGTGTTATGAATGTTACCTTTAAATATGCAGAAACGACGTTGAAAATGCGGAAAATGTTCACAGACCCAGACGGTTCCCTATAGATCCCTTAAAATTTGAAACCGTTCTGGACCCCAGACCTCTCCCCGTCATGCACATGCGCAGACGTTGTTCAGCTCTGTCCGTAGCGGAGGCAAAGTGGTATAGAGTCCGCTGACACACTCTCCTTCTCGTAGGATGTCACAGGCATCCCAAGCTCTCTGGCCTGCTAAAAATTCTGAAATAACGGTGTCTGTTACCTATACCTTGAATTCCAAGCTGGGTCTGGTGAAAACGCATTCTCTTTTTGTTAATATCGGATTAGCCGTAGGTCGGGTATCGACCAGAGTAAGTAGGGTCTGGAGAGAAAAGTGAGAGAACTAACTAACCCGTAAAAGCTTTATGAAGCCCCTCTCTAGTAAGCCCCCCTCCGAAAGTCAATTCTTAAAGTAACCCCCCCCCCTTGTCTAATACCCCCGCAAAAACACATTGCACGTAAGTTCGTCTGTCTTTCTTGATAAGAGGTAACTTAAAGTGTTTGAGTTTTGTTCAAAAGTTCTCCTCTCTATTAAGCCCCTATCTCTTGAAAGCCCCCTGTTTATGAGGCCTGAAATTAAATAAGCCCCCAGGGGGCTTAATAGAGCTTTTAATAGAGCTTGTGTGTGAGAAAGAAAAAAGTTTCTTGTACTTATAATGGGGGCACCCTGAGATATTTGGATTTAATTCCAGTGAAAATTAGAGATTTCTTTCACGAAATATCACCTCGGACTTTCATAACTTGAGGACTTATTAATTACAGGGGCCCATTCTTATTGTTTTCAGAGGGTAGAATATGTCGTTTAGAATGTAAAATATGGTCAGTTAGCATTTTGGGAATGCCATCAGCGGCTTGGAGTTTTGGAGGATAAGATTCTGTTGCTACAATTTTATGCGGCCTAAATTGTCAGCTAAAAACGCTGAGCAGATCTCCTGCATTAGCTTACACAAATATGCCTTTATAAAGATCTGAATATAAAGCTCTGAAATTATTTAAGAAAATAGAAAATGATACCAATGTGGCACTAAATTTTTGAGGGATCATATTTTTGCAATTTTTTTCACGATTCACAAAAAAAAAAATTTCCGGCAAAAATTTTCCCCACAAAACTTTATTCCACTGTCAAAATTATATACAGTGAAACCCCGCTTTACGGACACCCGCTTAATACGGACACCCCGGTATTACGGACAATTTCGTTGGTCCCGACGAAAACCTTATACATTTTCTCTTAAATTAACCCGCTTAATACGGACACTCGTTAATACGGACAACGGACACTTTTCCGTGTCCCGAGTGACAAACTGTTATACATTGTCAACCCCGCTTTACGGACACTGTTTATCCGTGCACTGTCAATTTTCATGGTCGCGATTATTTGCTAACTTCACCCTGGTCAAATAATGACAGAATTGGACGAGTTAAGACGATTTCATTACAAAGAGTAGCTAAATAGCGTGAATCTTCAGTCCGCCTGGTTGTGTGGCAAGCTAAAAGCTTCCGTGCAAAGTAAAGTTACCGACTTTTTTCGAATGAGTTTGTAGAGTTTAAGAACAGTTATGGTCAGATTTCCAGAGACGAAGGAAAATTTATAGAAAACGTTCTGTTGCTGTCGAAATGCGTTTTATTTCTTGCAGATACAACTATAGTAAAGCTGCGACATTTTCAAATCATTCCACCGTTGAGTTTATTAAAGTTTAGTTCGAGTGTCTGACTAAATCGTAAGTTGTTCGTAAAAAAGTATTAATTATAATCAGAGAGTTCACAGTTTGCACTTGTTACAGTTACAGTACAATTAAACAACGTTTTTTTGCCGTCTTTGTGTCGATAAAACATGTATCCGTGACTTTTTCTGAGAACCCGCTTAATACGGACACCCCGTTAATACGGACAATTTGGCTTGTCCCTTTGGTGTCCGTATTAACGGGGTTCCACTGTACAAACATGGCCTTTTACATGTAAGGTAAAACCATGTTGGTGCCCATCTACTTAGGCCGTCTCTTCCGTTCAGAAACAAAACACAAAATAAATGATGAAATTGCAGTTGCTTTAAAAAAAACTTTAATGGGGCAACATTTAAGCCTTTTTTTCTTAACTATCTCTGCGAGATTTCATTCAATCCAAAAATGCTGAGAGAATTTTTTCCGCGATTTTTAAAGCAAACGTAAAGAAAAAGAAGGAGTGGGCAGGGGGGGAAGGAATTGATGAATTTTAAGAAAATTGAAAATTCTTAAGAATTAAAGGTGTTAAATAAAAATGTTAAGTTAATAATTAATAGATGGACACCAACTGGGGACTCGATCTACAGACAAAAATGGCATAAAAGGGTATTCAATATTTAAAGTCGTGTTATCTCTTAGAAAGTTTTGACATATAATAGGTTGTTTGATTTTAAGAAGGAAAATACTCACTATGCAATCCACATTGAACCAAATAAAAAGTAAACTATTGCTGTTTATTGTTTACCACTAATTTTTTACCAACCCTAACCTAAATTGAACAAGTAACTAACATGTGATGCAATACTGCTCCTCTGCGGAGGAAAACTAGCAACCTTTAGCTTGGACTACCAGTACAAGATTGAGTGTGAGCACGATTTTAAAATTTCAAACAAGTGACTTTTCCAGAGACCTCGATCAGCCCTTCATTTTGTTTGCCAGTAAAGAAAAAAGCTCCAGGAATGAGATTGGTATGTGAAGTGGTAATGTTAAGCCTGCAAACTGGAATTGGAAAATCGCACCCGTACTCAATCTCGTACTAGTACTTAAATCTAAAGTTCCCTACTGTTAGGAAAAAGTGCTGTATGGTGAAAAAAACAAAAACAAAACAAAACAAAACAAAACAAAAACAAAAGCCGATCGATTAAGGTATCCATCAACAGCTAGTTTAGCTTAAACAGGAAGTTCCTGTATAACAGGGCCTGGCAAATGCTTTGGAATAAATTAAAAATTCAACGGCGTCAAAGAAACAACTGATATAAAGAAGGTGGATTTTTTTATTTAGCTGTTTGTGGCTCACACGTCTCATTAATCAGTCTAACCTTCTTCGTCAACCACTTTGTTTCAAAAATTTGAATTCCAAAGTTCAACTGAGTTGTGAAGGGGAAGGAGCTTGTCCTTTTATACCAGAACACTACTTAACACTTTAATCCCCAATATCAACATGTATGTTCTCCCTACTGTTCTCCATATACTTATTATGGTACTAGTTGGGAGAATTTGCTTACACATCAAGACACTACTTTAACTTTTGTAATCATTTCCGTTATTCTCATGACTTTGTGTTTGATCAAGTGGTGGCATGTGAAGAGAAATTAGATTTTCACTCTTGGGGCTTAAATGGTTAAAATATACAGCTGTGTAAACACAAAAAATATACAGTTAACTGGAGACCATGACTTGGGGCCCATTTCTTGAAACTTGCTCGAACTTTCCGGGCTGGGTAAGTATTTTTTCAAGCTCATTTGTCAGCTAATGGTAATTATTGGTGTAAATTTAGCGACATACTTTGCGAAATTATAAAGATTTAAATTTAGCTTTCAAAATCAATAAAAATTGTCTACTATTGGAGAAAATTGTGCACCTAAAATAGTTTTTGGGCCCGGAAAGTTATAGGGAGTTTCAAGAAATGAGCCCCTGGAGCCTCTATCTCCCAGGCTGAACCTCTGTGGCAACCTTTTCCCATTTTAAAAATTTTTTGAACAGGTTTTGCATGAGTTTTCACATGCCCGCCTTAAAGGAACCAATCAAAACACAGCCATGACATACACTTGTGAATGGACGTGTTGAACCCGTATGGCTGTGGCCCAGAATAAGCACCCTCATTTAGGAGTAAAAATATCACTATAAGTGCTGCCCCAAAATGGTGCCGCATCCTTCCAGCAACAATGCAGACTTATTGAGTTTTGATATGGCTAATCCTGAAATGGTAATATGGCTGTTATTGCTGTTGTTGTTATTTCATTTCTTGTGGAAAGGGATGTATACCTTAAAAACTAACTTTTTAGCATCCTTTCTATGTTATTTTAGATGAAATCCATGTAAATTTTTAGTTAATCCTATTTTTACTTAAATTATGAATATCATGTAAAGCGCATTAGAATATTTTTATAAATTATAGCGCTATATAAGTTTATTAAATTATTATTATTACTATTATTATTGTTATCAACAAAACAAAGATTAAGAAAAATTATATCTGACTGTGTTATTCACAAGTAGGCAGTTTTAAATAAGCGCCGCCCCGAAATAAGTGCCACACCAACAAGACAAAAATAATTTTACTAAGTGTCGTGGCACTCTTTCGAGTAAATACAGTAATTCTAAAAAGCTATAAAATATAGAAAACTGGCATTTTCTTTCCAAATTTAAACTTGATCCTATCTCAAAAATGAAAGGTTACCCCCCATTTTGGATTTCCACAGTCCTTGCTAAGATCTGCTTATCCGGCATAGTCATGAGCCACCAAAAATAACTTTGTGTTAGTAGGTACTACCCATAAGAAACTTGAATTTCCCAGACTATCCTGAGATGCGCAGCATGTATGCACCATAACAAAAGGAAGCACCATCCTCAAGTCTGTAGATTACACGTAACTCCCAAAGTGTGACCATTCACATTGAGCAGGATTTTTCTGTGGTGCTGTTTACTATGCTATACAAAGTGATTCTAACTTTTGAGTCTGTAGATGAAATCCTAAAGTGTAACCATTCAAGTGAAAGCTACTGAGCAGTATTTTCTTGTCGTGCTGTTTATTATGCTGTTCAAGGTGGTTCTAACTTTTGAGTCTGTGGATGAAATCCTAAAGTGTAACCATTGAAATGAAAGCTACTGAGCAGTATTTTCTTGTGGTGCTGTTTATTATGCTGTTCAAGGTGGTTCTAACTTTTGAGTCTGTGGATGAAATCCTAAAGTGTAACCATTGAAATGAAAGCTACTGAGCAGTACTTTCTTGTGGTGCTGTTTATTATACTGTACAAAGTGGTTCTAACTTTTGAGTCTGTGGATGAAATCCTAAAGTGTGGCCATTCACATGAAAACTATTCAGCAGTACTTTCCTGTGGTGCTGTTTATTATGCTGTGCAAGGTGGTTCTAACTTTTGGGTCTGTGGATGAAATCCTAAAGTGTGACCATTCACATGAAGGTTTTGAGCAGTACTTTCCTGTGGTGCTGTTTATTATGCTGTACAAGGTGGTTCTAACTTTTGTGTCTGTGAATGAAATCCTAAAGTGTGGCCATTCAAATGAAACTTTCCTGTGACCAGAACTGTTTATTATGCTGTGGTGGTTCTGTTTTTGTGTCTGTGGACGAAATCCTGAAATGTGACCATTCAGATGAAAGCTATTGAGCAGTATTTTCTTGTGGTGCTGTTTATTATGCTGTACAAGGTGGTTCTAACTTTTGAGTCTGTGGATGAAATCCTAAAGTGTGACCATTCAAGTAAAAGCTACTGAGCATTACTTTCCTGTGGTGCTGTTTATAACACTGTACAAGATGGTTCTAACTTTTGAGTCTGTGGATGAAATCCTAAAGTGTGACCATTCAAGTAAAAGCTACTGAGCAGTATTTTCCTATGGTGCTGTTTATGCACAAGATGGTTCTAACTTTTGAGTCTGTGGAGGGAAGCCTGAAGGGTGACCATTCAAATGAAAGTCAAAAATGAAACGGACAAATACTTTCCAGCCTAAAATTTTGTTTTAGCTTTTAGCTTGGGTAATCCAAAAGAGCAAAAGTGTTGACTATACTGTTTTGAATAGTTACTGACACCTGTAAATCAAAATCACTGTTCAGTGGTGTGCACCTTTGAATATCAACATCATTCAAGTGGTTGTTTTGGTGAGTGGCCAAGTTTTGAGGTGAACTGAAGTCCTCATCACACTGATCGCACTTGTTAAGACCCTCACTGTTGTTCTGTTTACAAGCAAGACTCTCATTGGTGTCATGGGCACATCCATAAGGGTCCTTGGAATGCTCTGTAAGTTTCGATGCTTCATCAAAACACATACCACACGTATGAATGTAAAAGCTTTGTTAAAATATGCACTGAAAAAGTTTGCAAAAAACCAGACGTTTCAAGGGTGCTCCCTCTTCTTCAGTGGTTTGCTTTCAAACCACTGGAGAAGAGGGAGCACCCTTGAAACGTCTGGTTTTTTTGTAAACCTTTTTCAGCGCATATTTTAACGAAAGTTTTCTGTTCATACGATTTACAGCGCTTCACAGTCTCTTCTAAATTTAGTGACACATACCACACATGTCACATTTATTAGGATCTTCTTGAGAGTGGCTTTCCTCATGCTTTGTAAGCTCTTCCAATGAGCTGAAACTGACATCACACATGGTACACTTGTGTGTTTCCTCCCTGGAGCAACGCCCAGTCCTTTGGTGTGAATTAAGACCAGAAGAAGTTGTAAAAGACTTGTTGCAAACTAAGCAGCTATACGGTTTTTCACCTGTATGAATCCTCTCGTGTACAAGCAGGTTACTCGACTTTGTGAAGCGCTTGTTGCACTCCAAACACTTATAGGGTTTCTCTCCTGTGTGTTGCCTTTCATGAACCCTCAAGTCGCATGCTCGTGCAAAACCCTTGTTGCACTCCAAACACTTATAGGGTTTCTCTTCTTTGTGTCGCCTTTCATGAACCCTCAAGTCGCATGCTCTTGCAAAACCCTTCCCGCATTCTTTACATTTGTGAGGCCTCAGATGGCTGTCCCTGTGTCTTTTGATACGTGACCAGACAGTCTTGCCGCATTCCAAACACTGATACGGCTTCTCTGCAAACTGAATTGCAACAGGAACATTTTGCAATTTCTGAGGCTTTCTTTTTGAATGGGTTCGCCTATGTTTTCCAAGATGTGATGCAGATGAGAAGGCCTCATTGCAACCAGTACACTTAAATGGTTTCTTTGTAAGGTGCGCTCTACGCATGTGAATGTTGAGTAGTGTGCGATGTTGAAAAGTCTCCTCACAGTAACTGCACGTGATGAGACAGTCCTTAGATTCCTTTTCACGATTGTGTACCAATAAATGAAGCTCTAAATATAGATTAGTTCTAAAGCCTTCTTTACAGAACAGACATTTAAAAGGTCTTTCATCAGTATGAATTCTTTCATGAGCTTTGAACAATACCAAACTTTTAAATTCTTTGCCACAATAACAACGTTTGTTGTCATGAGTTCCTTCATGAGCTCCAACATTAATCTGACTCTGTTGGTGCTCTTGCAAACCTTTTGGGTAAAGGCTGCGGCGTCCTGCAGGTTTTCCCTCAAGCCTTTTTAAGTGATCTCTGAGATTTTTTGCTGTGAAGAGGCGACCACAGTGACTACATATGTGGCAATTCTCAGGATCATGAATTTTTTGGTGCACTCTCAAACATGCTGGATTCTTGAAAATCTTTTTACAGTGGCTACATTCTGTTGGCTTTTCCTCAAGTCTTTTTATATGTCGCTTAAGATATGCGACTGAAGTGAACACACGGTCACAGTGTGTGCACTTAATTTTTTTTTCACCTGCAGAGATCAAGTGACATCTTCGGTGGCTTTTCAACTCAGTGAAGGTTGCAAATTCCTTACTGCATTGACTGCACTTCTGGCTCTTCTCAACATTGCCCAAACATGTTTTCTCATGCAACTGGAAACGAGTTTCATTCCAAAATGTTTTACTGCATTTAGGGCACTTGAAGGTCTGTTTCTGATGGGTGCGTACATGAGAACGAAGCCCTGCTATAGTAGCACAACTTTGGTCACAATAACTGCATTTGTATGGCTTCTCATCACCATGTTCCTGGTTGATGTGAAACTCAAGGGATGATCTGTCATCGAAAACCTTATCACAGTGAGTGCAACTAAATTGCTCATTAGCATCCTCATGTACTGTTTTTCCAATATATTTGTAGGACCTCACACCTGTGTGGAGTTGCTTGTGATGTGTAAGTTGACTAGGGGTAGAAAATGCCTTGTCACAATGGATGCACTTATAAGGCCTCTCTCCTGTGTGAGTCCTTTCATGAACTTTGAGTTGTGATGGAATAACAAACGTCTTCTTACAGTGACCACATTTGTAGCGCTTCTCTTGCTCATTATGACTTTGTTGGTGATAACTCAGATTAGTTTTGGTTACAAATGCCTTATCACACTGGTCACACTTGAAAGGCCTTTCACCTGTATGATAACGTTCATGATATTGGAGCTGTGATAGAGAAATAAAAGACTTCTCACAGTACACACATTTGTGGAGACGAGCACTTGTGTGATATTTTTCATGAAGTTTGAGCTTTGATGCAGAAACAAAGCATTTATCACAGTACGCACATTGGAAACTTTCCTCTTGTTGGTCATGGGACTCTTGAGGGTGACGAACCTGTGCCAATGTCTCATCACCTTGGTTACCTTTGAAAGTTGACCCATGGCATTGTTCATGCCTTTTGAGCTGTGATGGTAATGGAAAAGACTTTTCACAATGAGTGCACTTGTAGTCTTCTTTTTTACTAGGATCATCTGGTTCTGCTGCATTTATAACTATCTCCGTACCACAGGGCTTCTCTACAGAAGCCACCCGTGTCTCAAAAAAGTCATGCACCTTAAGGTGTTCGTTCAAATGTGATTCACTAGGGAAGTACTTTCCACACCCTTCACATTGGAAGCATTCGATGTCCTTTGTGCTGTCTGAATAGTTCGACTTCACAGATGTATTGGCTGGTGTTTTAATAATTACAATACGCCGCTCAAAATCTGTTAACCCAATACTTGAGCCATCAGTAGGCAAGCAAAATGATGCACTTTCGTTTGCGTCATCCATCCTCCCTATCCAAAGGAAGAAATCAAAACAAAGTCAACAGCAACTACTTTGACAGCTACCGTTGGGCACATGTCAGGATGTTTGATGGTGAAGTTGTTAGCATGTTGAACTTTCACCCTTTAACCTCTGATATAAAAATGCATTTTTTCCTTACTGTTCTCCATACATTTCTTATAGAACTAGTAAGGAGAATTTGTCTAAATATCAAGACATCTTACATGTATCCTTAATGATCAGTTTCTTTATTCTCATCACTTAAATGTTTGAACAAGTATTGATAACGTAAAGAGAAATTTCATTTTCATCTGTGACTGTTAGGGCTTAAAGGACTGAGTCTTAATATCAAAGGGTTGGTGGTTGAAGACCAGGTCTTTAAGGCACATTATGTTGTTTCCTTAGACAAGTAACTTTGCTGCATTGTCTCCTTTGATCAAGGTGTATGATTGGATATCAGCAAATTTATAAGTTAGGGACTCCTAGTAAAATCCTCAGTGGTATCCCTTCAATGGACTAGCATCCTGTCTAGGGAATAGTAACGCTTCTAGTTGCTTCACACTACAAAACCGTTACAACACCAAAAGTGCCCAAAAATACAGTTATAAAGAATCTCAAAAACTTGAGCCCAAATAACTCAGACAAATGTCTCCCTAACATAAATCAAAAGCAGTTTTCCCTTCTTTTACTCTTAACCCTTTAAGCCCTGATATAAAAATGCATATTCTCATTACTGATCTCCATACATTTCTTATGGAATTAGTATGGAGAATTTCTCTAAAAATCAAGACATCTTATCCTCAGTGATCCCTTCTTTCATTCTTGTCACTTGAATGTTCAAACAAGTAGTGATCATGTAAAGAGAAATTTCATTTTCATCAGGGCTTAGGGCTTAAAAGGTTAATTTCTCCCTCTATATCTTGAACGTAAATGATACAGTCAAGTGCTTTCCCTGATTCAGCTCAAATTATCAGCAGTCTACCTGACAAGATGAAATTATTGTTGTTGGGTTTACTCTCAGGGGATACTCTGGATTTTAAGTCACGGGGAGGTGTGAATGGGGACATTAATTAGAATGCAAAAAAGTCCCCTGGGCTTGAAGTAAAACCCGAAAAAATCCCCTGGTACAAAATGAAACCCAAAAAACCCCATACTGAATTTTGGAGCCTTACAAGTACCCAACAGGGATTAAATGACAATAATGAAGAACAACAGTACTTTTTGAATTCTATTTTTTTGAATTCTAACCCCCCAAAATCTGAACATCATAGTAATAACAATAATAATATTAAAAACTTTATTTCATGAGGGTAAAACACATTACAGTTAAAAACTGACGAACCTGTGGCCCTCTATAAAAACGTTACATAATATATTAAAAAAAATGAAAGAAATGCTAAATAAATGGAAAACTACATAAAAAAGGTAAGAAAAGGAGATGAATATAATAAGACTAGTTTACGGTAAAATGCTCTAGGTCAGCGTTCATGGCAGCAAAGTGACTTGTATACGCTCTCATAAAAGATTTAACATTAGGGCAGTCTTTCAGTTTATCTGGTAGCGAGTTCCAAAGTTTAACAGCTTTGGCGATAAAAGTACGCCCTCCCTCAGTTTCCCGATTATACCGCGGGCAGTAAAAAGTTTTTCTTGAGTGACGGGTTGCTCTGGTGGAGACATCACTAGTCTAATCCTAGTAAATTTGGTTTCCAAGTACTCCAGTACCTGCCCCTGAAGCCGCTTCATCAGTAGGGAGCACAGATTGACTTTTATTTCTTGGACAAACAGCAACCAATTTAAGGATTTAAATAAATCTACTGTTCTCGACTCTCTAGTGTTTTTGTTCAGAATAACGTGCAGCCCTTTTCTGTAACTTGAGAAGCCTGGTTAAGTTCTGTTTCGACGTTATATTTCCCCAAGTAGAGCTACCATACATAAGGATAGGTTTGATGGTAGTGTTGTAAAGTAGAGTGGAACTCTTTCATTTTGAGGAAGAAGGGAGCCTATTGACCTCAGTATTCCTATGCATTGCACCAATTTGCCACACAAGCAGTCAACATGATCATCATGAATTTCAACCTCCAAAAAGTCTATCACACCTTCCCCATCACTTGAGTTCAAGAGTGCCCCCACCTATGGGGATATACTAAACAAACACAAGAATTATATTGCACTGATACTGATGTGTCAGTTAGTCAATTTACAAGTCTAATAGGTTACACTGTCGGCTTAGAGAAAACTTGATCTATGGCCAAAATGCAAATAATAGTGTCATTGAGGGCTGTAACCCGTAACACCTCTCAAGGCTGAGTATGCTTGAAGGGACCTCAGTGTTATGGGTGAACTTGCCTCTTGTTGGTACAATTTACTCACAAAGCAACAAGTTTGTTACAAGTGTAAATATGAAGGCAAAGGGTGATTCAAAACTTAATGATAGCCCTGACTGCTGTTAAACCTGAAGGAAAAACTTGCAAACAACTGAAATCTCTCTAAACTGATGCAAACTCCTTTCATGATATTAGTCACGCTGGAACAAAGTTATGTGCCTCATGGAGGCAGGAAAAAAGCTTGATTCAAAGTTAACTTGTCTGGCACAAATCACATAACTGGGTTCTACAATGGGAAGTCAAAATGAGAATGTTTTTAGCCTGCTACAGTCCAAATTATAACTAAAAACCAGTACATTTTCTCTGAGCTGCTATTATCGTCTGTTTGTATTTTTTCTAGAACTGCGCCAGATAGTGTAAGTTTACCAAAGCCTGAGTTATGGTAAATTTGATACTATATAAGGAGGAACCAGTTTCAAGACTTGTATCCAGGTCCAAGATTCACTCTACAGTTAATTCCAGAGGTGAGTGTGTTCAAAACCATCAAGATACTGCCAAACAGTCACTACAGTGAAACCCTAGTATAACAAACAATATTTTTCAGCCCAGTAATGGCAAAATGTAGGGAAAAAGACCCTGATACAACGATCAAACCCCTCATTATAATGAAAACCCTTTCCCAGTCCCTTGTTAGGGCTGTCATAAAGGGCCATAAACCGTAACAACTGTTGTAGTTGAGTATGCTTGATAGAACCTCAGTGTTACAGGTGATCTTGGCCTCTTGTTAGTGTAATTTACTAATAGAACAACAAGTTTGTTATGGGTGTGAAGTTCAAGGTAACACGTCACTCAAAACTTAATGACAGCCCTGCCTTGGCACTAATCATTATATAGGGGTTACTGTACGTTTTATATTATCCAATTAATCTTTAATAACTCTAACAAGTTGTAGTTAACAAGCTAATTTCCTGTTCAACCGAGTCTTCATTTATACCTTAGCAACAAAAATTGATAGATCACTTCCTTGCTTTTTCCTCGCTAAGCGAGGAGGGCCGAGGGCCATCTGAGCATAGCGAGGTTTATAAATTTGTCGCGTGGGGATTGCGCGAAGATTGCTAAAGGGTGGTCAAATCTCGATCTCCCTATATATTTTTCAAAGGTGTCCGCACAGTTGCCTAGCAACAAAGCCAAATCGCGACCACTGACTGTTGCGCACTCTCATGTTTCTTCATTTCATGCTTGCATTTGCGTGCTGACATGTTTATTCATCGTATGTGAATAAGTTACTGGACCAATTTCTGATGCAAATGAGGGACCAAGCAAAGACAGCAATCCCTGATTTAACAAGTGGCTGGAAATCCATTCCGGGGGAGATTTACAACTGAAACTCAGCGTGAACGCCGACTTGAAATTCAGTGCGTACAACGAAGGCGAAAGAGTCGGCAACAAACGGGTAGCAAACATCGTTTACCGGTAATAATCTAGCGAAGGATAAATTGACTAAAGCCATCAGCAGGACAAACAGGAGACTGGAGTATCACAGGCGAGAAATCTTAGAACGTAGACAAGTTAGTTTAAATTTAGCTTAATAGCACAGCGCTACTACAAAACGAGATTCCCCAGCAGCGCGAGAATCGATACAAGGTCTTCGAAATTATAACTCAGTCACACCGATTGAATAGTGAGAATGAACTCAGCAGCTACAAATTAAACTCTTCGAGAAAATGTGTGCTAAAACCGATCAGGACCGGCGACACCGACTATCAAGTGCTTCGACAAACTGATATTGTTAGAGTTAACGAGAGGGGACAAAAATACAGGATCATCAAAATTCTTTTGCTAGAATACCTTTCCAACGGATGGTGACTGAACAGATTCAATTATTTCCTCTCTCTACCATTATCTTTATTCGTGATGTACCAGTAATAATCAACATATAATTATTTTTCCAAGTATGTTCAAAACCACAAATTACACAAGAGAAATTACTAGTAAATTATTTCACAAAGTAGGTTTCAATTCCCCAAACAGTGCATATTTGTGTATGAGCAGTAAAAAGAACTTGTTTTTTAAGTTTACGACGTTCCCAAGGAAATGTTTTTAAGAAATAATTCATATTGGATCAGTAAGAATTTATAAGAGTTTATGTTTTCCGTTTTGGATATTGACCCTGTTAATAGTTAAAAAAATAATATTCAGATGGTTCAGAAAGGAAAATGTCTGTTCACAATTTGGATAGAAATGCACTTGCTCTGCTCCTAGCAATTACCACTTAATGTGTAGTGGGGATAGGTACATACATGTAATCAGTATGTATTTCATGTGAAACAAAAATTACTGCTTAACATTAATTATTGATAATAATTTCATGCTACATACAGTGACCAGCATCACAGCTCTGCTCGCAATGTACAAGCAAGCACCGAGTTCATGAGAATTGAGATCCTGATCACCTTCAACATGATTTGTCTATGTGACAGTTTACTTACTTCTGAAGGTTCCACATGCTATAATCTACATTCACCCTTTCCCTTAATTGGTTAATTAACTTGCTTTCCATACCAATTGACCCTTTAAGCCCCGATGTAAACCTACAAATTCTCCTTACTATTCTTCATACATTTCTTGTAGTACTAGTGCAGAGAAGTTCTTTCTACTAACATTAACACTATTCATGTTTGGTGATCAATTCCTTAATTCTGATGACCAAATTAAAGCATTATTATTGTAGAGAGATGCTGATCACTGGGGCTTCAAGGGTTAATTTATTGTGACAGTTATCTAATCCAATTTTTATAGTATGTTGGGGGGAATGAATAAACTTGCTACCACATCAATATGAAACTCCGTGCTTTGTTTGCCATTATTCTGGTTTTAAGTCTCATTTTCAATTTTTGGCTGTAAACGAATAGTTTTTTTACTGCACCGCATCACTTTTCAGCAGAAGTAGACTCCTGCTATCTCAACCATTCAAGGGAAATAATGAATTGTTTTAGCTATTGACACTTGTCAATACCAGTAAACAGAATAAAAACTGAACAACAGCATCCAAAGGAAACGGACGGGTTAATGTTGGAGGTAACATGTGTGCGGCTCCAAGTTGGAATTTGAACTGCATTTCTGATAAACCTACTCTCACCGTTAAGCTCATACCCAGTTCCTATGCATTAGATTTTAGGATGACAGGGGATTGGGCAAGTTACATGGAAGCGTCTGGGAACCAGAATGTCGATCTAAACTCCCAATTCGGGACCATTGTGGCCACCCATCCACACCTCCAGTTAAGCCGAAATTCTATCCCTTCCCCACCCCTTGTGGTGCACCCTTGCCCGAGCTTCGCGAGGTTCTGCGAGTCACGTATTTCTAGTAGTATTTTTGAATCCAAACTGTATAACAACCTGCGCTTTTCAACGCCTAAACCATGTAAGTTACAAGACTGTCTCAAACAATTCAAAGAGTTCCATTAACCCTTTGTGGACCAGTGTCCGATATATCGGACACCTATGGTGACTGCAGTATTTAGGCCAGCAGCGATCGTGCATACTCCCTACCAGGCTCCCGCAGCCATTTTTAGTGTTTACAGTGCCTGTAGCTTTCGTTCTGGCTAATCTTCCCGTTTCTGGCGAACTTTTCCCCAAAATTTTCGACTTTCCGTCGACAGCAATGTTTGAACAGCATGCCAAAGAGTAATTGAGTCCATATTTTGAAAGATCTTGTCGACTATTTTGATGGAAGCTTCGATATTCCATGTCACAGTCCCGATTCCAGTATCGAAGACTTCAAAGAATGTTATTGGAACGTGTTTGAGACCTAGAATTGCCTTGAGTAGTGCTATTTCAGTGGCTGGTATGAGGAATTATACAACCAAAGTGAATCCACGAAAGAAGTTAAGATGAAAGCAGTTATCTGACGTGAGAAGAAGACTGAAACCATCCTACATGTTTCACAATTGAAAATACATGAAATTGGAGCCACCAGAAAACTGATTATTGCTTCAGCATCTGTTTATTTGATGTTTAGTTGTTGCTAGAAGACCTACCTGGATCACTTAAGGTGGCTTATTCGCTTTTTGGTAGATACATTTGCTAGGTAAATTATGTATCAAAATAATTCTTAGACACTGTAAAAAATAATGAGACATATAAGGGATTTTTTGAGCTTGTCATCTCTGAGTATTTTGGACATAAACATTCATGTGACAGCTTGTGTTGTGTAGTTAGTTAAATATTAACTAATCCTATGACGTCAGTATGACGTTTTCTGACAGCACATTAAGCGTTAAAGTAGGACAATTTCCTGAGAAGTAATTCTTTGAAAAAATAATCAAAATATGTTAAATGGTTTTGGAGATATGTTAATTTAACTAGAACTTGTTGAAAATTTACAAAAATCCTGAAAATAAATTTGGTCCACAAAGGGTTAAATTATCCCCAGTTAACACAGCCATAGTGTCGCAGTTGTAGCGATAATTATTATCAAAAGAAACGTTAAGATTACTTACAACATTTGCCGTGACGATATCCGAGAGTGCAGTTTAGACCCGGGACTGTACGGGACTGTAGAGAATGTTATCGATCGAGAAAGATCTGTCGATCGAAAACGAACGATAAATTATAAACAAAGTAGTTTAACAACAACATCTTCGACACTCAACCATCACAAGCTTTCAAGACGCAACTTTAAAGCATTTTCTACCTTACCTATCTCTTACGATTGAAGAAAAGACTACGAACAATCCCGTACGTGCTTCGTAAGCAAGATGGCGGAACAAGAAAGAAGCTGTGTGTAAGCGAAACGGAGCATCCCGTCAGTCATTGGGCTAGGCTTGGTCAAGGGTAGGCTGTCTGGTAGGCTCAGTCTCCAGCCGTGAATGTCTCGATGCGCCCGCGATTCTCGCCACCTTCAAGGTGGGGAGAATCGCGGGCGCATTGAGACACGCACGACTGGAGACTGAGCCTAGGTCAAGGGAGGCACCGAATTTAATATCGGTAGCTGTTTTAAGGCGGCGCAGGCACGTCGCGCATTCCTGGTTTGTCGTACGTCGGTTCACTGAGTCTCCGCGCGGCCTCTGAACAATCAGGCTCGTTATAACGACGTCGATTTTACCAGATTGAAAGCTAATCTCTCAAATACCGGACATTTTGCTCGTGACAGGCTCATTTAACTCTTATGAAAGTCGTTTTTTTAAAGAGAGCGATGTAGGTTCATTGATTTTCCGGAAAGCTGAGACTAAGACTATTGTTAGTAGTGGTTACACAGTGCTTCCAACTCGACGCGTTGCCAAAGCGATCACAAACTCCATTCTTGAGTCCCCCGATGACCCAAAGCAGAGGAACGAAGACAGTGTCGGCATTCGAACAATGGCCTTGTTGTTCTTATGACGTAAATTAAAATGGACATCGTTGTTATAAAAATAGATTCCAATTAGCCTGCACTCGTGTCGTTAAGATTAAAGATCCGAATGGAGTCCTTGCCTGAAGGCTGCAACATTTGTCGTGAATGCCTAAGGGCTGTACTTAACGATATCACGGTTTAAGAACGATTTATTTCTCCAGGTAAGGCCACTGGGTTTTCTCCTGGAGAAAGAGTCGTACAGAGGTCACTGGTTACAAACAAACAAAGTTCTCAAGTTGCATGCGCATACATACATTTAATTCCTTACCTACCGGAAGTGCAAATTGTCCATAACAGGTCACCGGAAACCTAGCCTGAGAAAACAGCCGACGTCTCGCGAGGTCGCCAGTTGTGCCCTCACGAAACGACGTGTGAGTAACGAGCGCAGAAATTCCATAATGATGACGCGTCACTACCCAGATCTAGGTACTGCTTCTGATTGGTTGAAAAGCGCGGGAACTTCGTTTTAACCAATCAGAAGCACTACCAAGATCTGGGTAGTTACGCGTCATCAGTATGGAACTTCTGTGCTCGTTACTCAGACGTCGTTTCGCGAGGGCACAAGTGGCGACTTCGCGAAATGTCGGCTGTTTTCTCAGGCTACCGGAAACCACGATCTACTAAAGTTAAACCTCTTTTCCTTAGGAAAAGCGGGTGGGGGGAGGGGGGTGAGAGACTATCAGTCGCCTGTAAATTCTTCAGAATTTCTTGTTTTTTGGGTTCCCATCAATCGTCTTCCACCGAAAAAAAAAGCCTCTGGAATGCAAATACCTGAATAAACGTCTATTGATAAAATATAGATTAGTCTTTCATATGTTCGTATTCTGTGCCTGCCACCGACTAGTGCCAAGCCTCCTCTGCATACCGTTTTTCATAGCGAAAAAAATTGACACATCTGCATGCTGCTGGATCGGAAGGAAGAACAGGCACAATTTATAGGTACATTAAAGATAATTGAGGATATCATGTTTTAAGGACTTTAACTAGACGTGTTTTGTTGCATTTTAGGTCAGTAAGTTGACAAAAAGGTGGATGTATTCAGCAGTGTTTATAGGCTCAGCTCAGTCTCCAGCCGTGAGTGTCTCGATGCGCCCGCGATTTTCGCCACCTTCACGGCTGGGCGCACGGGTTTGGTTATTGTTTGGACTGACCAATCAGAGACAAGCCCCCTGAAATTTGCAGGGCAGAATGCGCGGCATAATTTAGCGGGATTTCGTCTTTCTCTTGAAATTTCACGTTTTTAGGAGGACGTTGCAGGCATACTTTTCGTATTTCGCTTTTTTTAAAGACGTTACAAAAAAAAAACAGACAAAATATCAGCAAATGACTTGTAGATTGACTGCATAATTATTAAAATTGTAGTGACGTCACGGACATGCAACCAAACCCGTGCACCCAGCCGTGAAGGTGGGGAGAATCGCGGGCGCATCGAGACACTCACGGCTGGAGACAGAGCCTACAGTGTTTACAGTCTCGTGCAAAACGTACTATATTAACCCCGACGTGTTCAATCAATAAAATCGATAATCGATAACATTCAATGAAAATCGATAAAAATTAATAAATTATATCGGAAATCTATAAAAATCGATAAAGGGATACATTACTTGCAAAAAAATTCGGACGTTAAAAATTCGGACGTTTTATTTCGGACGTTTAATTTTCGGACACTTTTTCTCTCATTTCGGACAAATTTTGGACAAAAATTTCGGACAGTTTGCTGAAACATGCCTAAAGTAAATTTACGCCTACAAAACATGAATTAGACTGAAGTAAAAGCTGTAAAAATGATAGTTTTACTGCACCCTCGTGGTTTCACAGATACACCGAGAGGAAAAACATATATTCAATTAGGCTTTTGTCACTCTCAAGCAGCGTCTCAACTAGAGTTCGGTAGAGTTCGGTAGTATCGATGTAACAGTTGAGGATGAAAAGTATAAACCTTCTCCAATTGCAACGGAAGGGCTTCAGATAGTCCTCCGAGCTACGTTTAAAATTGTCTGAAAGAGCTTATTCAAAAGAACTACGAGCTTCTTGATCAATCACCTCAGTCACCAACAGCTACAGATGAAGAAGAACCACACGCTAGTGACAATGAAGAGGACCTTTTAATTGGGTTGATTGATGCATGATGAAGCAGAAGAGGACTAGCACCACTGGCACTGGCAATGCAATAATCATAAAACTGGGCTTGGATCGAAGATTGAAATAGCAAGAATTTTTCTCTGTTTTTGTCCTTCATAAAATCTTTGTGAATTTTAGCTATGTCACGTATATTGGCCTTAAATATGTGATGGCGTCGCCCAAGAAAGTACTTTCAAGCTTTGTACTGTACTGTAAAAATTTTGGACGCTTAAAATTTCGGACGCTTAAAAATTTCGGACGGTTTTATTTTCGGACACTATTTTTGTCCGAAATTGAAATCGTCCGAAATTTTTTGCAAGTAATGTACGTTGTGAGTAATCGATAATTATCGATTTTTCAATTATTCCTATCGATTTTTATCAAAGTTATCGATTTTGTCGGCGCAATGTTTTTCCACTTGTTTTAGGTAGGGAAACATCAGAAATAAACGGACTTCCTTAGAAACTATTATTACTTCATGAACGATTCTAGAACAATTTTATTGCATCGAACGGTAACATTTTCAAACCAACAGGCCTGTAAAAAGTTTAAAATGAGTCAGTAGGTCAAGACATGGTTCCATAATCAAAGGAATAAAAGAAAGGAGAACCTCAACTAGAATTAAACTGAATAAAATATATTCTTGAAACTTATTTGTATGATTTTGTTGACCCTGATAACTACGACTATAAGCGGGCGAAGAGGGCTGTACCTGGGCAACTCATTTTGCTGAAAACAACGCCTAAACACCGAACACCCTAACGAAGTCAGTGAAAAGCAAAGAAGAACAAATGATAAGGCTGAGCGCTAGCTGAACACGGCCCTTTTTCGAGCGCATGCCTCCGAAGAAGCTGTTTTGTTGTATTTTACCGGAATGAAAAATGCCCGGCCCTCCAAGACGATAAAATCGATGACATCGATACCATTAAAAACCAGGATCAGTTGTGAGTATCCATTTCTATCGAATCATCGATAAAATCGATAACATTTAATTAAGTCTTATCGATTGTTATCGATTTATCGAACAGTTTTCCGATATCGGTTTTTATCGATTGAACACGTCGGGTATTAACTAATCAACCTTCATATATATAAGATCTAAACTCCAAAACAATCAGATGACAAGCAGCATATAAACGGCTCCAATTTTAACTACTTTATTGAGAAAAAGCTTGTTCAGCAATTGAAATATTCTTAGGCTTGTAATGCGGGTATCAGTGGCAATCCCGGGGGGGGCGACCCCCGGGCACCCCGGGGCATTTGCAAAGACTGCCCTAACAAATGCTTGTTGAAGCCCCTGGGTTAACGCCAAAATCTTGTAACAAACATCCCTACCCCCGGGGCTAAACGGGGCAATGCCGTGTTCCAACTGCAAGCAGAGATGGTCTCCAAAAGTATTAATATTTTCCTCTGAGCATCCTCTGAGAAGAGAACACAGTGCTCGGGAAGTCAGTAACACCCTCACAATAAAGTTTTGAACCAGCAGTTTATTTCAACATTGCAATGTAAACACAGGGTTTTTTTTTCTGGAGTACGGCATTACGGGATTTCCTCCACTAAAAACATGTCGACGAGGTGCAGAAAATTTCGCAAATGAAGACCACCTTCTTGTATGTGAAATCAATTTAAAGGACTTGAAAAGGTCTAAATGATACCCAACAAGTTACAAAGAGAAGCAAGAGGTATCACAACTTTCTGCTTGTTTGAATCCTATCTTGATTAAGCCCACTGAGATATTTTATTCAGTGGAGGATGGCTTGGCTGTACTTGCAAATTTGAATGACAAAATAAATGCACTCACCTCAGAAAGTGATGCATTACCACTGAACCTCGTGACAGCAGACCATGTCCAAATCCCGTGTGCAGCTCCCTGCGGAGTTTTGCCATGCCACGGGATATTAAAATTACCGCTGAACTTCGTGACAGCAGACAATTGGCAAATCCCGTGGGTAGATCCCCGGGGAGGTTTGCCAAAAAACGCGAAAGCGCACTAATGCCCCTGTCTCCGGGGAACATTTTTGCTACAAATCCCCTACCAAGCCCGTGGGTTCCCCTGGGGTTGCCCGGGGGTCAACCCTCCGCTGATACCTGCATAATCTGGTCAGATTTCGTTATCTGACTCACTGTTTGAACGGATGGTAATTCTCCATTTTGAAATGGCGCGCCTCGAGAAGTGATACTCAGCGAGGCGGTGGTCACATTCCCGGGTCTGGGGGAGGGGGGGGAGGCACTCCCTTATTAGGCCTAAACGGGTCACATTGCACAGGTCACCCGCACAGGTCACTGTGTTACTGATAAATAAACAAGCTAAACAGTGTCCACTAGCCCTACATCAGGCTAAAACATCACCTAGTATGCCAGGGGACACTGTCCAATGTGTTTATATGTCAGCAACACAGTGCAATGTACTTGTGACCTGTAGAATGTGACCTGTAAAATACACCTCTCCAGGGAGAGGTCTGAGTTCTCCTTGAAGTTTTGGCCGAGTTGGTGGTCAACTAATGTTTTCTCACAGTTTTGGGAAATTAGCATTTCCTGGTCATAAATTAGCCATTGATCTCACAATCTCCACTCCCCATAGCTTGTGAACAGGCTCCATGGTGTGGAAAAAGCGCAAAAAAGAATTAACGAGCAGAGCATAGACTGAATTCGGCAAGCTAAGCGAGCCAAGCGTATAGTCGCCGCCTTGTCCTCTCTCCCAGTCTATGCTTTTTTTTTCGCCCTTTTGCTCCACCGCGGATCCTATTCACAGGCTCCTTGGGTTACATTATTGTGGTTGCTGTCACAATTTTGTGGAGGTAGTAGTTGTTGTTCATTGTCACGCATGTTTTATTTAGTTCATGTTCTAGTTTCAACGCCTTATTGGTTGTCTGGTATGTATCTTAAATTGCCCTCTTTTTTATGCACCCTGTTAGACCTACATGTACCCTGCAAAATGTAATATTTATAAGTACCTTTAGTGAAATGTAAAACCAAAACACCTAAAAATTTTCTGTTTTGAAATGAGATGGTACAAAAGCTATATATCCCATGGGAGGTACTTGACTGGAAGTTTGAGTAGGTTGAGTAGGGAGGTACAGCTAGCCCTGTGGACCCTTACCTGATTTTCTGGAAAATTATTTGATTTGCCTCATTTTTTGACCCTGCTTAACATTCACTAAGTATTTACAAGCATCTTTTCAATTTTCCAGTAATGTTCAACATTAAAATGGTGGTATGATAAAATACTTATTGACTGAGTTAGGTTAGAGCAGATGGGAAAATATTTGGCTTGTGGTCATGGTGTATGCACCAAGCACTGTCTCGCCCGCCGACTCAGTCAAAAATTAATATAAGTACATGGTTCTGCATATTTATGATTAGTTTATGATATGCTCTTAAAACCAATACCAAAAAGGTGCCCCATTTATAAGGACAATATTGGTCTATCCTTGAATCAAGGAGACTTTATTTGTCTCTGTTGGAATGTTAATGGACTTAAGTAATGGACTTAATCCTGCGGACTACTTTGAATCTTTTTCTTATAATAGAACGTCAGGGCTAACCACTCGCTTAAGCTCAGACAGCCAAGAGCTAAGCTTAATTCGTTTTCAATATTGTTATTCTTTCTTTAACTAGGATTGTTAAACACTGGAATGCATTCCCTAAAAAGAAATTGTGGAAGAGACATTTTTAATACTTTTAAAAGGAAATTAAGAAAGTTCTTAAAAATTCGTTAATTATATTGTAGTAATGTGCTTTAATTGTTTTGTGATGGTTTTAGTCTTTTAACTAGGGAATGTCCTCGATAGCTATAGGGTAACCTCTGAGGTTTCCTTTTATGTATTTTTCTTGTACATAAAAAACTATTTTGTTGTTGTTGTGGTTAAAAATGAGAATTAATGAGAATTAATTAAATGAGAATTAATTAAAATGGAAGACAATGAAAACCATATAATACAGTCAAACCTCTCTACAAAGGCCACCCAGGGGACAGAGTTTACTGGCCGTTGTAGAGAGGTGGCCGTTATGGGGAGGTAGGGATGTAACATGACACCACTCGAGTTTTTAAAGTAAAAACATTTCATTCATGTAACGGTAACGATATCTACCCTTAAAAAACTAATTTAAATCAATGTCATCACATTACAAGCAATATCAAATGAAGTTCGAAAGATCTTTACCAACTTTACCGATAATGTCAACAAAACAAAGCTAATGAGTTAAATGACGTGGGTGTTCATGCCATTTGTTTTCCTTTTCTGAGAATGAATGCCCTCTGTTAACAATGTGCATTGTCCATTTCAGACCCTTCACTGTTTTTCCAGTTTTGAAATAAAACTATCCAGTGTAGTCTGCTTTAAAGAGCTTTCGCGCATAGTTGTAAGCAATGCGCTTACTTTGCTTGTAGCTTGCACTAGCTCTTCATCGCCGTGAAATTCAGCAAACACAGCTACTTCATCGACAGCTGCTAACACTTCTTTCACTGATTTGAGCTTTGGCTCACGCAGCGGCAGATCAAACTCGTCATCTCCATCATCCACAGCGATAAGGTCTACGTCGCTTTCACAAACTGACTCATTTGATTCGGCCCTGAAGTTCTTGAGGAGATCATTTCTGACTTCCTTTCTCCACTCATCGTTATCCACATCTATCATGCAGTGGCTTTGTGGCATGTCCTATTTTGCTGCACACGTAACGCAAAACTTTCTCCTAAACTTTACTTTCTAGTTCTTGATGACTCCTGCGTCCAGACACTGCGTTCTTGAGGTTGTGTTCTTCGGTAGGAATGCCGCTGTGATGTTGGAAAACATGCCGATCATTTCTTTTGGATGTCATGGGGCATTGTCGAGAAACAGGATAATTCTTCTCCCTGCTTTCTTCAGTCACGTGTTAAGGGCCTCAAGAATACGAATCATCAGATCTGACTGCAACCAGCAGGATTACTTGGATCACGCAGCTTTCTGAAACATCTTGGTGTTTTACTTTTGCCAATGATGATTAATGGTTCCTTTTCGCCGGCTGCATTAATGAAGAAAGCAAGTTACTCATTGTTTCTCCTGTTTTCCGCCCCGGCATCACTTTCTCTTTTCTGTAAGGGACCTTTCGGGCAAAGCCTTCCAGAAAGCCCCTGACTCGTCCATATTCCAGACATCTTGTGGGGCGTAGTTCAGAGTAAGTTCCTTGACCCTTTCAGTCCAGCTACTTACTGTAATTTCACTTACATCGCCTTCTTCGACGGCTACAGTTTTTTTGCGCGATGTTACGTTGATTTTTCCATTTTTCCAACCAACCATTTGAAGCCTTGAATTCTTTTTTTCCAAGATCTGATGCGATGGCGAGTGCCTCTTCTTGTACCAGGGGGCCACTGACTGGTACATTTGACGCTCTGCAACGTTGATACCATTCCTATAAAAGGTTGTTTGTCTCGCCATATTGTTGCTCGGAGCGACCATGCTTTCTTTCCATGTTTCCACCATCGTTAGAAGCCCAGCGTTCTAACAAGAAGGATTTTGTCGCCAGGGTGCTGTTAGCCTCCCACGCAGTCGTTTTTAGGAGATTCGTATTTCACTCCCCTAAAAACGACTGCGACGACTCTCCTAAAAACGACTGCGTGGGAGGCTAGGGTGCTGTTGATTTGGGTCTTTCCGCATGAAAACTTTGCACCTAAGTCTCTGCTACCTATGCATGGATGTTTTCTAGCGAATTTGATAACTTCAACTTTTTCTTTTAATGTGAGGAACTTCCGTTTGACGCCTCGATTTAACATCTTGCTTTCTGATTTCTCTGGTTTTTCCCGCCTTTTCAAGAGTTTCAGCGGCTGTCCCACTTGCTGTCGTTTGTGGTGGCTGGCTGTTCGGATGACCTTGAGCTTGCTGAAACCGATGTACACTTTTCCGATTGACACGATTCCCTTTGGTCATTACAGGCACAGCATACTGACACACTCTGATGTGCTTTCCAACCTTAGTTTCCTCTGGCGCTGGATATGAACTTTCCTGGCGATTGCACACTGATTTTCTGCAATTAATGCAGGTGTACTTTGTCGACGCCTTGGAATTCGCGAAGATACACACACAAAAAAAACAAAAACAAACAAACAAACAATCAAAGGATGATTTCAAGTCATATGTCAGTTTGAGGCCTTCTGAAATCTATCGGAACATTATCTAACAAAGTGGCAAACAAGTTAGAAATTAGCAAAATTAGCGCCGAAATGATAGCTAGCTGTCATGATAAATGTGCTGTATGCCTTTTTGGCACGCAAAAAAGCATGGCTCAAGCTACTACAACGCTGAAAGTAGTATCATTCGTTCGTGGATATCATGCATACATGGACGTGTGGGAACCTAAGATCGGCGAAAAACGACAGTTGAAGCGTGAATCATTCAACAAAGAGGATGTCAGTGCTGTGGCGGTGGTGCGAGAGAAGGTAGCGTAAACGAACACCCAAGCAACACAGTGGATGGCACTGTTCACCCAAACCAGGTCATAGATATGAATGAAGTCCTTGCCCATGTGCCGAAATTGACGACTCGCGCTCAGTGACAAAATTTCTGAAGAGAAAAACAAACTCCTGACATTCATTAGTGACAGGAAAGCGTGTGAACAGAGGTGCTCGATATGGACTGGAGTTGCCTTGCTTATTTGAATTCCGTGGAGATAAGTTTTCTTGTGACTGGGTTAAGGCAAACCTCGAACCTCGTGGCAATGAGATTTTATTTCAGTGTTAATTGCTGTCAAAATCCATTTATAACTCCTTTCAAGGCAGAAGGAAAGAAATGCTGTGGGCTAGATATATCTGAAAACTTAAACATGATGTGATTTCTTCTCAGTGATTAAACTGGATCATGAAAGCAGAAATACTGTATGAAGAGTTTGCGCTGTATTCAAACTCTTTTTAAACACGACTCAGTTTTCACTGGAGGACAAATAAAAAAAAAATGGTTCGATTGACACGTGTTTCAAATTTGTGTTGCGATTTGTGACCATACGCGATTAATCTTAACAATTTCTTCAAAACGTATGCGTGAGTTCCGTGACCACACGCGATTAATCTTGTCAATTTTCTTAAACGCGTGCTTAAGTGCAAGTACTCAACACGGCACGCAACAAGTTTCATGGCCTTTGCGCAGCACTTTTTAAGCAAAATTCTTTAGCTGTTTGTTTTTGTGGCCGTTATGGAGAGGTTATTTTGGGGGTTGGGGACCCGTATTGCTGGCCGTTGCCGTTGTTGAGAGGTGGCCGTGGTAGGGAGGTAAAAATAAGAGCAAATGTATGGATTTTCGGCCGGGACGAAAAAACGTGGCCGCTGCAGAGAGGTGGCCGTTGCAGGGAGGTGGCCGTTAGTAGAGGTTCGACTGTAATAATTTATTATACCCTATCGATTGGATGTCCCTGTAAATGCCAATCAAGAGGGATATGATGTTGTCCCTGGGAGTTGGGAGTTTATACTTATTTACCATTAATTGAAGAGGAACGAGCAACTACACCCAGTGCAGCAAATGTTTAAATAATTATAATTATTTATCATAAAAAGGTGTGGCTGATTTCTGTAAAACAGTAGAAACCAGTCTGGATGCATGCCTGGGTTGGGTGTCCTTAGGAAGGGCTAAAGGGATATCCATCACCCACGTTGATGGACTGGTATTGAATTTCTTTACCTTTATAAGCCCCAATATCAGCATGCATAATCTCCCCCGCTGTTCCCTATTTGTTTCTTTTGGTACTTGTTCGAATAATTTGCCTAAATGTCAAGGAATTATTTGTGATCATTTCCTTTATTCTCATAACCTATTTGTTTGATCAAGTATTTAAATGTTGTAAGGAGAAATTAGATGCTTCAGTTGCTATTGGGGCCTAGGTCAAGACATATGGCCGAGGGCTTGCTTTTAGCCTGCGTAGCAGGCAGTTTAATGGTGTGTTTTGCATAAAGTATTATTCGTGAGAAGGAGATACGGCTGGGCGAAAGCTGAACCGAGGTCAAATGAGAAAACGAGGGGGGAGGGGGTGAGGGGACGAAGGCCGGTTTTCCTTCCCTAGTCCCCTCCCCCACTCGCCTTCTCATTTGACCTCGGTCCAGCTTTCGCGTGGCTGTTTCATCGAAAATTTTTGTTTTCATCGAAATTTTTTTCCGAAAAAACACCCCACCCCAAACCACCTGCTACGCAGGCTAGCTTGCTTTGTAAAGCGCTATTTTGAAATATGAAGGAAAAATCACCTCAACGGATAAAAGCAATATAAACTTAGGAGACACAATAATGACAAAAAACCTAATGCTCGTTCAAAGCACAGGGCGCAGAGGAGTCATGTTTGACCGTAATGCTAGCTATATTCATCGCGCAAATCGATCTTGTAATTCAAAACAATGAACGCGACTGAACAGAGCTTCACGCTATCGTGTTACGCGTCTGGTGAAATTCTATCCGCAAGACAAAAGGCCGACAATCGTCGCCCTTCGGGCGACGTCTCCGGCTGTTAGTGACTTGATACGCTCACAGTAATTGCTGTATGCGGTTTTTGTCTTGCGGATAGAATTTCACCAGACGCGTAACACGATAGCGTGAAGCTCTGTTCAGTCACGTTCATTGTTTTGAATTACAAGATCGATTTGTGCGATGAATATAGCTAGCATTACGGTCAAACATGACTCCTCTGCGCCCTGTGTTCAAAGTAGTAATTTTTATTTCTAGATGGCCTGTCATGAAATAAAAATTGGTGAACTGGATCCTTGTAATCCAGCACCTTTATTCCCTAAACCTCTCTGTAGAATCTTTGTTTTCAGTGATTAGTTGAATGTATATTTGCTACGTTGCAATTTGGTATACTATACTGCATGGAAACTACGTAAGCCAAATTTCAATATTTTGTCAATCATGTGGCATTTTTGGGGATGGGGTGGGTGCGTTGAATCTTGGCTGTTGGTGTTTTAACGACGTTGTAGAGAGGGGAGTGCAACATCTTGTTTCACCAAGTTGAAATGGATGAATTTTTGAAAATGCACGTTAAAAATGCAGTAGTGTAGCAGCTCTCGTAAGCTTGTAATTCTAGTGGTCCTCTAGTGTAGCAGCTGCTATTGTGTTTGGGGCTAGGGGTATTGTTCATATTGTTTGTTCTATTGTTTTCTCGAAGGCTAGCGAGCCATTCATGTGAGACCTTGCGAGTAAAAATGCAATTAATACAGCACCCGACGAGTCAAATTTCACGTAATTATGTCGGTAACCAAGGAAACGTAGCGCAGTTCAAGGTCAGACTAATCACGCGCAACGCGCGTGGGATAATACGGAAGTGGAGTGATCGCGCGAGAGGTGAAAATGGCGGATAGCGTAGATTATGGTGAGCACAATTTAGCTTCGTTAGACCTTAACGCCGTCAACGAGGGTACAGCTGTAGAGCTGTTGAGGAAAAGATACACTCACGGCGAGATTTACGTAAGTATATTTGGTTTGTTTCAGCTCCCTTTTTATTTCTACGGAAGAGTTGTGTTAACATGTTGCCATTTTGCCGAGATTCAAGTTGTCTGGTTTGTAAAAAGGTGTTGATCATTTGCAGACGGCCATCGGAGATATTTTGCTATCAGTGAATCCTTTCAAAGCACTTCCGATATATGGGAAAGAGGTGAGCCTGAAGTGCTGTATATATTGATCGTTGTTTAGCAGAGAAGGTCTTAAGCAATATTAGCTCTCAAACGCTACGTATATAGGTTACGCGTTGATTGTTTCTTTTGACATACGCAATGCTACATAGTAATTGATTCACAAATTCTCAGAATGAAAACCAAACACAAAAAGCCTAGCATGTAGTATTGTAGCTATGGCAGCAAAAAGTGTGCAGTCAGTACGATCGCTGGGCAAACTTTTGCACTGATCAGGATTATAATATTATTAGGCAATTTGCAAAAAGCGTGGCAAATTGACGAAATATTTGCACGGTTATTAACAGTCATTAGCGTGTTTACGCTTGGTTTGTCTAATTTCATCACTGAAATATGCAGACCAAAGTTCTAAAACTCCACTTTTCCACTTTCACGGACAAAAGGTTGTTACTTCTATGTAAGGATCGCATTATCTAACATCTCAGAATCATCGAAACTTTCTAACTTGCGTTCCGATAGGGAAAACCCCCGCTGCTTTTATAAACCAAGTAAGACATTTTGCTGTGGAAAATCAATGTTTTCCAATTAGAAACAACAGTTTGATTTGTTCGTAAGGCAGCTATTTGTGAAATGATACGCAAACTTTGCCTGTATTTTTAGCGTAAACATATCATACTATTTTAATTTCTGAGGTCTCCTAGTTTAATGTGTTTCTTGATGTTTATGTAGTCTGAAATAGATCGTGCGTGGAATAATAATCTATGCACGCCCGTTGTTTATAGTTTACTTGCCGAATGTTGTGCAATTTCTTTGATAAAAATCCAGGGATAAAGTCCAGTATTCGGGAATTTTTACCTTCACTACAGGGTCCCTCTTAAGTTAAGCGGATACTGTTAAGCTGGGAGATGAAAGAAAATGTCAATAAAAGGTTGCTTGTTTCATCCTGCAAGATAAAATATATTTGAAAGAATTAAAATGTTGAAGCTGACAGAAAACATCCCCCCATTCTGCACAGAGATGTGCCAAAACGGGCAGTTAAGGACATTTATTGTAATATTAATAATAAAATTAAAAATATTAAAATTAAAATTTTAATTGTAAATATTTTTAATCGGGCCTATTATCCATGTCCTAAAAATCAGTGACAGTACCGGTAGTACACTTATAATATTATGAGGCAGTTAATTGTAATAATACAGGTCTGATATACTTTACTATTTTAAGATGTCATGCATGGACTTTGTAAGTCAGTGACAGTGTTGCTGTTATTTGTTTGGGCTTGGATTTGTTGGCATCTTAACCAATAAGAAGTGTTATTGGTTGTATCTGTTGAGTCACATTCTAATAATTACCTGCTATTGTGTTACTCATAAATCATGTGTATTTAAGAGTTTGTGGGTAACCTTTCTTCAATCTGATCATAGCCTCTCACATATTTCTTGTGCTTAACAGAATAAATTTGAATTTTGGTCCAAAAGACACTGAATGTTATGCGTATGAATTTGAAGATAAAAGCCCACAGAGCTGGGGAGAAGGTTGCACCGGAAATTCAAATGAGGACACTTTTGATCAGGATCAAAATCTCTGTTTCTTTAAAAAATTCGTGACTCAGGAAAAGTTGGCATGTGTATCGTGCATCAATTAGTAATGTCATTGGAAGCATCGTAATGTGATGCCCTGCCAGGGGCTCCCATGCTGCTATTTAATCCATTTTAAAATGCCTGGTGTCAGTAATTCAAAAGGCTTAAGTTAATGTCATATACAGTACCACTCAAAAGTAAGCTACCACCCTCTCACGAGAAGTGATTCTCCTCTCGAGAGACGAGACTCTCATCTCGAGAGACGAGACACTCGTCTTGAGAGAGGAGAGTCTAATGTCTTGAGAGACGAGACACTGGTCTCGCAGTAGACATCTATTGTGAAGTCTCTCTCGAGATGAGAGTCTTATCTCATGAGACGAGATGAGACAAGACTGGTAACTTATACTTTTGAGCGGTATATTTTGTACTGTGGGTGGGTCTTTCATCACTTTCTGTTTCCTTCATCACTGTATTTAAATATGTTGCTCTGACAAAAAATATTTGCAGACCCTTGAATTAAAATATTTGTCTGATGATATAGATATAGCGTCATCTAATCAACTACTACTTAAAATGTTGTCCAGGTTATACAGGCTTATAAGACTTCAAAAGCAGACACTCAGCTTCCACCCCATGTATACAGCAAGTGTAAAGATATCCTCAGATCAATGCGCAACTCCTCAAAAAGTCAGTGCTGTGTGTTAACAGGTGAAAGTTCTTCAGGAAAGACAGAGTGTCTCAAGCAGATGTTACAGTACATTGTCAGTACTACTGTATCAACCCAAACCAGCCTGAAATCAAAACTCTTGCAGGTATATGCAGTCTCTAATATCCAATTATGATAATTCTATCACTGACACTGATTCTATTAGTGACACTTATTAATACATGTATCACTGCACCTATCTTATAAGGTTCTTTGTACAGCCTGTATATTCAAAGTGATACTCTGTTCTAGAGAACAGAAATGTAAACCAGATGGATTTAACTTGTGTCTACTCAATTAATCAACAGTTAATCTCTATATTCATTAATTAATTAAGTCCCTAATACCTGTTAATGTTTCAAAAAATTAATTTTTTGTAATGAATTATTGATGAGTGTTAACTTTATTTTTGGTGCAATTATTATTTAGGACCGATGATGTTAAGGAATAACTCATAATTTGTTTAAAATCTCTTGCACATTTGACATACATCTCTTTTTGATTCCTTTTTTAACCTTTAAACCCTGGGATGCTGTTGTAGGTCCAGTTTATTCTGGAAGCTTTTGGGAATGCAGCAACACTACAAAACAGTAACTCCAGTCGGTTTGCAATGCATTATCAAGTTTACTTTTCTCCTGATTACAAATTGTCTGGAGGTGAGATATTGATACTGATATCACTGGATGTTTAGAGGGTCACCCAGTCAGTCAGTTGGTCCATCAGTTAGCCTAGCCTTTCAGTCAGTGAGTCAGTCAGTGAGTCAGTGGGTTAGTCAGTGAGTCAGTCAGTAGTCAGTGAGTGAGTCAGTGAGTGAGTGAGTGAGGGAGTGAGTGAGTGAGTCAGTCAGTCAGTCAGTGACAGTCAGTCTGTCAGTCAGAAAGTCAGTCAAACAATCAGTTAATCAATAATTCAGACAGTTTAAATCAGTCACTCAGTCAGTTTGTCAGTCAGTCAGTCAGTCTGTCTGTCCGTCTGTCCATTCCTCAGTCAGTCAGTAAGGAAGTTTGAAGAAAAAGCCAGGCTGAAGCAGAGCACCCTTTTAAAGTGCTCTGATAAACTTTCATCAGTCACTAAATCTTGAGTCAGTCAGTCATTAGTCAAGTTTGTCTGTCCGTCCATCCGTCTGTCTGTCCATCCACCCATTAGTCAGTCAGTCAGACAGTCTGTAGGTAGTGTTGAAGAAGGCAGGCTGCTGCTGCAGGCGACCTCTTTTAGCTCAGGGGAAATGATCCTTGATCAAAGGACGTTCCTCTGAACCATATATTTTAAAAATTGTCACCATGTTTTGTGGCTGAATGCAGTCACAAATGCAGTCACAGCAGTATAGAAATTAACCACACACTCACTTGCAGTTTGATTTTGTCAATATTTAATAACAAATACCCTGCATGACCCTGTTAAGTTATTAATTGTATCATTCAATTAAAAAATACAAATTTTTATACCATAACTACAGGTAAAGTTTACCATTACATGCTGGAGAAGTCAAGAATAGTTCATCAAGAGAAGGTATTATTAAATAAACAGCTCTTAATGAGATATTTTGGTTTTTCCTGGCTTTCCTGATGCACTTGGGAAAGGGGAGAGGGAAGACTTGCTTTTATTAAAGTTAAAAACTCATTATAACCATTCAAGACTATATTAAATTAAAGATATGAAACTGTTAGAACCAATTCTTGTTGTTTAATTATTGTGGTAGTCAGGCAGTTATGTGAAAAAATTGTGCACTCTGGGTTAAAAGCATGAAATTTTGCAGCAAGATACAGTTTGATGTGATAAATCAATCTGGATATATGGAGCCACTTCAAAAATTGGTTTTTTCAGTTACTGTGGCGATCACCGCCATTTTGAACCGGAAGTGGAGTTGTTTTTGTTGGTAATGGGAGCCACGCCCTTTCTGGGGGAGTACCCCTTCTCCCACTCCTGCACTTTTCTAGTGTAGGCTTAATGAAATTACTCTCTGCCCTTCTGTTTTTGCAAGTGCCCTTAATGCCAGCCATAACCTGCCTCTTTTAAGTGCTATTATTTTTTTCTTTCATTGTTAGGTAAATTTATGTCAATCATCTAATGTATGCAAGTGCTTGCAAGTTTTAGGCAAACTTGTGCAAATGAACGTTATTATAAAATTACAATTATTGAGACCATCGAGAGGCTTTTAAAATTTTTGTTCAGAAGAGTAGAGAATCTCATGGTAATGTTTTCCATCTTGATTGCTGTGTTCATTGATCATATGCATGCTAATTTTCTTACAGTAAGTGATAGGTGAAAACAGGTAAGAAATAGGCCATTTCCGAGTTCTCTTGTACCTCTTTTTCAAAGTGAGTCTTGGTGCATAGCCTTTCATATGAAAATAAGTTTTCATTCACATGCAGAGGCCTCAAGTCCTCGCTTTGAAAAAGAGGCACAAGACAATTTAGAAATATAAATGGCCTATTATAAATAGCAGTATCATTAATTTTGTTATTTTTGTTGATTTCAGGGCAGCAAAAATTTTCACATTTTCCATTATCTTCTGTATGGGTTGGATGCTGATCAATTACAGGAGTACAATCTATCTAGTGACTTTCCCCACAGGTAAAACAGCAAATCAGAAATCTGTCACTGCTGCTGTTGTTCTTTTTATCCTATATGTTGGTCTTGAAACACAATCAGAATAAAGATTAATTCTGTTCTCAGTTTGCTTGCATTTTACATTCATACACCTACTGCAGTCTCCGTCACCCCACCTTAACCCCTCTTACCCCATCAATTCTTTTACCTTTATGGGTGTGGTCAGAGTCAATATATAAGGAATGTTTTGCCACAAGGATGGGCTTGAACCACTAACTTTCCATCCATTTCAAGTCTGTCATGGTTAAATTAGTGCAGTGCATAAAGGTTTGACTCCATTTTGATTTAGGAATCTGCATAGATTGATGAAGTTGGACTGGTATCTAAACAGAATTGGATAGCTCAATTCAAAAAACAAACTTAAGTACAAGGTCAATAAGGTGGTTTGGGTTAGTTTTCTGAAAGCTTCACTAGTACTTTAACTCTGATTGGTTTAAGTACTGCAGACTAGAAAACCCGGGGGGTACTCCCTTATATACGCTATATAGGTATGTGCCGCCCGATAGGGTAGGGTTTTTGAGGTACTCAGTCCTTAAATAGGGTATCCTTTTTGGTATGTTTTGGTATTGTGATCCTTAGATGTCGCTTAGATAGGGTCACTAAATTGCAGTACCCACCTCAACGCGCAAAACGAAAAAGATATGGTCTGTTAAAACTGTACTGCATGCCCGAATACACGTTATAGAGTTTAACAAAGCGATTTTAAACGTCCGTGTACAGCGGAAAAGAAATAAAATGACCTATCAGTTACCCAGTTATAAGTTATCTTGTTTCCCTTAAATAGGGTGCCATTTCTTGGTTTTGGGCCTTTAAAAGGGTATTAATTCTCGATTTTCTACCCTTAAATAGGGTCAGGGTTTGAGAACCTTGGCGGCACACACCTATACTAAATTGACAGGGGTACCCCCCCCCCCCCCCGGGCTAGAAAATAGGTATATAGTTACAAATAGCACTGTAAAAATGAAATAGGTAACTACATAGTTACTAGCAGCACTGTAAATGAAATAATGCAATCTGTTTACAACATCTGATGGGATCAGAATTCAGCCCAAGGTCATGGTGGCAGACCTTATCACCACACAACTCTCGTGTTCATGAAACTTTGCAGTTTGGAGGGCAAAGTGCATGTTTTTTTTCCCAATTTCAACCTTACTGTTCATATTGTAAACTGAATACAATTTAATTTATTGCTGGTTCTTTTTGAAAATCCTAGGTACCTCTCCTACGATCCTTTAGTCCCTGCAGAAGATGTCGCCAGTAAGGAAATAAAAAGCGAGAAGTATGGAAAGCTCATTAGTTACATGGAGTCTGTAGGCTTCTCTAATGAGGTAAGCTTAAGAAAATTGAAGGTTTAAAGAGGCCAATTCCAAATATAATCTAAGAAAGGCTCAGTTGAAGTGTGCATCAGCGAACGCAGAAGGCTAATTCACACGCTGCGATTTGTCGGGCCGATTTGTCGGTCACGGCAAATCGGGGAACGAATCGGCGCGTGTGAATGGCGATCCGATGCGTGCGCGACTCCAATCCGACAAGTCGGCCGATTCAGAAAAATCTGTGACTGCTTTGTCAGATTTTCGCGTGTCGGGCCCGGTTTTAAGAACGAAAACGCAACCTGCAAAAGAATTGGCGCAAAACAAATTATATCTGCGGTATTTTAGCTGAAACCAAACTAACTAGTTATCACCTACCATTTTTTTTCCAAATCGTTTTGTAAAAAAGTTTTGACTATAAAAAATGCATGTGCATACCCTGCGAGCAGAGGCCCTTCGATCTTCCTAGATAAGTCGGGAAGAGGAAGGGACCTCTGCCAGCCGCCGCGACCACAGGTAACCAAAGCGTAATATGAGAGTTTGTATGGAGCTGAAATTCGATCGAAAATAATCGGCGGTTTTCCGCCGAAAATACATTAAAATCGAAATAAAGTTTAAAAAACCTTACCTGTTGTGGGTTTGCTGTGTTTTTATCGCTTTTCCGAGCTTCCGGAGGCCGTTTTGGGCGATTTTCTGCTTAACGCTGCTTAACGGTCGATGCGACGGCATGTCACGTACTAAAGAGAGCTAAAGGTAGGAAAACGGGAATTCAAAATTGCCAACCGACATTCGAGGTCCCGATCAAAATACCCGCTAAAAATCGATTCAATCTATAGTCAGCGCTTTAAAACCACAACACATTTCAAAAAGGATAAATCCCCTACCTTTCTATGTGATTCAATCGTCAATTAGTTTATCTCTCGAAGTAAAGCCCTGCATTAAAAACGAACTAACAATTTTCGAAATCGCCGCCATCACAGGCTTGTAAGGAAAAGAGGGTCAAAACTAACGGTCAAGCCTGGGACAAAGCGCCAAATTTCGTTCCACCGGGGGACGACACGAGTGACTTCTGTGTCGCCAAATGCCAAACTCACCCTCTCTCCGATAAATCAAGTGTATAAAACTTGACTTACTGGAGAGAGGGTGAGTTTGGGAACTACTTGACGATTGAATCACATAGAAAGGTAGGGATTTATCCTTTTTGAAATGTGTTGTGGTTTTAAAGCGCTGACTATAGATTGAATCGATTTTTAGCGGGTATTTTGATCGGGACCTCAAATGTCTGTTGGCAATTTTGAATTCCCGTTTT
This sequence comes from Siderastrea radians, assembly GCA_964017195.1. Lineage (NCBI taxonomy): Eukaryota > Metazoa > Cnidaria > Anthozoa > Scleractinia > Rhizangiidae > Siderastrea > Siderastrea radians. Next base: position 7,392,856 of record OZ024898.1, read on the forward strand.
CCTACCTTTCAGTGACCTTTAGCTCTCTTTAGTACGTGACATGCCGTCGCATCGACCGTTAAGCAGAAAATCGCCCAAAACGGCCTCCGGAAGCTCGGAAAAGCGATAAAAACACAGCAAACACACAACAGGTAAGGTTTTTAAACTTTATTTCGATTTTAATGTATTTTCGGCGGAAAACCGCCGATTATTTTCGATCGAATTTCAGCTCCATACAAACTCTCATATTACGCTTTGGTTACCTGTGCCGCGACTTTCCCTGTTGAGCATGCGCTAAATTCAAATGTAACCGAGCCTTGTCGGCCTCACTTCAATCAACCTCGTCCCCAGGGTCTTCTCGCTTTTCAATATGGCGGCGGCTCGGGAGAAGACCCTGGCACACAGCAGAATCACGTGACCAAAATTTCCAACGAGGATGGAAATGTATTCAAAATGGCGGCTAAGGCGAAGTGAGTGAGAAGATCTGGGTACGAGATTACGGCTGAGGTCAAGATAAACAAAATGGCGGAAAAGGCTGAAGGTTGGTTCAAACATGCGTGAAGAAAAAGAGAAAAACAAAGACAAGTTATACATATACGGGCTTTAGGAACACGGCAAAGTGTTAGAGGTCTTGTTTTGGCCGTTCATTTAACATGGTTTGTGCGTACAGTATAAAGCTCGCCGAACTCATAGATCACGCGCAAAATAGAAAATAATCAGGGTAATTTATTAAGCTGAAGTCTTACATCTTCCCCTGACCACTTGTTTTTAAATGATGATCAAGTGAAATTGTTCGCTTACGAATAGACTCGAACGAACGTGTACTTTTTTTTCATGAGGATAGGCGGCTTTTGGCATAATTTATCTTGCGGTAAATTGTTGCAAATTATTTATTTATTTATCTATTTATGCTCAACCAGTCTATTTATTTTTTACTTGCTGATCCTAGCCAACTTGGTTTGGTAAATGTAACTCTTATGACTGTTTGTTTATGACTCTTATGACTGTTTGTTTATGGATTGATCCATACCAAAGATCTTTGGCATAGTATACCCTAGCATGGACTGCACATCTATTTGCAACTTTCTTTTTATTTTCAAAGATTTATATGTTCAAGTAACAAAGTTTGTATGTAATCTTAAGTTACTTTACTCTGCTTGCTATCCCATAGCAATCTGTTTCTTGAGCTTTTCAATTCATGGGTAACACTTCTCATTATCCTGTTCAACCACTGGAGATAAAAAAAAAATGCTCATGTTTATTTATTAGGAGTGATTACATAAGTCTTTGAACATTTTTAACATTTCGTCATCTTTAGAGCTTATAATAAAATACCGGTAAGGGCTGGTATGCTTGAGATGAGGGACGAATCATTGTTCATCATCATCGTAAGATTTATTTAGAAGTTACAGCATCCCATTTATTGCAAGTGCTCTTCCAGAGAGCCATGTTGCAATTGCATAGTCAAACAGTTAGTGGTGTTTAATCCAGCAAATCCCAGGTGTGGCTTTAAAGGGAACAGTGGTCATGTTGGCATTGTTGGATTTATTTAGTCCCATTCCTGTCTACATATTTGCTTGTTCAATTGCAGATCTCCTAGGATTTGTCACTTTCAATACTGCTTTCTGTGCTTGAGCTGTCCAGTTTACAAATATTTCCTCATGATACTTTATGTGCGTGTTTTTTTGAGTTAGAAATATCGTTTGTATTTATTTATTATTTACTGTTAATATTGTTAGAAATATCATTGTAGACGAGTGTCCAATACTAACACACTTGTGTTATTAATAACTGATTGGGCTAATGATAAGGTATGATATCAACAACAATTTACTTTTGGAAAAAGTTATGTGTGTAATCTTGGCTGTTAGAATTTAGTAAAATAAGAGCCTGTAAAGAATGGGCAAATAAAGCATTTGAACAGTGGATAGATACAGTCCTCTTTGTTTGTTCAACCAGTGCTGGGGATAATATTCCTTTATAGGTTTTAAGAAATTTCCTCCTTGAGTACTTCAATGAATTGAGTTATTTGGGTGAAGTTTGGAACTGTTTAAAAATGGAAATCAATGGGAAATGGGGGGTTCAAGAAGAAAAGGAGAAAAAATGACTATTTTAATGAAGTTCTTTAATGAGAATTTAAAATTAACATTGAGTAAAGGAATAACAAAATAACATGCTATCAACCTAGGGTGCTCTTATGTTGAGATCACATTTTTGTTGGTGTTTGAAAAATAAAAGGAAGCATGATCAAACCAAGTGCCATACATACATGTATATCTGTTAGAGGCAACATTATCCCTGCTAAGAAGGACAATTTATTTTTCCAGTGGCCATTTTTCCATTTTATTTTTCCAGTGGCCATTTTATTTTTCCAGTGGACAGGGAGGTGAGAATAATGACAAGTCATGAAGTTATAACCTGATAATATCAATGAGTGCAAGGTCAAATTCCATGCCTGTTTGGCAAAAAATGCTAACCTGAAAAAAGTATGTTGTGAATTATGAAAAATTAGAAAACATTTTGTTGCAAATTCCAGGTCCCTTACATTCTTCACACCATCAATCCCCTACCCCTTGGTATTTAGACACTAAAAGGGGCATGGGTTATGGTAACTTACACAGGAAATCCCTTCCACAATTAGAATAGTAATTCACTAGCCCTGGCAGTTGGACGCTCACGATGTCTAGTTCTCAACTCCACCTTCAAGCAACAACACAGAAGCAGTCTACCATTCAAAAGATTACAGCAAATATGTTACAGTCCCTTTTTGGGATTAGCAAGCTTGGAAGCATGGTTTACTCCTAAGCAATTGGCTGCCTTATCGTGTTATGATCACTAAAACTTCACTGACAAGTTACCAATAATTTTTGAAAATGTAATCCTGGCTAGCTGTCCTGATACCAAGGAGAATCAGGCTTGTAAACCCAAATTAGGCCCTGCCTTGAAAATCCTAGCAAGCTCATGAACACAGCTCAGTTCTGTCCCATTGCCCACATCACTATCATATATTTAAGATTCAGGTTTATATTACCCCAGTTAAGTCATGCCTTGAAATGCCAGTAGTTAGCTGCATGAGTCCCCGTAAGCAGAAACACTCTCATGGTGTGGAAGGACTAAAAACACCCTCTAAATTCATTCAATTCACTTCTACAAGTGTGAACTTGGAACAGTCTCAACCATTCTGAGTAACTTAATAATTAAAGCAACGTTGTAGAATCACGTACATGTAGCCGTCCAATGTGTATAAAGCTATTTATCCCTGCGATGGAAATCCTCAAATTACCTAAATTGCCTATGCAAGCAACTTGTTCTCCGCACTTGAAATTATTTATTAATATCAGCAGCTATAGCAACAGCATCTGTAAATTTAGCTTCTACAAATTTATCAAAGAATGGAATGCCCTAAGCAGCAGCTGACTCATTTAAGTTATTTTATATAATTTTATTTGATTTACACCGGTTTTTCATTTTTATTACATTCCTTAATTGCACAGCAAATTCGCAGCGATAGGACAATTTTGCGAATGAATCTAACATGTATAAATAAAACAATACATACATAAGACATACAAGTGCCTTACAAGTTTTCAATGACCATATGCATGGAAACACAAATAATTAGTGCGCGATTATGCTTTATTTATGACAAAAATCGGAGCAAGTACATTACCATTAAGTATTTCACAGTCCACTACGCCACATTATATCCAGCGACTGCCATTCCAAAACTCTAAAGTATCGTGCACATTGACGATTGGTAAGGTTCTTACGTAGATCACCAGCCGATCGCGATAGAGGAACTTTTAACCCGAATAATCTACGAATCTTGGGTTTGGTACTTCAGATCTTCCTCATACGGAACAGCTGCAGATTTGTAAATTGTCAAACAGAAAAACTGTTCAGCTTTCACATCACAGAGACCTAGAAATAGCAATGTTTGGGTTGCAGGAAGAACCCACAAAGATCCGCCATCTTTGCTTTTGGAAGACGTAAACCAATCAGAACACATGTAAGAATGGCGCCAATCAGCGACCGTTTTAGGTCGCTATGTGCCAGGGTCTTCTCCCGAGCCGCCGCCATATTGAAAAGCGAGAAGACCCTGGGGACGAGGTTGCACTTCAATTGACATGTTTACTGAATGACAGCCGCGTCCACAACAAACTATTCTGACTTCGGTCGTATTAAACACGAGAGATTTGAGGAAAGCTTTAATTAAACCGTAAGGCTGAGAATAATTCTGTTCGAATTTATGTCACAGTTTGAAAACTTGTCAGCCTCGAAATATTTTTGCTGATCAAGAAACTGCGATTTGTCGACTGTCAACATGTTGTTACAGTCCAGTGATTTCCAATTAGCGAGTCACGGAAAGCTCGCATAGAAATCTTGGTCTTCGAGATATTTATTTTGTTTTGTCCCTCTTTTTGTCCCTGTCATTCAGAAGTATTTTCGTGTTGAGACTCTTTCGTCCTCAACATTCTCGGCTTTCATTCAACAAAACGCATTTGTGTCGAGTTTGTTTCGTATTTAAACTTCTCGGCCGTCATGCGGTAAATTATATTTTGTACTGAGACCGTTTCGGCTTCAAAATTACCGGCCGCCAGTCGGCAAATAATTGTTTCTCTTGCCGTTTGCTTGTCTCGCCGTTGACCAAGATAAATGTCATTTCGCCATAAAAATAAGCGTTAAAGTGCTCATTCGCGTAGCCCTTCGCATCAATTCCCGCTGAATCCAAAAGTAAAATGTTTTGGTCCGAAAGCAACCGCAACCCAGATTCTTTTGTTCCAGTTAGTAAATTAGCGCTTTGCCATGGCCGGTTGGCAAACAGACAAAAGAATCTTTACCACACAGAAAATAAAGCAAGGCCTTCGACTGGCGTTGTGTGAGATTGCTTATTCCATGAGTATTCACTCTTCCCAGTGCACTTTTCACGGCTTTATCGAAGACATCTTTCGAAAGAGAAACGTCCGCTGCTGTGAACTTCGCAAGCGCACTGAATGTACCGTGGGCGCGTATTTAGTCAGCAATTTCTAACAAGGCACATGCGTACTGAGCAAAAACGGCAAAAACAGGTTTCAAACCGGACTGACTCATCCGTTTCGATGAGCGGCAAATCAAAGAAAGTCGCGGCGGCTGGCAGAGGTCCCTTCCTCTTCCCGACTTATCTAGGAAGATCGAAGGGCCTCTGCTCGCAGGGTAGCATGTGCAGTGCTTGCACTGTACATAAACCCATTTGCTTCCCGATTTATCGTGGCCGACAAATCGGGCCGACAAATCGCAGCGTGTAAATTAGCTTATAGATGTCTTTCCATGATCGATCAGAGCTTTGTTGTTTTCTGTTGTTACCCCTAAAAATCAACAGACTAAGGCGGTCCTACTTTGAGAACTCTTCTTATTGGAACTTGGTTGTAACTGTGTGCTTGGCGAACTTTGGGCCACTGGCTGTGTCAGCAAATGGTGTACTATAACATGTAGACATTCACCCCAGGGGGCACTGTCCAGTGTATTTATATGTCAGCAACAGAGTGACCTAGTTTACCTGTGGAATGTGACGTGTAAAATATACATGTCCCAATGTTAATTCTTCTTAAGTGCCTGCTGTGTCTTAATTTCCTACAATTACAGAATGAGTTACAATTACCGTTCACAGCGGTCAAACGCGAAAAGCCACATCACTTCCGGTCTTTCAGAGCCTTGAAGTTTGAATCCGTTCAGACTTTAACCAGCGCGAAGTTCGTATGAAAACGATACATAAATTGTCCCGATAAAGAAAATTTCGCACCGATAAAACTTGTGAATGCCAGTTACTTCATTCTGAACACATGCTCGAAGTAAAAAGCTTAAGTTTTCAGAAATGGCGTTAAGTTTTGCGGTTAAAGTGAAACTTTCGACATTTGTCTGTATTTTCCTTGTAAAATTATGGCGGAAACTGCGCACGCGTTGTGCGTTTGACCGCTGTGAACAATTACCCTGGATGCATCCACTATGACAATTTTCTTTTGTAATTCATTATCTAGGAAATCCTGAACACCTTGAAGTGTGTGGCGTCAGTTCTTCATATTGGAAACATTGCGTTTGATACAACAAATCCACAAACCAATTTAGCTGTTGTCAGAGACCCTCAGCCTGTCCGCTGTGGTAAGATATTACAGCATATGTTACCAACGTGACAGTCGTGAAACCATGTCATAATAATTTATTTAAAAACGGATTATACAGGGCCTACATTGGATTGATTGAAAATTATCATGGAAATCAACCAATTAAAAACAAAATTAAATGTTTTGTCACATGAAAGGTCGTATCAGAATTGGTAGCCTTGGCAAGTTTGGATGAAAAGATACATATAGTACAAGTTTTCTAAAGTGGAGAAAATCCCATCCATCTCTCTATTGCGAAAAGGTTGTCCCCTGTACAGTAACCATACAAATTGTTTTGAATTGTCTGATTTTTAGAAGCTATTAATTCAACTTGTGTGCGACCGAGTACATGTAGATGACATGACGGGGTGCAGGGAGAAGGGAGGGGTGGTCCAAACTCCCCGCTTCCCATGCCCTTTAGCCCCGATTCCCACCTCTTTTTTGTTTGCTTCTTAGACTGCCTTTTTTTGATTGCATTTAATAACGTAATGTGGCGTAAATTTTTGCCTTTTTCTCCCGCTTTCCTACACTTTCCACCCCTTTTTCTCCTGGGTTTTCGCCCCCGTCCCCCCCCCCCCCCCAATCCTTCGTGGCACCAAGTCCAGAATCGACGCCTGGCCATGAGGTAAGTACTTTTACCACTGTACCAACTCTGCAATTCTTATATTAAATGGAAGTCAATGTAGAATCTCCTTAAAATCAAAAACTTTTTGCTGACCCTTTGGAGCTTTTGGTAATGCGTCTCTTTGGCGCTTTTGTGAGATATATTTGCCTAAACTCTCATCATACTTTATTTTTTTCAGCCAGTTCTCTCCTTGGCGTATCTGTGGATCAACTGGGAGCGGCCCTTATCTCGGGAACAGCTTACCGCAAAGGTAAGTGTACAACAATTAACCCGAGCTCGTACTCAAACCCCTACTCTTTTGAACTCGAATTCCGAACTCATGAATTCCTGGTCCCAGTTTTGTGACATTAAAGAGGAGGGTATAGTTGGGCCCAGAACACGTTTCATCGACTACAAAACAGCCATTTCTTGTAAATTCTAGTTCGTCATCTTTTAGACATGGTCGTTACAAAACCACATTTCGCTACAAGGTAAAAAATTCAATTCTCTCTTCGCGAGTGATGAGCGGTTTTCGAATGTAATATGCATATGCTTTGGTTTAACTTTACTTTGCTTTGGAATTGGTTAAAAAATCTGGCGCCACTTTCTCGACCAGTTAGAAGAAAACCCAAATCAAATCGTGACTTGGTCGGCCGCTTTTTTCGCGCTTGGCATCGGTTATTTGCTGCGAGTTCTGATTGGCTCGTGGGTATTTTCTGTTTGTTGTGACTGGGTGGAGTAATTACATTAGTTTTGGTTTTACGACACTCAGTTGAAAATCGCTCTAATATTTAATGGAAAATGACGGCCCATGGGTACTAATAGCAAATCACATTACACATGGAAGAGAACAGCCATTTCACGTTTCAGACCAAAATAAAGCAAATCATAGAACACTCTATGCCCTTTTCGTGGATTAAACGTCAATTGTATCTGTTTTGCTTGTGAATTTATAGTAACCTTTTTTGTTTCAAAGGTGTGAGAGTTTCAGCTCAAAAGACTGTCGACTCTGCAGCTGAAGGGCGCGACAACTTGGCAAGAACTTTGTACAGTCGCTTGTTCAGTTGGCTTGTGCTGAAGGTCAACAGCTGCTTGAAAGAAAAAAGTGAAGATTCCAGCAGGTAAGGCCATCTTGGTCGCCACAGCGTATTTCCTTTTCGTAAAAGGTCGTTGCCATTTTTGACGATAGATGCCATCATTGGTAACCGAACCTTTAGTCATGATAGATGTAATATATGCTCTGGATTAAGTTATAATAAGGCAACAAATACATTTTAAAATAGTCTCAGAAAAAAACGAAGTTTAAGCCCAAGTTGAATTTACGTTAAAAGTTCTGGAAAGGGCTAGGGTCACCTATTATAGATCTATCAGTTATGAAAGCTAGTTAATTATATTATATACTTTAATTTTTTGCGATTGTGGCGGATTGGCGTGGTAGTGTAGTGGTAAGGGAGAGGGATTTCATATGAAAGGACCGGGTTCGATTCTGGATTGTGAGTGTCTTTCTTTTTAGTAGAAAAAATTTCAATTGCCGTTCAAAAATTTTCTAAGTGTCTTAAAAATGGCAACGACCGTACACGAAAGGGAAATTTGCATCGCCACTTTACGCTCATATTCAACATGGTTTCGTGGAATGATTGTCAAATGTCCTTCCTAATTAGGTAACTTGGAAACTTGACACTCGTTTGTTTTCTAATATTACCATAATCTCTATTCAGGCAGCGATTTGGTCCAGCAGTAGGTTTACTTGATGTCTTTGGTTTTGAAAGATTCGAAATTAATGGCCTTGAGCAATTAAGCATCAACACCGCAAACGAGCAACTGGCTCATTTCTACAACCAACGTGTGTTCGCTTGGGAACAGGTATTTGTTTTTTACTTTTAATTGCTATAGGCGAATCTTTGTTTACAGTTTTTTTCCTCATTAGGATATATGGTTATCGTTTTCTATTCAAGTCACAAAAATGTCATTTCTGAATATTAAAAGGATATAGCACAATTACCTTTCCCCGAAAATGTTAGTCCGAAAGACCAAAATATGTTCTTTGAAATATGCGATGTTAAAAACTCGAAATTTTACAAAGAATGTATGGGCTCATTGACACTTTTGCCACCCAGGAATTTTGCATTTTCTGTTGGCTGTTATTGCCTTAAGTATTACATGCAAAGAGCTAACTACTGCACAGGTTACTATAAGTTTAACAAGGTATTTCAGTTATTGAAGTCAATTTTTTTAGCAAGATGCCTTTTCTATAAACTTTTTATGCTAGTGACGCAAAATGAAAACAATGGTGTCAGCAAAGATTCGCCTATACATCTATAAGCGTCTATGTGCACAGTTCGAAGTTCCAGGAGATCGTATATTATTTCGGGATCAGTTCCCGTTTGTTCAAAACTGCATTAAGCGAAAGCGGGTAAGCTTCAATTTTGATTTCGTGAAGATGACAAATGACCATTTTTACACTTTATCTTTGTGTCATATTTTGACTGACTAGTTTCAAATTTGCACTTAATATGGTATCATGCAAAGTGCGGGTGTATTAGCTTCTCAGGCTGTAAAGTGGTGGATTGTACGGTTTTGAGATATTTGTCTGAGAAAAGTGTAAAAAGCCCCGAGATGACCTGCGATGGACTAGCATCCCACATTCCATCCAGGATAGTAACACTCCTTGTCACTTTATGCTGGGTATCCTGTGATGGACTAGCATCCCATCCAGGGGGAGTAGTAATACTCTTGGTCACTTCATGCTGGGTATCCAGTGATGGACTAGCATCCAATCCAGTGGGGAGTAGAAATAATCTTGGTCACTTTATGCTGGGTATCCTCTGAAGGACTAGCACCCTACATTCCATCCAGGGATAGTAGTAATTCTCTAAGTTACTTCATGCCATAGATACCCTATTAATGTAATTTATGTTTAACTTATCATTTGTAGACGGAACTTGAAACTGAAGGACTCCGAAGTAGTAAGATACCCTACTACGATAACACAAAAACTGTGGAGCTTCTGCTAAATGTAAGTAGTAAACCCAGAGAGAGAACTGATAACTATTACAGTTAACTCTCACCTTGCGGACACCTTGCTATTACGGACACCCCGTTTATTACGGACATGAGCTGAAGTCCTGGGGAATAAAGACTTCAGTCAACTCTCTCTATAACGGACACCATCGAGACGAAAATTTGGTGTCCGTAACAGAGAGCTTCGTAATAGCGGGAGTTATTTTCAGCAATTCTTAATACCCAGGACTTCAGTTCCACTCATGTCCGTAATTGCGAGGTGTCCAAAAAGCGAGAGTTAACTGTATTCATCCGTTCTTTCGTTTGTCAGTCCATCCATCAGGTCCATTTTGTTAGTCTTTATTTTTTCCAGTATAGTGAGACAGTTTTCAGTTTCAATTGTCTTCTTCCTTTGCAGTAATTACTTTATGCTAGGACTACAATACAAAAGCCTTAAACAGCCTTGAAATGTATGGTGTTCGACAATTAATTCAGTTTAACAACAATGTTGAAGTTAATGTCCGGCCCGTGCAACAACGTTGAGCATAAGCCTGTTATTACTTCCATATTTCTATTTAAACAATAGAGTCCTTCTGTCTCAGGGCCTATGTGTGATAGGTTCCCTCGGAAATTTGATGTTCAAACTTCATATAAGCCCTCGAACCACGTTCTCGGGTTAATATTTCTTGTGAACATCAAATTTCCTAGGGCAACGTATCACAAGAGTGCCTTCGATTGAAAAACTCTGCTGTTTAAATAGAAACATGGAAGTAATAACAGGCTTGTATGCAACGTTGTTGCATGTGCCGGACAATTAATTTACATTGTTGTTCCCTCCTGAGAACAGAAGACATTTTGAGTGATTCTTGATAAAACGTTTGATGGCAGGGAGAGTTCGTTTAACACCATCCAACATCACTGAACATCATTCAACGCGCTGGCCAAACGTGTTCAACGTCATTCAACAGGGCGACCAAACGTGTTCAACACCATTCAACAGGGTGCCCAAACGCGTTCAACATCTTTCAACAGGGTAACCAAACACGTTCAACATCATTCAACAGGGTGGGCAAACGCGTTCAACATTATGAATGCCACATTGGCCAACAGTGTTGAATGGAAATGTTAAACCCGTTTGACAAGTCTGTTTGATTTCGTTTGCTTCTTTTGTCAGCCACCTCAAGGACTCCTATCACTATTGGACGAAGAGAGCAGAAATGTGCAGGCTACTGATGCAGCCTTCGTAAAGAAATGTGATTCGCTTCATCGGAAACATCCTGACTACGACAGGCCTAAATTGTCTTATCCTGCCTTTACCATTCATCATTATGCTGGCCCAGTAAGTCATTCCTTAGCGAGAAATATATGGCTGTTTCAGTAAATGATGCTGGATCTAAGCTTCAATGCTATGGGATAATACTTGAAGGGAATTGGGCTTTTTATGAAACTGTTTTACTTTAGCAATGCTTTCTTTGAAGACAAAAGAAAACGCGAAGGTAATCATTTATCACGTTGCAATATGTTATTTCATTTCATCCTACCGCACTGACACTTACTTCATCGCTAATTATTTCTTCTGTTACGTTTGTAGCATGCCTAGTTGCCTTCGTTACTGTCAGTTAAGTTTTAAAAAAGACGAAAAACTGCAAAGCGTAGACAGATTTATAACTACCCATATCGCATTCAGGTCTAATCGCGTAAGCTTGAGGCTTTAAACTCGACAACGTTAATTGGATGGTTTACAATGGAACTCTGTTAATCCGCTACCAGGGGCGGGGTGGGGGGGGGGGGGGAGAGTGAGGGGCATAAAAGTGTGGTCTTAACGTCACAGTGGTCGGATTCGGGTTTTTTTTTAGATGAGAACCTGGCTAAATAAAAGTTTGGTTGAGCCACACAACAAGGTGGTGATACTAGTGGGATGGTCCTTAGGTGCGTTTCTACTGAAGTTGTCACTGAGTAAACTTGAGGTCCAGATGAATGATTATTGTCTGAAGTCTTGATTTTGTTCACGTGTGAACCATGACAAACGCATGGAACACGTGCATTTGAAGAAAGAGGATATTGGGGGCCATGTTTCCACATCTGGACCAAACAGGCTGTAGTCCATAAACTTTGAATTATTTTTCGAACTTTTAAGAAGCCAGCTGAGCGTCGGATTTTCAGTTGAATAAAAAAACCAAAAACACTGGGGCAAACAATGGGTTCGTATAATTCAATTTACGTAGGGAAATAACTAGATTGCATGATTCACCTGGCCAACAATATCCTTGGGCCCCCAAGGAGATTTGTCGAAGTTTGTTAGAGAAATGGAGAAGTTTAAATTTCACAATTTTTGCAAATAAATGCATGGTATGTGGGAGGCGTTTATCTGCACACTATACCACGTACATCCCAGGTCAGACATCTGTAGCTTGGCAACTGTTAGTTTAAATTGTGTATTTCCTTTGCAGGAATAACAAAACTGACATTATCCACTTGTAGGTTACATACGTGACGTTAGGATTTCTGAGCAGCAATCGAGATATGTTGAGTGGCTGTCTCCTGGACTGCTTGCAAGGTAAAGCATTTTCAGTAAGGGTTAGGTTCTCTGCCAAGCAATAGTTTATTTAGAGTCGAACAATTATTGAGGTTGAGCTGCTGGCTGTGCGACTGGCATGTATAGCCAACAACTACTACGTTTATTTATTTCTCAAATTTAGCCCTGTCGCCAGCATACAGTCATAGGAAAATTCGTCCAGTCCTCTCTGCCTTTCCATTTGTACTTCATTACATGATCTGGTTAGTTCTGTTTGCTTAGAAGAAATGTGACAGTAGAGATGAAATGCTAGAGGTGCATTTGGCATCCCAAAGGGCATCACGGTGCGCTATGAGGCCAAACGACGTGACCTTAGAGAACTTGGGAATTTCCCAGAAACCTTGAAAGACTTGACAATATATAGGCCGTTTTGCATGTGTGCCCCGACCAGGGAAATTTCTTCAGGTGTCCATGTACACATCGGGGGGGGGGGGGGTGGGGGTTCAATTTTTGGATCAGCAGAGCAGGCTTTTCATTAAGTGTCGAAACTTGGTACAAGTGGTGAAAGGTGTTACGTACATTAGCAGCCCCAATAGCGTGATCACAGAAGTCTTTGTCTTGACCGTTGTTGTTCCTGGAGAGCTTCCAAAAGGCTCAGCCCCTTTCTGTCTTTTTTTTCCGAAACGTGGTCTAATCAGAGGCGGATCCAGGGGCTGGGCCGGGATGCACACCCTACCTCCCACCCCCTTTTGACCGGTCGTTTCTTTTAATTTTCTTTTTCCCTTATTAATTATTTTAAAATTTACTGGGAAAATGTACCGCCAAAGTTCATACCCCCCTTCCCCTCAGGCCCAGAGACGTTTGCTTTCCCCCTAGTACCTACAACCCCCTTTCCCCCTTTTAGAAGATCGTGGTTCTGCCCTGCTTTAGATAAATAGATGTGCATGTAAGACCTGATGGGACGAAGGAAAAGGCTGCGTCCCTGATGACCTATGACCTTTCCGAAACTGGTCGGAAGTTTCCGCTGCTGAGTAGGCTCAGTCTCCAGCCGTGAGTGTCTCGATGCGCCCGCGATTCTCGCCACCTTCACGGCTGGGTGCACGGGTTTGGTTGCATGTCCTTGACGTCATTACAATTTTAATAATTCTGCAGACAATCCACACGTCATTTGCTTAAATTTTGTTTTTTTGTATTGTCTTGAAAAAAAGCGAAATGTGAAAAGTATGCCTGAAACGTCCTCCTAAAAGTGTGAAATTTCAAGAGAAAGACGAAATCTCGCTACATTATGCCACGCATTCTGCTCCGCAAATTTCAGGGGGCTTGTCTCTGATTGGTCAGTCTAAAAAAAAACCAAACCCGTGCGCCCAGCCGTGAAGGTGGCGAAAATCGCGGGCGCATCGAGACACTCACGGCTGGAGACTGAGCCTACTGCTGAGTTGATCAGTTGTTATGTTAATCTGTAGGCAGCAGTAATGAGTTCATCAGCAGATTGTTTAGAGCCAAGATCTCTGGAACAGGATCCATGGGGTTGCAACCTGAAAGGTATGGATCAAACTGCATGAAACATCTTTGCTTCTCTACATCTCTACATGCAGACCAGCCTGATGTTAAAATGGCTGTTTTGTTCTTAAATGTGCTAGCTAGCGCCCTTTGATTGTTTCACGTAAAATAAATTGAAAAATCTCTTTACCGTGCGACTACACGAACCAAGGCCTTCACGTAAAATAAACTGAAAAATCTCTTTACCGTGCGACTACACGAATCAAGGCCTTCACGTAAAATAAACTGAAAAATCTCTTTCCCTTGCGACTACACGAACCAAGGCCTCCACGTAAAATAAACTGAAAAATTTCTTTACCGTGCGACTTCACGAACGAAGGCATTCACGTAAAATAAACTGAAAAATCTCTTTACCGTGCGACTTCACGAAGGAAGGCATTCACGTAAAATAAACTGAAAGATCTCTTTACCGTGCGACTACACGAACCAAGGCCTTCACGTAAAATAAACTGAAAAATCTCTTTACCGTGCAACTACACGAACCAAGGCCTTCACGTAAAATAAACTGAAAAATCTCTTTACCGTGCGACTACACGAACCGAGGCCACCCAGACAAAAGTTTTAGACAAATATTTGAATTAGCCAATCAGACGTCGAGATCAAAACAATGAAATGCCTGCAAATTCTCCTTGGCCAATTAATAATCTTAGTCTGCGATATCTTCACAACCTTTAATATCCTTAATAATTTTAACTCAGAATTTTGTCAGGGCAGCCACGATTCATGTTATCGCATTGTCACAAACAACCTTTTGTCGATCTCTGATTTTACCAAGCAAATTTGCAAATTTAAGGGGCTCTTTTTAAAAACTATTTTGCCTACAGATTTCCCAACACTTAGTGTGGACGACCTGTCATTTGTTTTACATTCTGTTCTGACTTTGTTGCGCGAATCGCATTTCCAGATACTGGCTTAGCTCTTTCGTGGTGTGTGACGCCCTTGTTTGAAGCCCAGTAAGAGTCGTATTACTATTCCACTATTGCTTCATTTTACCATATAAGGGCATGAGAACGCGCAAAATATGCCAGGCCAGCGTATTACACTGTGCAATCTCGGTTTGACCGGTATTTCTGCTGAAGGAGAACGAAGAAAAAACAAAATTCATGATCAGTGGAATAATAAACCTCTTATTCGGTGTTTTGGTCGCTAATACGCGCGGACATTTTACTCATTGCTTGCACTTTTCCTTGTTCTCTGCGGCGCTAGGAAAAATACTACGCAACTCAAAAATATCCGCGTATTATCTACCTAAACACCGAACAAGGCAGGGTTCTATCTAGGGTACTTGAGGGGTAGAAGCTTCCCCCCCAAAATGCTCAGCTTCCCCCCAAAAAATATGCACCAGATTGTATCAGAATGCACTAGATTGCATCTCGGCGCGTAGTCTTTTCAAAAAAATTCCCGGGGGAGCATGCCTCCGGACCCCCGTAGGAAGCTCGTGGCCTTTGGCCAACTGGGACTTCTCCCCCAAACGGTAAATCCTTGATGCAACCCTGCAAGGTGTATTTGATTTTGACCCGTTCCCTACCTATGTTTTCTCCTTAGCAAGCTCCTTGCCCTTGTTATTTAACTGTGTGTTCCTCTCCTTTCTAGGATGGAAGTCCCTTATATTTTGATGCAAAAGAAAAAGAATAAAAGGTAATGTGTTGGGCTTTGGATAGTTACGTTTGTGTTATTTAAAGAACTAAACTGCAAAACATTCCTGTTACGTTTTTAGCAGGATGTGGGGGCGCAGTGGTTTAGTGGTCAGTACGTTGGACTTCAGATCTGAAGGTCGGTGATTCGATGCACTTGAATCCCATCCAGGGGGGAGTAGCAATACTGTCAGTTGCTTCATGCTAAGGAAACCGGGATAAGCTCCGGCCGTGTGGGCCTTCTTGGCTCGTGTACGACTGTTTTTTTTTTTTACGTTTTTAAGAAAGGGCTTACTTTCTAAAGGAACTGTGGTACAGCATTGATGGAGAAGACACACATTTTCATTTGATCTCAACTGAGTTGATGGTCTTGATAAAGCAAACTAGCCACTGTAAAGGCGATGCGTTAGCCCTTCGTCGGAGTAAATTAATGCGAGGATTGCATTATACCACACACAACGTGTGGTTTTCCCCTGGCTGAGGAACGAATGAAGCGGAAAACGTTTTTCTCACACATAGCTGGGAGTATGGGCTCAAGTGTGTGGGGGGTCTTCAGGTCACATGCTCGCTCATAGTTCAGTTTGTTTTGTTGCCATCCGCCATTGCCTGACCTGCCCCGCCCACCTGCCCTTCATGTGTTTTTTGAGTTCTAGTGTTTGATGTAGTGCCATAGTTCCAATTGATATTTGTATCTAATCTCGTTTCTTGTTAGCCGTTTTTAGCTCTTTTGTACTGTAATATTTAGTGATTTGTGGTGTTGACATTAAAGGTCAGGCTGCATGGTTGGCTTGGCATGGCTCCCAGTTGTGTGTGAGAACTGTCTTTTCCATGTGGCCGGGCAAAGACACTTATTAATGGTTTTACTGCACCAATATGGCGCCTTTGAACAAAACTGGTCCATAGAGCATCAAGACGAAGATATCGAGTGAATTTTTGCAAGGAATGCGAAACATAAGTTGTAAATGACTATACAAGAAGCTACTGCAGAACTTGGAACGTTCGGCTGGTGTAATCCATTTCCATCCTGGCCATCCGTGGCCAAAGACGCTCATTAATAGTTTTACTGCACTAGTATAGTATCTTTGAACAAACCTGGACTATTTTTTTTATTTCTCATCTATATAAATGCAACTCAAACATTTTTTTAACAATCCCAACTGGTGATAGGTTCGCCAGAAAAACAGTACATTACATGACCAAGAAGACGGTCGCAAGAGACTTGAGTAAGAAATGGTCATTAACATATGACGATAAATACTTCTTGTTGTTTTGATAAATTGTTTACGAGTTTTCTTTATCGTTTCTTAGGAATCCAACCATAAGACACAAAGCTGCAGTGTAAGTATACGTAACCAAAGGAAACTAGACGTTTAGTAATCGGAAATTAATCAGAATTTATTTAGAATTTAGAAATTAGGAGTAAATAATCATGATGTGACGACAAGGAGGTGGGTGAAGGGGTCCCGTCAGACTTCTTGGTTTCGACTCTAGGAAACATCAGGGTCTGGAAGGGTATTCTCGGGATCCGGGATTTGGCCAAAATACGGTGCGGGATTCGGGAAAACACGAAATATCTTGACGGGATTCGGGATTTGACTGCTACCAGGGAAGCGGGATTCGCCAAAATTTGGGCATGGGATGCGAGATTTTTTTTGCTTGTCTGTCGGGAATTCGGGAAATCGCCACGACCCAAGTAAACGTTCTAGCAGCAAAAGCGAATCAACCAGGCGAGCGCAAAATATCAATGGAAAAGCCAATCTACATCTTAAATTTATTAGCTTTTGCAGAAATTAGTCTTTTTTAAATTTATTTTTGGGAGAGAAAAAACGGGATTCGGGATAGCGATGAAAAAGTGCGGGATGCGGGATTCCTGTGAAAAAGGAGCGGGAATGCGGGATCAGGACCCTCCCTTCCAGACCCTGAAACATAACATTTTACTTTCAGTTTACAAGAAGTTCTTCAAAGTTGTTACTCTCATAACTTAAGGTTAAATTGGCGGTAATACGTTTTCCTACTGTGTGAAAGTAGTACTACCACTAAAGTTATGTTACTTCTAGAGAAGCCATGATGGTCTTGTTACCGTGTGGGACATTCAGATTTAAAGGCGCTCATGTCATGCGGATTTCTACGTTTTTGCATCTCAACTGTAGGGAAAGATTACCGATTTATAGGTCTTAATTTGGTGTTAACAGTACCAAAGTAATTTACATTTCATACATGACTGGTTTCTCGGTGTTACCTGATGATGAATTTAGGCCCGGTTCAAACGTCGAACTTTACATGTGCGAAGTCCGTATGAAAAAGATACAAGAAGTACCGCGTAAACCGAATTTCGCGCCGATAAACTTCTGGATGAAGTTACTCTATTTTGAACCTACTCTCAACGTTAAAAAACTTACGTCTACACAAAGGGCCAGACGCCTTAAGTTGTGCGGTTAAAGTGAAAGTTTCCACATTTGTATAAATTTTTCTTTGCAAAATTATGGCGGCAACCGCGCACGCGTGGTGCGTTTGACCGCTGTAAAGCTCTAATTGCACTATGAAGGTAATACTAACTGTAGTTGCTAACAAATAATTGTTTTCTTATCCAGGGTGCAGCACTTGGCTGGTAAAGAATCTCGTCAAGATAAGAACGGCTTTCAAACAGTCGGAATGCAGTTGAGGGTAAGATCATCGCTTACACGTGCTTCCAAGTGTCCCAGAATAAGATATAACTCCTTGCTACCCATGTAATAATTCCTAGATAGTGTTATCATGCTACTGTGTAGTTTGTGGCGTCACTCAAGACTTGTTTCATCGAGCGTTACCCCCCCCCCCCCCCCCGATTAAGGTTAAAGTCAGTCTCCTTGGCAAGGGTCTCTGCTGCGGACTCTAGATAGTTGACTGAGCCATAGCAACGCTGGACAAGAATTCCCTATTGGCTCAGTATGCTTCGCAACATTACCAATCGTTTTCATGTATATCAGGTAGTTGACTATCTAGTTGAATTGTGGTAATGTAGTCTGTCAAACGGAATCACAAAACAGTTCAAAAGAGGTCGTAAAGTTGGAATTAAAGAAGCTTAAATGGATGTAACAGTGTCAAGTTATCAAGACTGTAATTGTATAATTGTTTGGAGTACCGGTATCTGTAACACATGTGGCTTCTTGTTTGCAGAAATCCATCACCGAACTAATGGAGAAGGTTTTGTCCTGTGAAGTGCATTTTGTCAGGTTTGAGAATTTCACGTGCTCTAGCTAATGTGTAGCATTAAGAGGGATTTGACTGCAACGCAATTCTCCCCATTTATTGACAGGTGCATCAAGCCTAACAGACATCAGGCACCTGACGAATTCAATCCCGATTTGGTTCTTACCCAACTGAGGTCTTTAGCTGTGGTTGAGACGGCGCACATCAGAAATCTTGGGTTCCCTGTGTGGTTCACCTTTGATACATTCATTCAAAGGTATGTTTCACGTTGTTTAGCATGCACATGTTTGAAAGGAATAAAAAAGTCTTGGGTTTTGAGTTTGTTTGTTTGTTTGTTTGTTTTTTTGCTAGGCATTCACGAACATTTTTACGGTCCGACAAAAGTTTTAAGGGTAGCAATTCCCTGCAACTTGTCGCGCGAAAGTGTTGCTTTGCAAATTGAGATTGTCTTGCGCATATAACCCCCTCCTAGCGCGACAAATTTTCATGTTGCAGAAAGAAGACGTCCCTTTTTTTTGCGCGGAGTTGGAGCTGCACAAGCAACAAACAACGCAATGTCAACTTGCAACGCAACATTGTTGCGCGACAAGTTGCACCTAAATGTTGCTCATATTTCGAAACGAATAAAACTTTCTTTAGTCTAGATGCTGGCGGCGAAATGGTACCGCTTATCCCAGTGAGTTAAGATTACAATAGGTCTAATTTCCCTGATAATACATAAAGGTGAAGGATTGGTAGTTGTAGTAAAATGGCGCCATGATAATCGTGGCCTATTTCGGCTCGCTGCGAAACAACAACAGCAAAATTTATTTTTTCTTTGGCGCCAGTCTTAAAAGTGCTTATTAAATTGTTGAATCAACAGATTTGGTGTTGTAATCAGTTTGCTTCCAAATGTGCCTATTAAAGACAAGCAACAGACTTGTCTAAAGATGCTTCGTCAGCTTGTTGATGATCCCAGAGGCTGGAAGATAGGCAAAACCAAGGTACATAGTGATTATCATTTTTAGACAAGCAGGTACGATGATTTGATTTTTTGTAGGCTAAAACTGTAAACTCATCAGTACAAAATGAAATTTGACAAATGTCTATCCTATGTCTACAAATTAACTCTAACATTAAAAAATAGGCGAGCAATGGCAGGTGATATGTGAAGACGTTGTACCATCACCAAAAAGCTAGAGAAGTTCAGAAATCTTCGGAAACCTTGGGACGTTTTCGAGTAACTTTCGCAATTCTTACGCTTTCCGAAACCCTTCTGGAGTCAAAATCATCGACAGCACTTTATTCTTCTTCCAAAACATTGAAAGAAGTCCTCGTTTCGATGTTGGTTCGTCGGACATTTGTTAGTGGGCGACTTTGCTTTTATTTCGATGTTGATTTTTTTTTCAGGGTGAGTAACCTTACTAACACTAGTCAGTTTTCAAGTATTTCGTCTACATAATTTTATTCTTCTTCCAAAAAACAATGAAAGAAGTCCATATTTCGATGTTTGTTCTTCGGAAATTTGTTAGTGGACGACTTTGCTATATGACAAAAAAGCTATATTTGAGAATAGTTTTACTTTCATTATTTTAACGTGATTTGTCTACAAAATTTTATTCTCCCTAGAGGTGGTTATTTTTGTATTAATCCCTTAAATATTTTTCACTGTGACGACCTTGCTATAGTCACACAAAATTTTGGATTTATCAGCTGAGTTGATAAAGTACATTGGCCACCGTAAAGAGATTGAAAGCTGACGTTTCGAGCCCTTCGTCAGAGCGAATCCAAAACGAATCCGAAACGTCAGCTTTCAATCTCTTTACGGTGGCCAATCTACTTTATCAGCTCAGTTGATAAATCCAAAATTTTGTGTTTCACGTCCCCAACGACGCAGCACCACAGTTTCTTTAGAAACTAACCCCCTTGTTTGCTTGCTATAATTAGTTTTAAAGTTTTTTGTCGGCACTCGACAGGTGTTTCTGAGTTACTGGTGTGTGGAAAGGTTAAATGCATTTCTGGAAAGAATGGGAGCAGTCGCAGTAGTGATACAAAGAGGTAATATAAAACTGATAGCGTATACATCTAAAATTAGAACAACGTGGGTCTTCGGTTGTTTACCATTTACGTCATCCTCGGAGACCCAGGGGTAGATAGTCGGGTGGGGGAAAATCGGGACCGGCAAACAAAAAAATTGGGCGAAGAAAAGTCCAGTTTTTTGTTCACCCGTCTCGACTTTCCCTCTCCTGACTATCTGCCCCTGAGTCTCCGAGGATGCATTTACGTGAGCAAACCGGTCGGTCCACGATTTGTTTAAATAGGGCGCCAAATCTCCAGCTGGAAATTCTGTTGGAGATTTACCAGAAATTACCCGGTAAGCCTGGAACCGAACTGAGTCAAAACGCATACGAGTCAAAGTTGGCGAAAGGCCTGGGACTGGTAGAAAGAAGTAAATGGTACGAACATTTTCCGAAGAAATTTTCAGAAATCCCATTTGGGAATTTTGGAGTACCTTTCAATGAAAGAGGTATACAAACAGATAATAAATAAATAAATAAATAAATAATTGTCAAGATTTTTCTCGGAAAAAAAATTCCAAGCCCCCAAGGGGAATCGATCCCAGGCCCTACCAGATACCGGTTGGAACGCTATGCCGCTGAGCTATGGAAGACTCCTGAGCGAGGTCATACAATTTGGGGGTTATGTGTTTTATTTATTCCAGAACGATCTTAACATCTATTTATTTTTTTGTTTCCTTTTAAGAAATTCCGTTTATCCTGGAATTTTCCGTTAGCGCAAACGAAAACTACTTCTCATTAACATTCCAACCGAAATTTCCCCAATTTAGGAGTAAATGATAGACAATCTTCACTTAACGGAGCCCTGATTTTAAACCACGGATCTTCACGTGTCACGTTCGACTGGCTCACACTTTTCACAGGCTTGCGGTTGGTCGCCAGGTCTCTTCCAGCGACCACCGGCCACCCGCTGACCAACAAACCTGAGGACTCTTGGTATGAGATTGTGAATATGTAATAATGAATGATATATATATATATTTTACGTGCAGGTTTTAGAGGCTGGCAGGCCAGAAAACTGTATTCGAGGCTAAAACGCCTAAAGGTGGCTCAGGAAAATACTGTGACGGCTTTTCTTGACACAGTAAGTCATCGTATTAGGAGTATTTCATAGACTACTGCGAATTTACTGTGAGGAAACTTCGATCATGCCCTTGACCCAAATTTGAAATTAGTTAAAGGGAAACTGTCACGGGCTGACATGCGCAAACGCGCGCGGGTTTGTCCCCCGCGAAGATTCTCTTCAACTCTTTATTTATATCAGCCGCCATGATGGATTTGCCGGTGAGTGGAAATAATTTGCATCTATTTTGCATTCAATGCTGTAATCTCCACGAATCGCAAATGGGCGACGAAGTCGCTGTCACTGGAAGCTTCATACCCGGCATCGAATTTAGCCTGAGGCCACGACCTAAATATCCGATTTTCCAAATATATTCGTTTGTGGTTTCTAGACCACGCTTTCTTATATTCTGCTTGATCCTCGAACTTCCTCTTCCGTCCCGAATTGGTTCTTTTCTCTCTATGTCCGCCACTGCTCGACGCCATTTTGAATTTGTCGACTCAAACTTGAAAACATCAGCCTGATGTTTTCAAGTTTGCCATCGGAAACTCGCGCATGCGCAACCCGTGATAGTTGCCCTTTAATCAGACACTGTCTTCTGTTCTGATTTCCTTGGAGGTCAAGTCACTGGCTTTATATACCCTTTCTTTATATCCTTCTACGTCACTGACAGTCAAAAGCAAGCGACAAACTGGACTAGTCTAGTCTAGTCTGGGCTTGGTTAGACTATTTTAATATCATTAGCTTTTATCGTTTTATAGCATAACACGAACCCACAAGTTTAACGCTTTTTTATCTTGTATAAATAAAAGTAATGTTATTGTATTGCATGACACTGCATTGTACTGTGACTAGACGGATTTTGAGAAACATAAAAATTTGGTTTTATCAGCTGAGTTGATGAAGTAAATTGGCAATCGCTCCGGCTGACGAAGGCTAGCGCTCGAAACGTCAGCTTTTAACTTCTCTACGGTGGCCAGTTTACCTTATCAACTCAGTTGATAAATACAAATTTTTGTGTTTCACTTTCCCACCGACGCAGCACCACAGTTTCTTTAGAAATTATTCCCTTGTTGGCTTTTGAGAAAGTCTAGCTCAGGGATAGTCCAACAAGAAAAACACGCGAGTGACACGCACGGCACGTTTCCATGCGGCAGCCAACTTTCGCGCGCGTTCGCGTGTCCGTCTTGTTCAAGTATCCCTGAATGGTAGGTTAAGATGGAATGACTGCTCGTAGTCTAAACCGTTTTTTTTTGTCAAACTTTTTCCTGGTTTGCTTTTACCCCCTGAAGTAATCGTCGTTGTATTTTTTTAATCTTTGTAGATTGGCAAACGAAGCGAGGTTATGTTACAACACATTTCCAACCAGGTCATGGAAGAAGATGCCAAGCAAAAGCTGAAAGTAAACGAGGTAGATAAAACTAATTCTTACACCAGGACACTAGGATTTCATAAACAAACTCAAAAGGTAGAAGCTCTTTCCGCGACATAATATATAACTACCACAGAAAAGTATTGCTCAGTGTCAGTGATTTGAATGACCACAGGCGTAAAAGCCAGAACCACACAAAAACGCCGCAGCACCATAGGAAAGTACTGCACTCAGTAGCATTTAGATGCCCACATTCTAGGATCTCCTCAGCGGGCTCAAAAGATAGAACCACCTTGCACGACGTAATAAAAAGCATTACGGGGAAGTACCTCTCAGTAGCTTCAACTGCAAAAGCAGCACCGGAGGAAAGTAGTAAGGTACACTGGAACCTCGATTTAACGAACCTCTATATAACGAAGTCCTCGGTATAACGAACGATATTTTGCAGCTCAGTTATAGTGTAATGTATGGAAAAGAACATCGATATAACAAACCCTCAATATCACAAACCAATTTCCCCAGTCCCTTGGCACTTCGTTAAATCGAGGTTCCACTGTACTGCGCAATAGCTTTCACTTGAATGGTCGCACTAAAGGATTTCATCCACAGACTCAAAAGTTAGAACCACCATGTACAACATAATAAACAGTACCACAGGAATGTACTGCTCAGTAGCTTTCATTTGAATGGTCACACTTTAGGATTTCATCCACAGACTCAAAAGTTAGAACCACCTTGTACAGCATAATAAACAGCACCACAGGAACGTACTGCTCTGTAGCTTTCATTTGAATGGTCACACTTTAGGATTTCATCCACAGACTCAAAAGATAGAACCAATTCTTACAGAATAATGAAGAGCACCACACGAAACTACTGCACAACAGCTTTCATTTTTTTAGGGAAACGAAGCAGAATGCTGACAGTAAGCTTCAAAGTGGTGATTATTTCATATGGACCGAACATCACTTGGGTACTAATTGCTGTTTTCATTTTTATGAGATGGCTAGTTTACAAAGACAGCCCTGGAGTCCAAACGTGTTCAATCAAAAGAGTCCAGCCGCATCGTCACAGCAGACAAGTTCGTATTTCCTCTTCTTCAGTTATTTTGCTTGTCTTTTAGTATAAAAAGTCTGCTACGATAGGTCACAGTTACTTTCTTCTACGAAGAAAATCACAGTATTAAGGGACCATTCATTTTTTATGAGGTAGAGGGGGGGGGGGGGGCTGGTGGATTTGAGGGGAGGCTGTGCAAAGAAATATGGCTTCAAAGGGGGGGCCAGCCTAAAAAATATGGTGTGTAGAGGGGGAGGGTCACCAAAAAATGGCCTTTAAGGTTAGTAGTGACAGCGTCTGTAATAATGCAAACAACAGTGCCAGAAGGCCAAAAATAGCGTTTCTAAGGTTCTGAAAATTCAAATTTTCCTGGGCGAGAATGCCCCCGGTCCCCCCTACTTTACTATACACCTAACGGCAACCCTACCTCACCAACTGTTTCATTACAAGATACAGCGAGGGGAATGTCAACTCTTTTTTGGCGTCAGCTGGTCTGATTCTTAAACAACTGAACAACTGATAACAGTGTCCAAAATAATGCTTTGAACCGGCATGAATTTTCTGTTTATGTACTTCAGAATGCAGCAAATTGCATTAGAGCATCTTTAGATTTTCAAAATTTTCCAGGGGAAGATACCCCTGGAACCCCTACCAGAAAATTACTTTTAGTGCTTGTCCATAAAGATATTTACTCCTGTAGGTGCTTGAGTGTTAAAATTGACTGTTTACTGTTGTCTATTTTTTTTTGGGGGGGGGGGGGTCATCTCAGATATTTAGGACTACCAAGGGAGGAGGCAGGTAAAAGATTCCAATGTAGACGGGGGTCATTAGATTTTGCAGGTACTACCCATCAAATTCCACCAGCCCCCCCTATCCCATAGAAAATGAACGGTCCCTAAGCTTTGTTATGCAACTCGGATAACGCGTGAAAAGAGTCGCGATGTCATTCACGCGCTCATCTGCGCACTAATCCTGTTACACTTGTCACACTTGTTTCTTATAGTTTTCTTTGTTACTCAACCCTGATTAGGTTCGATAACAAATCCCTTCTTAGATTTCTTGTTATGTAGCGTCTTTGCTCCTTTTTTGTATTCTGGCTTTTCCCTTCAACAAAGGTTCTTTTCCAAGTTTTTCGAGCCTTTGGGCTAGACGCAGTATAGCAGACTGAAGGAGCTAAATGTCAGTAGGCGACACCGAAGAATTTGTTCCACACGCGGCGGGAATGGCCACGATGTTTATATCTTGTTTCTGTCATTGTTTTTTTTTTTTAGTATTTGCTTCACTAAGCTCTGCGTTCGGTTAAAAAAAGAAAAAATCGCGCCATTTTCTCAATAAATAAATAAATATAATAGAGAGGAAAACCATCACCAATTGGAACTTGGAACTTGCTCGCAAGCGCTTTTCCGTGCATAACGTTAGTTACGTGTATTTGCTTGGAATTCTGATTGGGTCGTCATGTCAATTGCGTCTCAGGGGTATGATTGTTCAGAGAAACGTTGGTTGTGGTTTTGAGACACTTCTTGAAAACCACTCTGAGGTGGTGTTTATGTGAGACTGGTACAAACTCAGACGGGCACGAACTGAGTTTGGTTATCGTGCATACCATATTTCCTCAAATAATACCCGTCCCTCGATTAATCCTCCCCTCGAATAATCACTGTTTGTTGTCTTCCTTTGATTAGGTTTTGATTTTAAAGATACCCCGGACGGATTTCCTCCGTTATCTCCTCGCCGCACATCACTGCAGCAGAGGGTGTCTGACTTATCAGTGAGCTCCCTCTCAGACACGCCATCCCGACCTGGCCCTCCACAGTCAAGAATGTCTGATTTGTCCGTGACCTCTGTCACCTCTGTTGGCTCAACGTTCTCAGTGGTGAGCTAAATACTTTTCTCAAACATGAATTTCTTCTAGACCTCCAAGGGGATACTCTCTTACCCAGCCGTTTTTTGGCTCGTCACACAACGCACTTCCTGGGGTGACGTGACTACACCTTTTGCTGTTCATTACCAAGAAATACGCACACATTTGCGCCAAAAATTTAATCAATAACGCGCAGATACGTTCATTTTCATCAACAAGCATTCATTAACACGAATGTGATATTCATTATGCGAAATTTACACAACCACAAACATTCATTAGCACTAAGCGACAAACATTTGCTTTTTCTGCCAATCATAAGCAGAAACATTTACTTCATTTACGTGTAAAATAATAACATTAGAAGCAATTGTATTAGCAAGTGCGCGGATAGACAATCATCTTAAAAGTATATCATATTCAATAAGATTTTTATTACAAGGAATATTATTCAATAACGTTTTCAGACAACAATTAACGCGATTTTAACAACGAAAAGTGCAGTTTTACAAACAATTGCGCGCTTATCACAGGCATTTAGAAAAAATCCATTTTCAAAATAAAAGTGATTTTGCATTTCTGGCTTGTGGCTTTTCAGCCCTCAATTTCTTCAACATTAATGCAGCGCGGTAAATAAGTCTACGTAAATCTATGCCAGCTAGCGCATTTCGCGGCGGTGATACTGCTGATACAGCGCTGCAACACTTGCAGACGGTACATGTACTGAACTGTGTGTGGCTGTGTGGTGGTAACTTCTTGGGCTCCGTGCTAGACCCAGGGTTCTCCGGGTTCCGATGAGCTGCGTGGTGCTCATAAATGAAAATCACTTGATCGCATGGGTTGAGGTTGAGTCGTGCATCTCGAAGGAAGTCGTTGAACCGTTCAGCATTAATAGCCCTTTTCACAGTTACCTTTTGTCATTTGCATGACAATGTAATTGAACGTGGATGTGAGGCAATTTCGGGCAAAAAGTGCAAAATTGCCCGAAATTGCCTCACATCCACGTTCAAATACATTGTCATGCAAATGACAAAAGGTAACTGTGAAAAGGGCTATTGCCCCGAAAATGGCAGTGTGGTGCACAAGCC
This sequence comes from Siderastrea radians, assembly GCA_964017195.1. Lineage (NCBI taxonomy): Eukaryota > Metazoa > Cnidaria > Anthozoa > Scleractinia > Rhizangiidae > Siderastrea > Siderastrea radians. The sequence continues at coordinate 7,419,971 of OZ024898.1, forward strand.
AGAACTGCAAAATCACTTTTATTTTGAAAGTAGATTTTTTCTAAACGCATGTGATAAGCGCGCAATTGTTTGTAAAGTCGCACTATTCGTTGCTAAATTCGCGTTAACCGTTGCATGGACACGTTATTGAATATTATTCTTTGTAATAAGAATCTCATTGAATACGATATACTTTTAAGATGATTGTCTATTCGCGCACTTACTAATACGATTGCTGCTCATGATATTATTTTACACGTAAATGAAGTAAATGTTTTCTGCTTATGATTGGCCAAAAACGCAAGTGTTTGTCGCTTAGCGCTAATGAATGTTTGTGGTTATGTAAATTTCGCATAATGAATATCACATTCTCGTTAATGAAAGCTTGTTGATGAAAATGAATGTATTTGCGCGTTATTGATTAAATTTTTGGCGCAAATGTATGCGTATTTCTTGGTAATGAACAGCAAAAGGTGTACTCAGAATGATACCCGAAGTGAACTTGCAAAGAAAGCGTTCATGCTTGAATGGCCCGCCACGGTGCCTCATTAATATGCGTAAATGTCCGGCCATTCTGCCCGATGCGATTTCATGGAAGACACAAGGGAAAAAAATGGAAAAAGTTGCAACCATTTCAATCCTGGGGCCCGTTTCTCGAAAGTCCCGGTAACTTTTCGGGCCCGGTAAGCTATTTTACGAGCGCAAGGTTTACCTTAAAGATTTAAAGTTTTGTTGGCTTTTAAAGCTAAGCAGTAAAATTGAAGTTGACGAAGCAAGTTGAGCTGCTTTACGGGCTAAAAGCTACGCCGCTATTCATTTTGATTTTAAAAAATAACTTCGGGCCCCAATAGTTACCGGGACTTTTGAGAAAAGGCCCTCTGGTCACCAAACACTCTTATTAAGAGTTAGAGCCCTGTTCACCGCTGAGCTGAAAGTCACTTCTCAGAATTTCAAAATTATTTAACAATTCTTCGCCGAAGGCGAAGTGAATATTGTGGGACAATCCCCGAGTCGGAGTCGAGGGGATTATTCCGCAATATTCACTGAGCCTGAGGAGAATAATTGTTTTAGTATAATTGCTCAGGTGATTATCAGAGCAAATGCATTTTTTTTTGTTTTTTTCAGAAACATAAAAAATCGCGCGGTGATCATTTTGAAAATTAGTGTTTCAGTATTATAATTACCTCGCGTGGGGTGATTATAGCAAGATATGACGTAGTCCTCGACCAATCAGTGCGCGCGCTTCTCTCTAATCACCTGAGCAATTATACTAAAGCTAAGTTAAACCTTGAATGTGGAACTAAACATCCCTAACCTCAACGTGGGTTCGTCTTTGTGTTTTCAGTGTTATTTGGGCGCAATTCGGAATAACACCGAACCAAAAAATCGCTAGTAAATAATCAGGAATTGCGCCCAAATATACGCAGAACAGGAGCACCCAACGGTTCGTTTCGGGGAATATCTGTTCGGAAGGCCTAAAATCGCCTGAAATATTGGGATGTAATTGCAGTGAAAGCCAGAGATTTCTTTGGCGAAACATCACCTCGGTCATTCGAACAAGAGGACTTATTAGTTCCTATTTTTTTGGAGGGACAAATATATCATTGAGAGTGCAAAATAAGGTCAGCTAGCATTTTCGGAGAGCCATCAGCAGCTCGGAGATTCGGCGGATAGGATTCTGTTTCCTAAAATTTTCGGCAGCCTAAATTTTCAGCTATAAACGCCGAACAGGTCAATCTGAATTAGCTTACACAAATGTCTTTAAAAAGCTTTTAAACAATCTAAGAAAGCAGCAATTGATATTTCAAATATTTTGCTAAAATGTTCTCGTTGGGTGCCCTGACAGAAGACACAAGAAGAACGCCACGTTGGGTGAGTACGTATATATTTATTTCACATTCTTGGCCTTATTGAAAACCTAAGTGAATTTCTTTGGGTAAGTAAAGTTTAATCCACATTCTTAGCCGTGTTGAAACCTAAATGAATTTCCCATACAAAGTCTGTAAATCGATGATGCCGCTAAGCTTACAAGGAAGAGTTCGTGCCACCAGGTCGTGAGCTTGGGTTGCCTGTGGATGCAGCGACCAGGCCTCTAACCACCAACCCTCTAAATCTCCGATAGACAGTCCTAGGTAGTAACTACAACACAACCCCGCCTAACAATGTTCCTCTTGATGGCCTGATGAAAATAGTAAGCCCCTGGTCCCTTGTTGTTTGATGCTGTGGGGGATTTTTCAGTGTTGTTTCGTTTCGTGTTTCTTTTCCCACAGGAATCCGACGATTTTGACACAGCAGCGCCTCAAGTTTGGTGCAAAATCACGTGCTTTGAGAGAGAACATCCTCGAGGGGAGTTCTCCATTGATCGCCCCTCAATTGTTATTGATGGCTCCAACAACTCGTTTGATGTTACGAGGTACATTCGCACATTTCTTGCCTTAAGAATAAAGTAACGTGACTATGTCGCAACAACGAACAGGTTGGGTCTGACGTCTGGGTAGATTACATAGGCCCTGACTAAACGGGTCGCAAGTTGAAAACTTGTATGTGCTTGATAGCTAGTGATGATAACTTGCGCTCACTTTGATCAAGCTCAAATTGGCACGCAAGTGAACACAAGTTTTTTACCGTTTGGCCATCCAGCGCAAGTTGTTCTCAGTTTTTTTTTCTTTTGTACTGGTGCGCGCAAGTTTGCATGGAAGTGGTTTTTTCCAACTTGTGTCTATGTGCGACTCCGTTTGGCAACCCATGGCATGTTTGCCTAACCAAGCCCACATTCCCAAACTTGCGTTAAATGGTGACTCCGTTTTTCCAGGGTCTAAGATCGGTTGTCAACTAAGCGTCATATTGTTTTCGTGTCGCGTCCTGCAACCAAACTAGTTACGTTTTGTTTTAGCCGCCCCCCCTCCCCGCAACTTCACCAAAGGTACATCCTGATGTAGGCTAAAAGGGTTTGGTTTTTAGCCTTTTTGGTTTGGAATCAGGTATGGATCCCACAGTTTTGAGATAAAATAGGATATTTCTAGCCTACTAGTTTAAATAGCGTTAGTAGATTTTGAAATATAGTCTGTTTTCCCTTATGGTGGTCTGAAATAGATTTGAACGGTCTGGTCTAAATTAGAATAGGTTTTGCCTTCTAGTTTGAAGTAGGCATAGGTTTTGACCATTTTGCTCTGAAATAATCTACTAATTTTTTGGCGAAGAAGGAACATTATCTTCTGTGGTTTAGGGCTGGGGTACCTGCGGGTAAACCGCATTTTTAGTAGAAAGAAGGGTTGCAGTTATTCGTGCGGCATACAGCAGACATCCAAATCAGGAGGAAAAAGACTGAAAGAAATTGTTCCTTTTGTTGCTTTACAGGATCGGTCTAGGAACTTTGCCGCCGAGTTCTGACTCAAAAGTTACGAAAGTGAGAGCATGTATTGGAAAAGTGAGTACTTGCTGAGTACTTGAATGATCAAGTTTAATTTCATTTTGCAAGCAGAATATCGAGAAACAAACACTATTGTAGGAAAGTACCGCTCAAAAACTTTCATTTGAATGGTCACACTTTCGCATTTTATCCACAGGCTCAAAAGATATAGAACCACTTTGTACAGCATAATAAACAGCATCGCAGGATGAACTGCTAGGAAACTTTTCTTTGAATTTTACTGGGTAAACAATAACATCTTATCCTCGGGCTCAAAACGGCGAACCATCTAACGTTCCTGACACCGTCCGTCGGCGATATACTAAACACCGAAACAGAATATACCGGAGTAAACCGGAATGAACCGGAATGGCACCGAAATGAGCCAGAATGACCCAGAATGCACCTGGAATGCACCGGGAATGCGCACAGAACGGAACGATTCATTCCGATGGTATTCTCGTTCATTTCGGTACCATCCTGATTCATTCCAGTACATTCTGGCGTCATTCCGGTTCATTCCAGTGTTTAGTAACAACCCCTTCCGTGATCTCGATCAACATATTTGACTGCATAGACATTCTTCCTTTTTTTTTGTTTTCTACTTAAACAATAGAGTTTTTCTGTGGAAGGCACTATCGTGTGTTAGGTTGCCTAAGGAAATTTGGTGTTCGCAAGGCTTGTATGAAATTTGAACATCAATTTTCGACCTATCACAAATAGGGCCAGAGACAGAAGGACTCTTGTTTTTTTTTTTACGGGCACTATTCGCTGATAGGCGCTCGCTGAAGAGAGACACTATCGCGTCACGTGATCGATTTCGACCAATGGGAGCACGCCAAAATTTAGCGGTGTACTTTAATTCATTATAGGGTATGGAGATTGTAAATGATGAGGAAGGAAATGTCTGGGCGACTCGAGGAAGCAAGAACGCAATATTTGTCAAGGTAAGTGTTAAGGGGAAACGTTGACAACTAAATTCCATCCATGAAATTTATTTGAGGAGAACAAAGCTAAAATAAAAACGTATTTGTCAATTACTCGTTCGTTCGCATGTTTTTCGTTTTGTGACAAAATCGAACCAGGCTACCAGGCCTGCTAGGCTCAGTGCCAGGCATCCTGGCTAGGTACCAGCGCTCTTTGACTTTGCGAGAAGTTCAGTGAGGTGACAGTGAAGTAGAAATGAAATTAAGACTAAAGAAACCTTGAGAACGGACATAAAAGGTGTGAGAAAGCAGCGAGAACAGCCTTGGACAAAATAGCTTGAAGACACTTGGCTGAACGCTCATGTACTATCTGGCGTAAAAGAGATGACTGGAATGGAATGTGTTACGAATACGAGGCCTTAGTTGGATGGTTGTCGTGTAGAAATTCTTACCTCAAGGGAATGCTCCTCCACCTCTTCTCAGCAGTATACCACGCCAATACTGTTCCAATACTGTTCCAATACTGTTCCAATACTGTTCCAACACAATCCAGCAGATAGTGCGCATTGAACAACAGAAGTACTACCCGAAGCCAAATAAGGCAATTTACACCCCAATGAAACGTAGTTTCTGGACAACGCGTGTGAACCTCAATTTAGCCTTAAACCAAGTCGAACATAGGCTTTGTCTCAATAATGGGGCCTTGAGTTTGCCCTATGATGGACTTTAACTTGGTTCACAAGTACGACGCAAGCGCAAATGCGTTCGCAAACACAAACAAACATACATGTGAACTACCATAACGCAAACGCAACCACCGACGCAAAAAATGGACAGTTGCAGTTGCCTTTACGTTTGCATTTCACACATGTGAACCGGGACAATGCAAACATTTTCCCTTTTTTGCAATTGTGTTTGGATTTGCCTCACGTAAGAACATCGGCAACGGAATCGCAAATGCAAACGCGAACAAGTGAAGCCTCACTTCACTGCCGTCTTGGAAAACCACCCCAAATGCGCATGTGTATGGTATTCCCTGCGACTGTGTTTGCATTTGTTTTGCTTAAGAACATCGCTTGCGTTTCCGCTTTCATCGGTGTTTGCGTTGAACTTATGAACCAGCCCGAATTCAAGTTTCGTTTTTTATTCTTTCTTGCATTTACATTTGTGTTTTCGTAATTCATACAGACTTGCTGCATTTGCCTAACCTCGTCTCTAGAGTCTTCTCGGCTCTTAATGTGGCGGCGGCTCGGGGAAGACGGTTTCTTTGCCACAGCCATTTTGACAGCCGAGAAGCCCCTGAGGACGAGGTTGGCATTGCCAATTGCCCTTGCGTTTGCTTTGCACTATGGATCCAGGCTTTCCCTTCCGTCTACATTCTTAGAAATCGAAGTGCCCTATCCTCAAGACAACATCCTTCATAACATGCTTTCGCTCGCTCGATCACGTGATATACCAAGCCCCCCCCTCTGAACTCATTAGGCTCGCAGAAAAACATATTCTTTTTATTGCTGTCTAGGGCCATTTCTTATCAGATGAGGTGATATCATTAAAAGGCGCTTTAGAAAAGGATTCTACGCTGAAGGTAGGTTCTAACAGGGACCAGCAAATAGTTTCTCCTTGGAATATAAAGACAAAGTACAGCTTGAAGTTTTTTCTCGGTAAAAGAGTGGTGGGATTACCAAGGTGGCGGAAAGCGAGAGAAATAGGGAACAAATCGCACAACTTTCGTAATATTTTGCAATCGAACAAGCGCAAAAGTAGGGGGGACCCGTTATTACAGGATACGGGAAGCGGAAAGACAACCTCCCTGTCCGCGTCCCCCTTTCCCCCACTATTAGAGCTGGACCATCTTGATCCCGTCCAGTTAGAAAAGGCTAATGTATTGGACAATTCCGTCTCTCAAAAAGGAAACGAAAAAAGTTGAGACGTTTTGTTCTGTGTATTCGCAATAGGCCACGGTGAATGTTTGCCAATCAAGGAAATAAAAACTTAACTTCTTGTCATCTTTTATTATTTCAGGTGTTCGACTGGGAAGCGTTCGCGGATTCTGTTCGCTACCACTGCCTCCATTCCAAGAATTTCGATCCCACGATAGAAAATATGGTCTTGTCAAGCGCATCTATCTTTTTCAGCTTCGTAAAAGATGGAAAAGATGATGTTAGCACGCCATGTTGGATTCAACTTGACGTGTTGTCAGCTTTACAGCAAGGAAAAGGTAACTTCATTCTTCGACCTGTTTTTGTGGCCTCGATCCTAGCCGTGAACGGTGCGGTTTTCCCTGTACAGATTTAACCCTTTTAGCCCCAATATCAAAATGCATTTTTTCATCGCAGTTCTCCACGTCTTTGGTATGGTGCTACTTGAGAGAATTTCATTAACCCTTTCACTCCTAGACCAAGTCATGGTGAGATGATTTGTCACTCTAACTTTTTAATCTGTTGACAAAATCCTATCGTGTTACCATTCAAATGAAACCTCTTTGGCAGAACTTTTACATAGGATTATTTATTTCTTAGTATTTTACGAAACGAAATTTGGAATTTTTGGTCAAATTTTTGCTTCGGCCACTTTAGGAGTGAAAGGGTTAAACATGCATCTGAATCTGTAGTGATACTGTGAGGAGAAATCAGATAATTCTCACTATTGGGGCTTAAAGGGTTAATCGTCAGTGATCCTATGGTTGGAAATTTGAACGACAAAATTCTATTTTTTGGGCTGTCAATCTGAAAGTCACTTAAATCCCTTATAATAGAGGAAAATTTAACGAGATGACAAACTGACTAACATGAGGAAATTTAAAAGCTGACATTCTGAGCGTAACCTCTTCGTCAGCGCGAAACAAGGAATTATGGGATGTGTGTCGTTTGGATATATTGAACGGTGGAGCTGCGCTATTGGTGGAAAAATATTTTAAACACCTACAATTTTTAACTGGGTGAAAGCCGATTTATAAATTCGGCTTTTTTTAGCCGGCTGACGTCGGCTAACACTTCAAACGTCAGCTTTTAAATTTTTACCTTATCAACTCACTTGTTGAATCCCAATTTCGAGTAGTTTTACTTCCCCACCGATACAGCACCACAGCCTCTTTGGAAATTAGGCCCTTTCCTTAAAATAGAGATTTCCTTGAGTCACGTATCTCTAGTGTAAGGAAATGTATTTTTTCTGTCTTTTGCTCAACAGCTGCTTGTAAATATGCCCGCGAGAAAAGACAACAGGAAAAACAACAGGTCATAAACTCACTGCCGCCAATTCTTCGCCCTAAAACGAGAAAATCCCGGGAACTGGCTGCCGTAGCTCATTTCCAACAGAAGGTTCGCCCGCGACGCTACGTCGACACTTTCAAGTTCAATCGAAAAAAATGGGCACGTAAAGAAGTAGCGATGAATCCCTTTCTGTATGGCAAGGGGAAGGAGCTATCACAAGGTCGTCGACAGAAGCCCTTGAAAGCGCAACCAGCAAAGAGTAACAGCGACCCTGAGGAAACGCTCGATGGTGCACCCCCCGGCCCCGAATCCCTTATGCATTTGTTTGGCAGTAATTCTGATGCGAGAGACGGAGGGGCAAGCCAAGCTCTGACTAGCAATGGTAGTTTTGTTGTAAGTGATTTGGATTCGTCTCTTCAGGCGCATGGGTTTCAGTATCACGAGGCGAAAAGAGAAGTGACATCAACATCTGCTGTAGAGAAACCCGCGAAGAAAGTATGGGCCAAGAAGAAGTTTGCTGACAACAAAGCTGAAAAAGGAAGAAAACGGTCTTGACTAAATTTTGTAAAATAGTGGAATGGGGCGCAAGAAATCGGCAAGCCAAGCGCGGACTGGGGAGACGAGGGCTTTTCTTCTTATCTGCCAATCATAGCCTGTAAACCTTCGACGCTCAGGGCCTAATTAACGGATCCCCGCTGCCCCCAGCTCCCCACCCCTCCCCCCTCTAAAACTAATCCCGCACTCGCCTAGGTTTAACCTGCGATAGAGGCCGCCTCTCATCGCTCCTGGCCGCTAGGGGCACTCTCTCGCGCAATGCCCTCAGCGGCCGGGAGCGATGGGAGGCCCCCTCTATTCGCAGGCTGCCTTAGGCTGGGGGTGGTATTTTGTTATGGAACTCACCTCCAAGCGGAGCTAAACTCGCACACTACTTTTAATAGGTTATTGTAGCTTTTTTAATTTCCTGATAATGTAGTAATTTTTATTCTTAGCCTAGGTGCAGTTGAATTCCCACCATTTTTTGTGGCAATGAACTATAACGCGATAGAAACATGTTTTGTTAATGCGTGGTGGTATGAAAATAGATTTGTTTTCAAGGGAATACACGGCAATTATTTATCTAGTGTTGTTTGATAAGGAAAATGGGAAACTGTAGATAACCCGGACTCTCTAGTGAGAGACGTGATAGGATTTTAATTGTACTTATGACGACAGACATTAGCACCACGTGTAATCCGGCATGGTAATAAAATGGAATTGAGTTATCTATCCTTGTAGCTTTTTGGATTTACACCTTATTCTGGGATGCCTTCCCCTTTACGGCTGGACATCCAATTTATAAATCCCGAAACAAGAGTCGGGGGCCCCCCAGTGAACTTGGTTTCTAAAAAGTCGAGCTGCCGAAGTCCACTGGGAGCCCTTAGCTCTCGTTTCGGGATTTATAAATTGGTTTTTCGGCGGTAACAGGATGAATATCTAGTAAAAAGAATTTTCAGTCAGAAGAGAAACATCTTGAGACGATCGAGTCGGAGGACAATCAATGTTAGTAGATTTAAAAGCTAGTATGAATTGTTTCAGCATGTCAGGAAAGAGTTTTAACTTGATAAAAAAAGAAAGAATAATAGTAAACTGTTTTGAGCTCGGAAAAAAATACGAAAAATAAAATTTAGTTTCTCACGAGCGTGGGACAAAGAAAAAATCTGAGTCCCGTTCGGGAATCGAACCTATGGCTCCCCGTACACCGGTCGGGCGCTTTAACCACTGAGCTACTGGGAGACTCGAGGCTAGCGAGATCGATCATGCTTACTAGGTTTGTGGTAACACGCATCCTGCATACTGCTAGAATCAGTAATGTCAAAAGCACCTTACGTGAACAGCTCGGCTTCAGGAGGTTTTTTCGTGGCGCCTATTTCTTAGTAAACTTGAATTTCCACAAATGGCCACCTCTCCTGAACGGCCACTTTTTTGTGTTCCGGCACTCTCGTTTTATCCTCTCTACAACGGCCACCTCTCCATAACGGCAACGGCCACTAAAGTGAGTCCCATCTGCCCAAACAACCTCGCCACAGCAGCATTCAAGACCGAACAATATACAAACTGACGTACTCACTATACATACTCGTTTTGTTTTGTTAACATTTTTGTTCTGCACAGTTGGTTTCTGTTTATTGATTATTTTGAGCGTTTTGTGTATTAATATGCTATATTAAATAAGCAATTTTTTTAAATAAGATGTTCTATCCTTCCCCCACCCCCCAAAAGTGGTGTCATGTTACATCCCTACCTCCCCATAACGGCCGCCTCTTTACAACGGCCGCTCATCTCTGTCTTCAAGGTGGCCGTTGTAGAGAGGTTGAACTGTACCTTTGTTGCGTATAAAGTGCTCCCATATGGCCTGCTTCGCCATCAGCCTCTGACAACCAAGTCCAACTCCTAGCACGATCGTGTGGCTTAGCCTCTTAGCCCGGCGGACCTGCTTCTACTGACAGGAGGTGGGACGAAGGCGGGTCGCTAGCGCCTTAAAACCCGTAGCTTCGGGTAGATGGGGCTCGTCAGCTTGGGAAGGAAGTCCATCTAAGAGAAGGAAAACTCTGATTTCAAACCTCCACTGCGTTGCGGCTACATCGACTAGTCATGGAGAAGGCTTCAGGAGTAAAACTCGAGGAAAAAATCCAGAGTGGGGCCCCTAAGGCGGCTGGATCGTCGCCTTCAACTTCCTCCTGGCAGCTCCTAGCTTTCCTTTAGACCACATCGGCGAGGCTGGGAAGGGGATTCTGTCCACTGGGCACCCCAGGATCTCCATACACTTTGCCCAGGCTTGCGCCCTGAAGTCACTCCAGTGCTGCTGCTCACAGATTCAGAACCAACATGGGAAGCAGCAGTTACTAGTTATAAGCCCAGTCTAGACGAGCGAGCAAAGGAGGAAGAGAGGAGGGAACACAGACGGCAGAGGGCACCCACGAAGCCAGGCGCGGACTACACCCGCAGCAACTGCAACAGAACCTGCCGTTCCAGGATCGGGTTCTATAGCCATAGCAGGCTCTGCAATCCAATTACAGACTAATCCTTGCAGCATACTCCACTGTCTTCCGAGACAGAAAGATGCCAACAACGTTCGTACTTATTTTCGTGCGTTTTAATTTTCGCGATTTTCGCGAATTGAAAAAAATCGCAAAATTAAAGACTCGCTAGCCTGAGAAAACAGCCGACGTCTCGCGAGGTCGCCACTTGAGCCCTCGCAAACGACGTCTGAGTAACGAGCGCAGAAATTCCATACTGATGACGTGTCAAAACCCAGAACTAGGTAGTGCTTCTGATTGGTTGAAAGAAAATTCCCTCGCGGCACAACCAATCAGAAGCACTACCAAGATCTGGGTAGTGCACGTCGTCAGTATGGAATTTCTGCGCTCGTTACTCAGACGTCGTTTTGCGAGGGCTTATAAAGCGGACCTCGCGAAACGTCGGCTGTTTTCTCAGGATGAAGACTCGCGAAAAAATCGCCGTTTAAAATTCACACACGCGAGATTTAATAGCCTCCTTAGAAATTTATGAATCGATAAAGTTTTTTAATAAGTTGGTACGTTCTTACACACTACCATTTGTGGAGAACCGAACCTTCCCCTGAAAGATTCTTTTGAGGATCTGGATGATGTTCAGATCTGCAAAAACTATGAAATGGCGCGAATGACTGATCTCTTTTGTGTATGTAAAAGTTCCTGCTTGAAATAATCTCTTTGTACCGTATACTGTTGATAACTCATCACCTTGGTAAAGTTCCAAGGAAAAAAATTGTTGACACATTTTCGCGAAATTTAGTGCTCTCTTTTTATTTTACTTTCTTGAAATCGTAGAATTTAAGCCTTCGGCGCGAAATATCGGCTTGCTAAAATCGCGAAATTAAGTACAAATAAGGTACATTATTCACAGAACAGACTAAAGAATTAGGCAAGCAAGTGATTTGTTACTCAAGTCAGTTTGGCTCAAATTTGCCCTGTTATACTTCATTATTTAAAAGAGAGACGTTTAGTAACAACTAAGAAAACTCGATTTTCTCGAAGTTGAAAAACGGCGATTTCGCTCTTTGAACTAGTCATCGCTCGGAAGCTATATATTTCATGGTTACAATGTTTATTAAAATACATTTATGTTTTGCAGTTACGTTTCAATTTTAGAATGTCATCTAAAATAGACAAGTTCAGAAGGAAAGTGAAATGGATGTCCAGCCGGCACAAAATTAAAGTCACCGTATAAAACTGTCTACAGAAATCAAGTTAATGAGAAAGTTTTGCTTCTAAACGTTCAACTGATTCCAAAAGGCACACCTTGCTAACAGGTCGCTTTAACTGTTAAGGCATTAGTTTTAACTTTCACACGGCGAACAAACCTCAGTAATCTGCCACACATTCCTTGGTGTAGATCATTCTCGGAGACCCAGGGCAGATAGTCGGGTGACAGGCAGATAAAACGGGCGGCGAAATCAGTGCCAGCTGAAGCCTGGTGCGAGCGAAATTTTACAAGACGAGCGGAAGAGCCCATGGGAACATACCTTTGGCGTACTAGTTCAAGGGCCCATTTGCGTTCTTGCCTCTGATGAAGCACAAATTTTGGGGCATTGATTTTTTTTGCCCAATCAACGATCAGCTTATTTCGCCGCTCAATTCATGACGTTTTATAGAGTGTAACTTTGTTAAATCTTGTACCCAGATTTCACTCACGCGTACTGAAATCAACTCTTGTTCTTCGATAGGCCTACCATCGAAAAAGAAAGTTTTAGTAAAATGGGACCCACAAAGCCGAGAAATCGAGAAATTTGGCAAGGGTACTCAAGGAAGAAGAAAGTCAGATTGAGGTATTGTAAAAATTTCACACCTAAGCTAGGTGTGAACTTTAGGAGCGTTCAGTTTGAACCAAACGCAAGGACAAGTAGTGGATCGCGCGCAAATCCTAACTGCATGCCAAGATGTGAACTTTTCATAATACCTCAATTTGTTTTTCGTACTTGTTGTTTTGTTTTTCCCTGAGTACACTTGTCAAATTTATCGATTTCTTGGCTTTGTGGATCCCATTTTACTAAGACTTTTTTCGATGGTAGGCCTATCGAACGAGCGATTTAATTTCAGTACGCATGGGTGTAACCTGCGATCAGGCTCTATTTTCGTTTCGCTTGGTGAAACATTCAGGCGGGACGGGCGAAACGAAAAATAGAGCCTGATACAATTCTTCTACGGAACGTCTGCCGCCCACTTTTTTTGATTGATTGACATTCAACAAAACAGCCAATCAAAATTTCTTCTGCTTGCACGATCCTCGGTATGCAAATTTCCCATAACGGCAATTCGCAGAAAGTCACGTAAATGTCGGCAAAAAAAGAAAATCATAGGCTACGATATATCTTCTAGGCACAAGTACTCAAATTTACACGATTGCTAACTTGAAGGTTCCGGTACTGTACATGGTTGCTCTGTCTGATCTGAAACTGAATGAAAATTCAAAACACGACGAGGTTGTGATGTACCAAAATATGCTGCATGCTTGAATCATTTCCCATTTCAGGTGGTATCTGGAAATATTCTCTTCCCAGTTGTACCGATTTTCTGCGTAAAAAACCTTGGACAATTAAGAGAAATACCTTCAGTTTCATTCTTTAGAATAAAAATATAAATAAAACCGTTTATAAACAAAGGGGTATTTTGTAATTTAATTCGAGAAGTGATAAATAATTTTGAAATTAGCAGAGAATTTTAAAACGAAGAACATCTATTATAAAACTAGTCAGATCCTTTGATGTCAATGTCAGAGATCAATAAAACGACATAAGTATTAAACAATGAATGAATAAACTGAAAATCGTTATTGCGACTTGATTGCGGTTCTCGCCAAACATTACCGTGCGAGCAGAGGCCCTTCGATCTGCTCGCAGGGTAGCCAAACATTAGTTCACCGTTAAGTTTACCGAATTATCGGTTGACTTGTTGATCATTCTTGGCGAAAGATACTTGCTCGTCTGCTGTTCGTTTTGTTTCGTAAGACGCGGAAACAGCCACTACTCTGTTCATGTTATCAATACTAGTTGAAAGCCGTCAAATGAAAATTCCGCGACACGATGCGATAAAACAGAATACATACTTCACTGTTGCTTTACTTCTCTGCTCCAGGTGAGAGACAGCTTGCGTCAAACCGAACGCCATTCTCAGGAGAGAAAGAAATGGTGACAATTCTCCTAGAACGACGAGAATTTATTAGAGCAACACATTTTACTTCGGCAGACTTGTTTCTTGGTTGTCCCTTGGCGATGGCGGTCGGATCGAAATCTCGTAGACAATTTACTTCCGTTGACAGCTCTATTGTTAAAGGGCCAATCAGATTGCGAGATTCCGCGGCCAAAATTTGGCCGCCGACATGAACTTCTGTGAGAGATTGTATCAGGCCCTATTTTAGCGAGCGACCAACATAAGAGAATATGAGAGCGATGCTAAAATTCGGCCTGATCGCAGGTTAGCATGGGTGAGATCTGGAACAAGATTTAGCAAGATTTAGTCTCGTCAGCAAACTCAAACATTACACCAATAACACCACACAAGATTGTTATGTGCACCCAATTAAAAAACCTTGTCGGGTAAAAAGCATAAATCATTGACGATGCGACCCAATGGTGCTCTGAGAAGCAGGAAAACTTGCCTCTATTTTTGGACACGTGCACGTTATAACAACACAGCATGCCTTAATTTACGCTTTAAATTATATATTGGAAAGAAGACATTTTGAATATCAAGAAACGAAACCTAGCAACAAACTAGCCCCTGCCTTCTTCCCAGTGTTCCATTGTGTCTCATTGTCCGTCATTTATACTTTTCACCCGACAACGTTTTTTCAAACGGGTGTAGTCAAACCCGAAATGGACTGTGTATGCTTCACAATCAACACAAGTAAAATCACGATATGCTCCTCATCAAAACATACCCTAAGAACACAGCACTGCTCGCTGTGATGTAACACGAACCGCAGGAACCCCAGACACCCTCGTTATCAACCTCGTTCCCAGGACTTTTTCCCTTTTTTAAATTTAAAAAAGGGAAAAAGTCCTGGGAACGAGGTTGCCTCGTTATCTGATACATCAGCGCCTGAAAATGACGTAGGGTCTTCGACATAGCCCGATGATACAGCGAATTTGCTCTCTTGGGAATACCGAAGATCTCTCGAACATCAGCAAATCTACACGACAGCTCACGAAAATAACCACAGGAATGTGCTTGGGATCGGGAATGCGCTTAGTCTCCTTCGCAGCCGCTCGGGCCGAAGTCACGCAACGTTCCCCGTCCCACGCGGCTGCTTCAAAGCGACATACATTCCTTTCCCATTGTTTGCGATATTTTTACTTGGACCATTCAACATCTTGCCATTGTATACGCTGCACCAATCACATCATAGCTTGGCGGCTTGACGTTTTCTTTCGCGGAAAAAACCCTTAGCGGCTTGCGACGTGTTATGGAAGGAACTACAAAGAAAATCGCGGAAAGCACTAAGTGTTATATTTGTTCATTCATTTCTCTAAGTAAAAACAAGGTTTATATATTTGAAAAAAACGTCCGCTGATTAAGCTGGGATCATTCGATTGTCGCTGGAAATCGACGTAAATAAATACTCTGAGGACAGCAAATTGTTTGTTTGTCGAGAGTGTTTTCAGCAGTTGACGAAGTACGAAAGGGCAGCGAAGAAACTTCAAGAAATCAAACAAGAACTTCTCAGTACCTGTAGAAATAGGGAGCAGCTGAGAGAAAAGAGACTCACAAGGGAAGAACGATCCAGAGACGAACAACATTGGAGATGTGCCAGTTAGTGACTCCGTGTTCTCTGAAACTTCACATGTTTAATAACTTCGATCCTGCCGGTTGTATTTCTTATTGTTATCTAGACTTTCTCCAAAGTTCTTCGCGCTTCCGAAAAAATCCTCTGAGCTCGACTTGTGTGCTAGTCTAATTATTATCTTATTACGTGGGCTTCGTCGATGGCCAAAGCATATAATTTATTTGAATAAACAGAATTTCCAAGCATCGCTCTCCGACGTTCGATTTTGATCCATACTTCTGGGGAGCCAAAGACCAGAGAAACCTTTCCCTTTTCAATCAATGTCGCCTTCTTTTCAGTACAAGAGCTAATGCTCGCCGCCGTTTATACTTCTTTTCTTCTCAAATACGCCACTTGATCGTCCACTAGACTAATCAATTGCAATGGAGACACAACAACACAGATGTGGCTTTGTTGTTTTTCTATATGGTCGATGACTAAAGGCAAAGCTTGAAATATCAGAGATTTTCCTAAGCCGGTCGGCAAATTACAGCCATGCTCCGTCACGCGTGAACAGGATTTTTGAAAATTTGAACGGAGTTTTCAAGTTAACGCGTCGGTTTTGTAATTCTTCCCGAGATTCGGAATTCCCGTGAGAATTTTACCACATTTACGGAAACAAAGAGCTACAAAATATCATTTCATTTGAAATGTTACATCTCTGAACAATATTAGGTTTCTTACTAGTATGCGTGTAGTGAAGTTATTTTTCCGTTAACTCGTGGCTTTCAAAGTGTTTTCCAGAGGGATCTTCAACGTTTCATTCAAATCTCAGACGTTACAAAGAAACATTATGGATTACTGTTCACGCGTGACGGAGCACGGTGTAATGAAAATACCTTTCTCCCTTCAATTAACTTCGTTATCGCTAACTTCTGATGCGAATTTAAAGGGGCGTCAACAAAACCCGGAACATGGAACATTCCGGAACATCCCGGAACATTCCGGAACATTCCGGAACATCCCGGAACAGGCAAATTATCACAAAATTAATGGAAAAAAGTAATTTAAAAATGCTGATCGTCGATAAAAGATAATAAATAAAATAGAATGGAATAAAATAAAATAAAATAAAATAAACGATATAGAATAAATGGATAAATAAATATATGATCTGTGACTAAATGAACGAATATGCTAACTCTGGCTAAATCCACCTCATTTCTCGAATTCAAAAATATCTCGGATAACATTGAGGCTTCATTTTGGGCATCGAGAGACGGTTTACTTGATATGAGAAAATTTAAGCATTTTCTCAGTCACGCACGCAGTAGTCTCCTTTGTCGTTGCGTGACGACCCTAAGAGCGGCTGCGTAGGAGACTACGCATGCAGTCACGCAGTTCCACTTTCATGGCACCCTTTTGAGTTTCCTGGTCTCATGTTTATTCGGTTGTTTAAGGACGTTTTGTGTTTAAGTTGATTTCCAAGGTAAGAGTGTGCAGAGATGAATGAACCTAAATTATACTAACCAAAATAAAAAGTCAGCTGTTCTACACTTGGAGATCGCACCTTCTAAGATAACAAATATCCCTCCCTTTCTTAAGCTGCAACTGTAAAAAGGCACCGCTTTCGGTGAAGGTTTGTTTTTCAAACTGAAATATCCGACACAAAAATTATATCAGTTTTTTTTAATTTAGTTATTATTCTTATAAATTTATTCTTCTTGTCCTTGTCTTTTCTCCGCCGTAATGGTGAGTTAATTTGATGTGGTTTCACTTTTGTTCAGTTTTTCTGCAAATCCAGTTCTTTGTCACAGATCTGGTAACTCTTACTGGTTACTATGTGGCTTAATCCATTTTTTTTTTAATTCAGAAGGAGGCCAAGAAGCCAACACGGTAGAAAATCACATGACAAAATTGGCGGGAAAGTACTACTGTTAGACCTTATTTTAAATTTTGTTTGATTGTTTGTTCGTTTGTTTTTTGGTTGTTTCTTTAATCGCTTTCTCTTCCTTTCTTCTTTTTTTTTCATTTATTTTGTGATAATTTGTCCTGTTCCGGGATGTTCCGGAATGTTCCGGAATGTTCCGGGATGTTCCGGAATGTTCCATGTTCCTGGTTTTGTTGACGCCCAATTTAAAGCCGGTGTACTGAATTTTTTTGGCTACAAGATTGAACGCCAGTCTTCACGATTCGCTATTTGCTACTTAAAGAACTCGGTCACTTAGCGAATAAAAGGAGCCAGATGATTGGTGGACATTTCTGGCGCGAACCTCCGCAAGAAAATGAAAGCCGCACTGTGATTGGTTTATTCCGAGAAAGGAATGTATGTCGGTTTGAAGCAGCCGCGTGGGACGGGGAGCGTTGCGTGACTCCGGCCCGAGCGGCTGCGAAGGAGACTAGAATGCGCTTAACTCCACTACAATATCTCGTAGTTGCTATCGCAACCACGAGATACAAACTTAAAACAGCTAGGTTCACATGTACGTTTGCGACAAAGCACAGCGTTATTCTACATACTTCTACTCTGTTTTATATTCATAAAAATGTACAAAGCATTTTTTCCCAGAATTCTCAAAATCGCAAAATTAAGAACTGAGAAAATAAGTAACAATAAGGAAGTATCAGCTTCATACAGACTGTCATTTACGCCACTTTGTCACTCCCAAACTGAAAATTCTTGAAACTGCCCTCGAAATACTCCTTTATGCGTGACAGGTTGTTCAACTGTGACAGCGCACAAAATTTAGCGTGATACCTTGGCGTGACACACCACCATATTTGGTCGTGGTTGGAAATGGCGGGATTGTGCATGCGTGGTAAACAACATCACGTGATCTTGTACAACATGGCGGCATGTGGAAAGCGAGTTTGGAGTAACAGAGCTCGATTATGCCATCTTTTGCCGTTCCTTGTGCAGTTGAATTTCTTTGCCTATGTTTAACCAAACTTTCTGGGTACTTTTTTTTAACGTCAAGGGTATTTATTTGGTGCGTGGGTAGAGAGGACATCGGAGATCTTGTACATCTGTTGTGGAAAGCAATCACGAGTCTGGTTTACGTTTGAGACGACTCGTGCTCTAACCAACTGTTCCGTATGAAGACCAAAGTTTCATCTGATAACAACACGGAAGGCGTTTCTCCGCAAACAACTGCTGTGACAACAACTGCTGCACAGTCTAGCGTGTGGTCGATATGCGATATTTCCACGGACTCTCATGTCGAATTACGAGACATAACACCCTCAATTAGTCCTGTATTTACCGACGATCAAGTCCACGAGCTAACGCACAACCCCACAGAAGTCGACGTTCTAGGCGAACATTTCCTACCACCAGACACTTTTAAACGGATCGACGAAGTTCTGAGCTCTGGGGGCCAAGCAAATTTGCTTTATAGTGATCCTGTGCTCAGCAATGCATTGAAACAAAATCATGACGTTCTTTTACCAGGCGATCTAAGTTTCCATGGCAGCATGTTCCCTTCGTTTGAAGCCATAGTTGAGGCAGATAGAATTCTTAACAAAAGGGATGAGTCGTCAGATTTGATCAGCTCCAATGTGAATAATTCTGAAGTTGATCCATCAAACTCTGCTGACTGGCCTAATGATGCTACCTCGTTAGCGAATCCTGCAGATGATGGGGTAGTTGGTGATGATGAAGTTGCTGGGACTGAGAAGGGCCTGAGACGCTCACCTCGCAAACGTGTACAGGTAAAGAAAGATTCAGAGTCACTAAAAAGTGTGACGGCAGCTCAGAAGTCCATATCAAGAGGAAAAGATATATCAAAATTAAAATATGCAAATACTAAGCAAGAGGCTCCCAAAAAGGAGGTCCGAAGGAGTGGCCGAGGTCAGAAAAAGGTGGAGAAAGAGGAAAATGTTGTAGATAAAAAGGCAAAGGATACTAATATGAATGCTGAAAAGAAAGACACTAAAAATGATGAAGAGACAGAGAAAGAGTCGCCGGGGCAGCAAGATGCTACGGCTAAGAATGTGAGAAGGTGAGATTATTAATTAGGAATAAGAAAAAAGCATTATTAAATAATTAAATGGTAAACATGAAGCATTTATGAGTTTTAATCGCAATTTTCAAAGAAAAGAGTATTATTGGGAAAATGTTAGTCCTTTGATGTGCAAATGGGTATAAATGAGATGAAAATGAACAGGTGTCTAAGGCCCTCACCATGTGGATCCAACATTTCCATTGAACCACATTTAACAGGGTTCAATTCAAAATGCTGAATGCACTAATGCCCTGAAGAAAGCTTGAGTCATAACCAAAACACTGCGTTTTAGAGTATACGCAGTGTATTTTAACCCTTTAAGCCCAAATAAATAGTGACAGGCGTCTAATTTCTGCTTACAATATCCCTACTTAATCAAACATACAGGTCACAAGAATAAAGGAAATGATCTCCAAACATGAAATGTCTCGATGTTTGTGCAAATTCTCTAAACTAGTACCATAAGAAATGTACGGAGAACACTAAGGAGATTATGCATATTGATATTGGGGATTAAAGGGTTAAGTCAGTGAAGTATTGTCGTCCAGGTGATTGTAGTCCTAAAAAGGACTGTAATGGCATTGACTGATGGACTTTTCTATTTACTGGAAAATCCACTGGAAATAGAATCCATTTAGAACAGCTTTATTTAGGACCACAGAGCAATTTGAATGCTTAAGTCATGTCCATTGAAAAAGAAATTGTTGTCTGTATGAAATTATATTTTGACGTACTTGTGGAAATACATTGTGTAGCCATGCTTGCTTTCAGTGTTTCCATACAAACTGTAAATTATACAGTGTTCATGTCTTTACAAGAAAGGGTTTTACTTGAAGCCAATTTTAGTGTGTTGTTGGTTTGCTAGATCACCAAGGAACCAAAGCAAGGCAACAGTGGAAGACAGGCAGAAGGCTTCAAGAAAACAGAAGGAGAATAAAAAAGAGACCAGCACAGTTGGCGATGATAAAGAAACTGCAGATGAAACACCTAGTGAAAAAAGAGAGAAATCTGCAGAATTAAAATCTGATTCATGCGAGGAAGAAAATAAAAATGGAACTGAGAGTGCAGAAGTCGACAAGGAGGAGAAAAAAGGGATAAGAAAAAGTGGGCGAATAACTCGAAATAAGGAAAAACAAATAAAGGAAGACGAGGAACAAAAGCAGAAAACAGCTGGTGAAAATAACAAAACGAGGTTGAAAGATAGTAAAGTGAAAACTGAAGGAAAGAAAATGAAAGGGACAAAATCCAAAGGAGAAACTGAGTCAGGCAAAAAGGAGTTGAGTGAAGATGACAAAAAGAATGTTACTAAGAGGAGTGATTCTGAATATGGAACCGAAAAAAGTGAGTCTTCAGCAACACAAAGCTGGGAAAGGGATACTGAAAGAAAGGCTCTAGAGAGGAGACAAGTAGAGACAAAGATTGAAACATCTGATGATGAGGAGAAAGTGAAAGCAAAAAGGGCAAGAAGTGAAAAGGATGAGAAAAAAGAGAAAGGAGATTTGGGAAAAAATGATGCTGGAGTAACATTTGAAAAAGAAACAAAATCTGTGTCAAAAATAAAAGAAAACACAAGAGAACAAAAGGACAAAAGTGACAAAACTGTGTCCAAAGCACAGGAATATATTGTGCATAAAGAAGAAAAGAGATCTATTGATGATGGTGAAAGAGACGAGAAAATGACTAAGCTGGAGAGTACGGTAAAGGAAGAGAAAGCTTCAGACAAGATGGAGAAAATTCCGAGTTCAAAAGATGAACAACAGATCCAAGAAGAAGGCATTTCTGAGGCTGGTTCTTCAGATGAGCATGAAGAGTTTAACGAGGATTCTGATTACGATCCTGAATATGATCCAGATCGTTTGTGGTGTGTCTGTCGTAAGCCACATGGCAACAGGTAATACTGTGATACTGCTTGTTTGCCACAGTTGATTACACTGATTGTGCAAATGACATTTGTGTGCGATCTGATGGGCTTGGTCAGAAATAGGGGGAGGGAAGGGGAGAAAGTCATGTCTGGTAGGCAAAAAGTGAGTCTACCAACCAAATTCAGTCCAGGTGTTGTTTTTATAAAAACAAGAGAATCATTCCACTTAGCCTCAAGACTCATCACAAGTGCCAGTGTGCTTATCTTCAACTCGATTTGTTGAATTGTTGTCAATCTTATTGTCATATGTATTTCACACTGTATGGCATTGTACAGTAACATACAGTGTATTTTCCAGGTTCATGATTTGTTGCGACCACTGTGAAGAGTGGTTTCACGGCATGTGTGTTGGCATAACTATGGCTCAAGGGCGTCAAATGGAGAAGGATGGACAGGAATATATCTGTCCAAAGTGCCAAGGTGAGAGTAGACCCACCATGTTGATTTCTGCTTGGGTAAAATTATATAAAGGAATCACAGGAAAGTATTGCTCAGTACATGTAGCTGGCCACACTGTGGGATTTCATCCACAGACTCAAAAGTTAGAACCACCTTGTACAGCATAATAAACAGCACCACAAGAAAGTACTGTTCAGTAGCTTTCATTTGAATGGTTACACTTTAGGATTTCATCCACAGACTCAAAAGTTAGAGCCACCTTCTACAGCAAAATAAACAGCGCAACAGGAAAGTATTGCTCAGTAACTTTCATTTGAATGGTCACACTTTAGGATTTCATCCACAGACTCAAAACTTAGAACCACCTTGTACAGCATAGCAAACAGCACCACAAGAAAGTACTGTTCAGTAGCTTTCATTTGAATGGTTACACTTTAGGATTTCATCCACAGACTCAAAAGTTAGAGCCACCTTGTACAGCAAAATAAACAGCACAACAGGAAAGTACTGCTCAGTAGCTTTCATTTGAAATGTCACACTTTAGGATTTCATCGACAGACTTTAAGAACATAATAAACAGTACCACAGGAAAGTACTGCTCAGTAGCTTTCATTTGAATGGTCACACTTTAGGATTTCATCCACAGACTCAAAAGTTAGAACCAACTTGTACAGCATAATAAACAGTACCACAGGAAAGTACTGCTCAGTAGCTTTCATTTGAATCCACAGATTCTAGAGCTAAAGCCAGTGTGTACAGCAAAGTAAACAGTATCACACAAAAGTACTGCTCAGTAGCTTTCTTACTTAATAGTGCACCTTAGGAATTCATCCACAGACTTAAAACCTAGAACGACATAGAAGAGGCAATTGCATCTAAGCAAGGATACATTACAAAGGAACCTAATTAGTTATTAAACATTGCATGTTTTATCATTGAACATGTAAAGAATGAGGCCTGTTAAGGCTGGTTTTCTCTACCACATAAACATAAGCACAAGCTGACATAAGAAGAATGAACAGGTTCGTTCTTCTTGTGTTGCTTTGTGCTTTTGCTTGTGCTTGTATTGCCTCTAGTTTTTGTTGTTAAAACTGCGACATAAGCATAAGCATAAGCACAATTACATGTGCAAGCCGACACAAGAAGAATAAACAAATTTGTTCTTCTTGTGTCGGCTTGTGCTTATGCTTACATGTATGCTTATGTCTGTGTGAAAACCAGCCTTTGCTGCTGGTCTTCAGCTAACACAATCAGAAACAGGCAAATGCAATATCATACTCACACTGCGTAAACTCCTTAGCTTGTCTCAGCAGATCTTGTCAGCATTTTCAGGAATCAAGAGAAATGGAACCGTCCAGCTTTTCAAGAATTCTTTGATCAGCAGTTTGGTTGCCTAGACACTAGACCGCTGACCAAACAGCCCGAGGTTTCTGCAAACCACACTCTTCCTTACACCTCCCCCTGAATAAACCTCCCCACCCCAAAGAAAACCACTGCCCCGATTTACTCTTGACTCAGGAGCCATACCAAACTCAAAAAAAACAAACAAACAAAGTCTGAAAGATGCTGACAAAGATGCGGATGCATAGGTCCGTACTGCGTTCGCCCAAAAATCGGTCACAGATGCCACAACACACTTTGTTTGTAGTCACATGCTCATGGCAAACTGATTACATTAAATGCATTTCTATTTCTTGAATGTTATACAATCTAGCGAAAATAGAGGAGGAAAAAAGCAAGGACATCGGACCAACAACAGAAACCACATCAAAAGAAAAAGAAGAAAATACTTCTTCATCCAAGCATGGCGAAACAAAGGACAGGAAATCCCCTACAAAACATGATCATCACTCAAAAAGAGAGCATGCCCTGAAGATCAAGCTACCAACTGAGAAACATGAGACAAGAAAACGCAGGCATTCTAGTCACAGACAGAGTAGAGAGGAAACCACCCAGGTAATGGTGTACTACCTGTTATGTAATATTAAATTTGGTGAAATTATGAATATATGAAATTCATATATTTGAACTGCGGAATGAAGAAATAACTGCGAGAATGAAGAAATAACGGAATGAAGAAATAACTGCGAGGATCTTCTTTACATTTATTAAATTTGGTGTTGAAGGTACACTGTAGAAGAAGATGTCCTGTAGCAATTTGCCACTTAACCCTTTAAGCCCTGATATAAAAATGCATATTCTCATTACTGTTCTCCATACATTTCTTATGGAACTGGTAAGGAGAATTTGTCTAAACATCAAGACATCGTATCCTTGGTGATCACTTTCTTTATTCTCATCACTTGAGTGTTTGAACAAGTAGTGATAATGTAAAGAGAAATTTTATTTTCGTCACTGTTGGGGCCTAAAGGGTTAAAAGTAATCAGGAGCCTATGATTGAATGAAAAAAGGTTGCAGAAGTAAGCTTGTCATTGAGAAAGTATACATGTAGTTGAAAAGTCACTAAATTACAAATTTTCTAAAATTGAAAAAAAATCCCATACAGACACCCATATTGTGGAAAGCATGCACCCCTCCAACCCCAGCCATACAAACTCTGTTAACTGTTTAATTTTCAGAAGCTATTTATTTGGTTTCTATTCAACTGGTTAGGTTCAAACTTGAGAAGATGACAGTAATAATAATTATTTCAATTTTAAGACAAGGGACTAAGCTTTACCCCAAATGCAAATGTTCTGCTCATTTTGTGGTCAGTGTGTCACCATGCTACTCTTAAACTCAAGTGTACATTTGTAAATAAAGTTTATGTTGTTACAAAAATGTACATGTATGTTGCATGGGATGCTCCTGTGCTGGAACATCCCATACAACATATGTACTGGATGCTCCTCTATAATTGGTTGAAAATAAGTGGTATAAATGGTTGAACAATATGTATTGGATGTTCCTGTATTAATATTGATTTAAATAAAATAAGAAAACTTAAAAAGTATGTTGAGGGGGAGTTAGAATTCCACAGTCACTTCTGTAAATGAAATGATTTGAAAACAAATCAGAAGGTTCTGTCATGAATGCCAAGTTCACTTATTGGAATTGTTATTTTTTATTTCATCTGTACTTAAACAGGATCCCAGCAGCAAAAAATCTAAAGAGTCTGACAAATTATTTGCAAAAGAGCATGGAAGAGATGAAAAGAAGAAAAAGATGCCAGAATCCAAGGGCTTTAAGATACCTAAGAAGGTACAGTCAGTGCTTTTTAATGATCTCCTGACCAGTGTTTTTGTTGGTAGATGGGGTTTATGTTGGCATGGTTTTCCTTTGTGGAAGATGTAAGTGCCCCCCCCCCCATCCACCTGATGGGAGGTCCCCCCTAAGCTGGAGCTCCCTCTCAAGGCAGGGCTGTCATTAAGGGCTGTACCCAGTAACACCTGTTACAGCTGAATGTGCTTAATGGGACCTCAGTGTTACAGGTGAACAATTTACAATTTACAAGATAGTACAGTTTACTCACAGAGCAACAAATTTGTTATGGGTGTAAAGCCCAAGGCAACAGGTGATTTTCGAAACTCAATGAAAGCCCTTCCAAGGTCTCTGTTTTAGATAGCTAGGAGATTTGAGATAGCTGCAGTTCAACATAGTGGGGACAGGAGACATGCACTGACATGCACTCTCACAATGCAGGTCAGGACAACACCCACTCCAGCGTCATATGTGCACCATCATACTCGACCAAAATGTATAATGGCAGGATGCACCATGCTTGCTGACCGCCATTCACTCTACTGCAGTGCTGAGTGTGTCAAGAGGTAAGTTTTTAATAGAAATCCAGTGCTGCTAATTACCGGTAACAGTTTTTTCTTCCTTAGCGCGGGGCTATTTTAATCATCTGCGAATACAGTTTCCCCCAAAATAACTGCCATACAGTAATTGCTTGACTAAATCTTGTTTGATGATAGCTAATAAAACTTCCATGAACTTGTAGCAAAGAATTTCTTTCACTGTAAAATATCTTGACGTTATCACAACATCTTCATCAGTTGTGTGTGCTATTGGTCACACCATTTTCAACCAGTGGTGGTTCGACACGGTCCGAAAGGCATGGTGGATCATTATATTAGCCAATCACGAGCAGTCTCTTAACCAGGACGAGAAATCAACATGGCGGCCTTTGACGGAAATGCGAGCTTCACTTCTTGTCATTTTAACGTGCTATCTGTCCCCAGTGCAACTTACATTTAACAAGAATAATTAGGATTGGTGTGTATCTAGATGTCTTGAGATTTTTGGATCTGGTCATCTTTTGTAAGTCAAGTTTGAGCACAATTTTGTTGTAGGTGGATCGAGCAACGTGTGCTTTCATGATATTTGAGTAGGTCTTACATTTTGAGAATTTGTAGGCTAACCCAAAAATCTAAAACCGTTTATTTTACACCAAGATCAAGATGGATAAATTTGCTTTTATAAAATCATATAGCGCCCGATAGCGCCCCTCAAGTTTGAGAATTATCCGTTGTTTAAGTTGTCGATTTTTCTCTCCAATATTACTCTCACGCTGCGAGATACATACATACATACATAGATGTGAAAATTACCCGCGAAGTATTAAGAGTGATGGTCTTATTTTAATTATGACAAGTATCAACAGTATGGTGTGGCATCCCAATCGAGTGTTTTCCCTTCTTTGTTTTGTTGCCTTTAGGTTGAGGCAAAATGGTTTCTTCAGTCTGTTCTGTTGCCCTGTATACAACAAACTTTCAAGAATCACATTTTGTTTGCTGAAATGATCAAAATTATTTGGGCTTTAGGGTCTTAATATATAGTCACATCACACAACCTCTGTGCAGTGAACCATTGAGAAAGTTAACAAAAATTCAGTATTGATCAGTAACTCAGATTGGAAATTCACAGTGCTATTTTAAACATGCAAGAGAAACCAAAAATTGTTTGAGATACCAAAAATTTGAGATAGCCAATAGTAAATAAGTGAGCAAGATCAACCAAGGAAAACAATAAAAATAATTTCAGTTCAATATAGTTGTGAGCAGGTGGGGCTGGTGAGGGGGGGGGGGGGTGGGTTCAAGTTAGTGGGGTACATCTACTGCAAGAAATAAAATCTAGAGCTTTTGAGGGAGAATTGTGAATTATTGATTGAACAGCCCTTTCATTTGGTCAGTTTAGTTGTTATTAATAACAATTGCAGCTATTGACACCCATAAAAGGGTTCAGAACTGTGAATTGATTAAATATCCCTTTTCTAATGAACTGGCAACTTTTGCTTTCTTCATCAATTTTTACATTGATATCAATCCTTATTTGTTTTCTACTGAATTGTCTTCCAGGAGACAGATTTCACACCAAAATTAGTGGTCTTACAGTGTTTACATGATTATGGTACAAGTTTTTGCACCGGATTGAAAATCTTGATCTGGTACAACAACCAGAATAAACTGGCACTGGTATGACTCGTAATGGTACGAAATCTTGTGCTGGTATCATTTAAACAAAGTTACACAGAGCCATAAGAGGGAATGAAACTCAAACCTGTATTATGTAAACATCCCTTAAGTTTCTGTTACTCGACCTAACAGGCAGACTTGATGCCCAGTGGTGAGTCCAGCCTTTCACGGAGGGTGGGGTCCAAGTTTAATGGTGGGTGAGGGGAGACAACAAAATACAAAACTTTTGTGGAGTTATATCTTGGTATTATTCTGTACTATATTCTAAGTAAATCGACAAAAAAAATCAGATGCTTTCTGAGTGGAGTATGCTGTTGTACGTAAGCTAATCTGTGCTCTGCTTCATTGTCGTCTGGAGTAAATGAATAACTCCATAAATGTTTTTTCTTTTCATGTATATTACTGTCTGTTAGTCTGTTTTATACAGCCTTATTTTCTTTTGAACAAAAAGGGGGGATACCCTTGGCTCCTTCTCTGGATCCACCATTGACTTTTCAACAAGGTAGAGGTCTGAAGTAAACAAACGAAGGACTGGGCCATTGTTTGCAAGGGGTAAATGCTCAAAGGTCAAATTTAGTTAGAGTTTGCTCTGTAGTTGGGACAGCATTCTAATAATTAAAAAATATCACTTTACTCATTGAAAGAATTGACACATTTGTAGAAATGACATTGGATGTATTGCTCTAATGTGCTTCACTAGTTTTAAAAGGATCCAAGCTAAACAGGTTCTCTGTGACCTCGATAATTTTATCGTGATAATCAGTGCAAAGCCCCCAACAACCCTGTATTAAGGGTAAAAACTATTTTCTGCTTGAGGTCCTTGTGGGTAAATGAGTCAATGCTATCATTGAAGTAGCTGAGAGAAAAAATATGGGTGCACTGTATATAGTATTGTCACATTCTACAGGCTGAACAGAGCCTTGTTAAATTTTCTAAAGACAGATTTTCATGTCCACTACAAAAGAAAGTGGAATTCTCGTTCAATCACAGACTAACTTTGTCAGCACCAGTTACTTTCAAAAGCAAAACAAATTAATTAATTAATTCATATTGACAGTTAGCAATTTGAACAATTATATTTTAAAATACAGCCTTGTTTACCTAAGCTGTGAAAGTATAATTTCAGACAACCCCTTCAGGATTACTACATCCTGCATCAACGGTATTTTTGAGAAACAGAGGCTTTTGGACACCTTGGAAGTTAAAGGACTGTTAATGCTATGAAATGAACATCCGTAAGGGTTTTCAGGACACGTACTCGATGCTTATCCATCGGGCAAAACTTACGATTTCACACAACTGTAGCAATTACAAGACCTCAGAAAGCCAGGCATCTGTGTTTTCACTTTCGATGATTGGAAATAAGTCCTTCATGGCCCAAGAGGCTATTCATGGTGAGATGTTTGCACATATAAGTTACTAAAGAGGCTTATTCCTGATAAACCCGGGATTGAAGTCCACGTGTACACGTTCAATCGATCAATGCATGAAACTAGCCGTTAAAATGTTACATCAAATATTCAGATGTAAACAAAGGATAATTAGACCACAAGAATCGGAGAAACTTCCATCTTTGTTATTTCCAGCTCTTGTAGTTGAATTTTTTTTAGCTCTTCAAGATCCGCACAGTACGAAGGTTCATTGCAACTGAGCTCGAATCGATCGATAGCCCCATCATGCTTTGCGGACCGTGTCCAACCACCACTGATTTTCAACCATGTAATTTTTTTAGTGTGCAGAATACCCATGGTAGATCCAGCCCCTATCTCACTTAAGGTGTACACTGTAGGCATGTGCATGCTGTTTAATACTGCTTAGTCAAAGAAATGCTTTTATCGTAGTGCTTACATGTAGAATTTTTATTTGTAATGTTTCCAGAGCAGGCACTCAACCTTTATGTTTAATGGTTCCACCAAGTTCAGATAACCTAACTTTGACTGTGCTATTGAAGTTCTGTGTTATTGTAAAGTACCTGTAGTGTTCATTGTTAAGTCTTTGAGTTTTTGTTTTCTTTTGCTGTGACTGTGCCATGTAACTTGCTTTGTGATTTGGCTTTTACCCTACCATACAATGTAGTCCATCCAATGTTCCATACATGTATCTTTGGTTAGGGCTTAGTGATTGGAGGGTATTTGTAAACATGCAATAAGAGCAAAACATATGGAGCCTTGTTGTTTTCTTGTCTGTAGACATGCAGAGGAATCATTAAAGATTATTGTAGAAGAAAAGAAGAAGAGAATGGGATCTAAACCCTCAGTGTCATCTTCCAAGAGTGTGACATCTCCAACGGTAAGACCATTATGTTTTTAACAATTTACATGTAAATATATTTAC
The DNA here is from genome assembly GCA_964017195.1 of Siderastrea radians. Classification (NCBI taxonomy): domain Eukaryota; kingdom Metazoa; phylum Cnidaria; class Anthozoa; order Scleractinia; family Rhizangiidae; genus Siderastrea; species Siderastrea radians. The sequence continues at coordinate 7,449,351 of OZ024898.1, forward strand.
TAGCTTTTGATGAGTACTTAAGAATTTCATCCTCAGGCCCAAAAGGTAAATCTACCTTGCTTGGAATACTAAACAGCACATAGGAAAGTACTGCTAAATGGCTTTCACCTGAATAGGTGTACACTTAAGATTTCATCCACAGACTCAGTTAAAGCTAAAACCACTTTGTTCAGCATAATAATCAGCACCACAGGAAAGTACTGCTCAATAGCTTTCACCTGAATGGTGACACTACAAGATTTCATCTGCAGACTCAAAACTTAGAGCCACCTTGCAGTGCACCACAAGAAAGTTCTGCTCAGTAGCTTTCACCTGTATGGTCAGACTTTAGGATTTCATCCACAGACTTAGTAAAAGTTAGAACCCCTTTGCTCAGAAGAATAAGCAGCACCTCAGAAAAGTTCTGTTCTGGTGACACTCGAGGATTTCATTCACAAACTCAAAAGTTTGAACCACCTTGTAGAGCATAATATACAGCACCACAGGAAAGTACTGCTGAGTAGCTTTCATTTGAATGGTGACACTTTAGGATTTCATCCACAAAGTCAAAAGTTAGAACCACCTTGTACAGCATAATAAACAGCACAACAGGAAAGTACTGCTCAGTAGCTTTCACCTGTATGGTCAGACTTTAGGATTTCATCCACAGACTCAATAAACGTTAGAACCACCTTGCACAACATAGTAAACGGTACCTCAGGAAAGTATTGCACAGTGGCTTATATTTGATTTTATTTTTTTTTATTTTTTTTTTATTTAAACAATATTTAGACAGAGGTGCCCAGTTCAGCGAGGCTGGTTTGAATGGTCTTACTTTAGGATTCCATCCACAAACTCAAAAGTTTGAACCACCTTGTACAGCACAATGAACAGCAACACAGAATCATACTGAAATTATGAATATATGAAATTCATACTGCTCAGTAGTTTTCATATGAATGAAAACACTCTTCAAAATCCTTATTAAACAATACTGAAAACCTGCAGTGTGACCGTTCAAATTAAAGCTGAATTCCAGTGGCACTGTTTATTATGCTGTGCAAGGTGGCTCTACATTGTACCTTTTGAGTCAGCCAAAGAAATCATTAATTGTGAGTGGCTTCTACATGTAGAATACAATGGTTGCTAAAAAACTGGGAAAATAATGCTGTTCAAAACTACATTGACATAAAAAATGTTGAAGCCTGATTCACAGCTTGGAAAATGGAATGAAAGTTAGACCATTTCAGTGCTTATTACATGTAGGTTAACATACAAAGCATATCATTTACTGAAGTAAATATAACACTTCCAGTATTTGAATACCCAGAGAAGGCAACTGTACAGTGCATCAGAGGAAACCTCAACAAAAAACTCAACTGAACATTTACAAGACTCCTGTGGTACAAATTTATTTTACAATACAGCACCAGTCAGCTACTTTGACTACCATTTCGTCAACATAACTTTTTTATAACGATTCAGTCCAGCCTTCTAGGACCAGTTCCATGGGATGCACATTCAGCCCCATCCTCCTCACAGTCAGAATCTGTGACACCAAAGGAGGGGATAGCAGTCATCGAGAGGTCCACAGGAAGGGTGATAGCAGGCGTGGCTGCCCCCTCTCAGGAGGAGCTCGTCTTCTGGCTCCAAGATCATCCCACATTTGAGGTGCTTCGACCATCAGGTTTGTTTTATTTCACTTTTTGTCTCACAGGGAGCTGTACTGTTTGTGCCCCTCCCCCCCTCCCCCTGCTGCTCTATGAGATCACCGTGTTGGATTCCTGAGTTTGATAGCCAAGTTTGTTTCCTTGGATGGAACATCCAAGGCACCTTAGTTTGACATTGCAAGTAAAGTGCCAAGGCTATTTATGGAGGTGGACGTGGGGGATCAAAAAATAGTTTTGGTATTCTCACCAACTTTTGCTTGCAATGTTAAGCCAAGATGGAAGCCAGTTGCTAAATTAATTTAATGCTTTTAAAGTCTGTATAATAGACAGCATCACAGGAAAATACTGCTCAGCAGCTTTCATTTGAATGGTCATACTATAGAAATTCATCCACAGACTTAGATGCTTCTCACACCTTGAGCAGAATAATTAACAGCTCCACAGGAAAGTACTGCTCAGCAGCTTTCATTTGAATCATCACACTCTGGGATGTGATCCACAGACTAAAAAGTTAAAACTGTCTTGCACCAGAAAGTACTGCTCAGTAGCTTTCATCGGAATGATTACACTTCAGGATTTCATCCACAGACTCAGAAGTTAGAACCACCTTGCACAAGAAAGTACTGCTCAGTAGCTTTCATTGGAAAGATTACATTTCAGGATTTTATTCACAGGCTCAAAAGTTAGAACCACCTTGCACAAGAAAGTACTGCTCAGTAGCTTTCATTGGAATGATTACACTTTAGAATTTCATCCACAGGCTCAAAAGTTAGAGCCACCTTGCCGAGAAAGTATTGCTCAGTAGCTTTCATTGGAATGATTACATTTCAGGATTTCATCCACAGACTCAAACGCTGGAACCACATTACATAACTTGAGTGTGGACACGGAGGAAATAAAAAATGTAGCCAGGAAAAACGTGTTATTATAGTAGAAATGCTTTGTTTGATTACTTGACTAGCCAGAGGCTAGATACATAGCTGAAGTGGAATTAACCACTTTAGAAATGAGTAGAGGACTTGGAATGAGTTGTTAAAATCAATTGACTTAATATTTACACGTAAAGCCCTTACAGTGATGAAAATGAAATTTTATCCTAACACTATTAATTTTCTACTTGTTCAAACATTCAAGTGATGAGAATGAAGGAAGTGATCACCAAGGATGAGATGTCTTGATATTTAGACAACTTCTCCTTATTAGTTCCATAAGAAATGTATGGAGAACAGTAAGGAGAATATGCAATTTTTTAAAGGGTAAAAAAGTAAAAAAGTTGTCTAATCCTGTCAAGTGGAACTACTGTAATCTGTTTTACTAGAATTTCAATGAAATGAGACAGTTAAGGTGGCCCGTTACTATTTATTTGCGTGAGGGGCAACTGTTTTGAAATCATTTTTTTAGATGCTCAACAGCATTCGATTGCTGAGATATTTTAGACGCTGAAAAAGGAATGCTTGAAGTTTATCAAAAGTGTACTTTTATTGAGATCGATTCCAATATTTTTCAGAATTTTCTTGAACGTGGTTTTCGAAGAAATTGCGTATTATCGGGAAAATGAAAAGAGGTTTTTCCTTCATATTACTTTGAACAGGTGCTGGAACCTCAAAGATTTCACGGACCAAGTTTTAGAGAAATCGGCTCCACACAACGTTTATCACAAGCGGTGATTAAAATAGTTATTAGAATATTATGTATAGCATTAAGCTATAATTACTACGGAAAGGATTAAAGCAACAAAGAATCGCACTTACTGGAACAAAGGTAAATATGTCTTGTAACTTATGTATCAGAGTCAAAGCGATAAGGAACGGTTAGCCTAATAAAAGGATACATTTAATTCATACCTTTATTCAAATTATTCCCCAAGGTGGACTCCCAAGGGGCACATGTGACAAGTCGTCCCATGCAGAATTCCAAAACAGCATATGTGACATTGATTTGTTTTTCAACAAAATGGTTTTCAGAGCAGTTTGGTTGAGCAGCTCGCGAGTGACCCAAATTTGCTGCCTTATTTCTGAAAATTGTATTGTCAGAATATGGAAAAATCTGGTCAGGAGCTTTGTTATCACCTGTTTTGTGGGTGTTCACGATGGTTTTACAAAATAGCACAAAAAGAGCAGAAAATTTAGCAAAACCTGGAAAACAACATGGTTGCCATAATTTTTACCGGCAGGGCGTGCTCTCAATTTCCCTTATAATGTCGACAAAACCGTTCCTTATCGCTTTGACTCTAATACATAAGTTACAAGACATATTTACCTTTGTTCCAGTAAGTGCGATTCTTTGTTGCTTTAATCCTTTTTGTGGTAATTAGGGCTAAATGCGTGTACATAATATTCTAATAACTATTTTAATCACCGTTTGTGATATAGGTTGTGTGGAGCCGAATTATCTGAAACTTGGTCCCTGAAATTTTTGAGGTTCCAGCACCTGTTCAGAGTAATATGAAGGAAAAACGTCTTTTCATTTTCCCGATAATACGCATTTTCTTTGAAAACCACATTCAAGAAAATTGCCGAAAATTTTCGTATATTTGTATCGATCTCAATAAAAACAAGCTTTTGATGAACTTCAAGCATTTCTTTTTCAGCGTCTAGAATATCTCAGCAATCAAATGCTGTTGAGCAGCTAAAAATTTGATTTCAAAACAGTTGTCCGTCATGCAAATAAATAGTATTGGGCCACCGTAATAGAAATTGTATGGTTAGGGCGACAAACTTGTCAAAATAGAGATGTTTTGTGGAATTTTCTCTGTTTTTGAATACTTTTAGTTGAGTGGCATCTCATCTAAACTTTCTTCATTTGTCAAAGCTGCTAATTGTGCAGGAATATTGACTTTGATGCAGTGGGCCATTTTTTTGTAGTCAATTGATTTTCACCCTATTTCAAATTTAGTTCCTGGTCCTTACTTTTTTTCATGTGGTGCATTATATGGAGCCATGCAGAACACTTGGTAGAATTAGCAAGAATCAATGCAAAAAAATAATCTAGCAGCACACAGAGACTGGTTTCATAATACCCCTCTTAAATATGGGTGTTTATTACAACCAGTCTCAAGGGAGTTAGAAACTGGGCTGCTGCGTCAGTGGGGAAGTGAAACAGAAAACTTTGGATTTACCAGTTGAGTTGATAAGAAATTGAAAGCTGACATTTTGAGCGTTAGCCCTTTGTCAGAGTGAAAATAGCAGCTTTGGATTTCTTTTGTGTGGCCAAATTACTGTATCAACTCAGTTGGTAAATCCATAGTTTTGTGTCAGAACTGTTAAAGCCAGGGGAAATTCTCTGTTCTTATTGACATCCCTTGCATCACGAATAAAAGATTTAAATGACAGTGTAACTGTGATTTTATTCTTTTTACTGGTTAGTGGACCAGTCTTTGGAGCAAGAGGGCCAGCAATCAAGTCTTGGCCGCTACCCTTGTGTTCTAAACTTAGGCAAGACACTTACATTAGATTACAGTAAAACTCCTGCTGTCTCATGCACCCAAATGGAAAATGTTTAAGAATTAAGTCGAGAATAAGAACTTACAGAATGATCCCTACAATTCCCCCTTCTACTTAAGATATCTCCAATTTATTTAGCCTCAGAAAACAGTCCATGTTTCATGAGGTCACCACTTGAGCCCTCGCAAAACAACGTCTGAGTAACGAGTGCATAAAAATTCCATACTAATGACGTGTCACTAGCCAGAAGCACTACTAAGATCTGAGTAGAGACACATCATCGGTATGGAATTTCTGCGCTTGTTACTCAGACGTCGTTTTGCGAGGGCTCAAGTGGCGACCTCGTGAAACGTCGACTGTTTTCTCAGGCTACAAGCTTTGTCAAGCTTTGTTGGCAAGCTTTGTTAAGCAGTAACTGTTCTGTCTCAAAAAGGCAAATCACAAGACTAATCAGTTTATCCTTACCCAGGAGACATGTATGGCTAATTACATGTATATGCACCAAAGTTTGTCTCTGCTAGTGTTATTTAAACTTGCAGATATATTTACAGACTGTATAATGGTGTGGAAAGGAACTGGGTTTCTTTTCAAGATAACCAGTACTGGAAATAGCGAGAGAGTGTATTGTAATGGTTTTACATTGTCTGATGTGTCATGGTGAATAATGAGCCATTTCTCTGTGGCCTTTAGTCTCTCCTTCAAATTGAGGCCAAGTTCAAAGCCTTCCAAAGAAAGATTGAATTTCGTTGTTGTGTACATGAAACCCATTTTAACCTGACTGTTTTTTTATTAGACCTTGATTTGCAAATCAGGATTAAGACAACCTAAAAATAGCTACAGTCTCGGACAAAACATCTTGAGACTCTTTGGAATGAGTGAGAACTTTGACCTTGAAAATCACAACAGCAATCCTCCTCCCCCTCTCCCTTATCAATGTTGTTCTGCTGCTACCCCTACCCCCCCCCCCCCCATGAATTGTTGGTCATTGCAAACAACATTGAATTCTGGGAGGTGGAGAGGGAAAGCGTTTCTACTGTCTTGTTGGGTGTTTCTATGTAGGGAAATTTAGAAATAATAATAAAGTTATGTGCACTTGAATTATGTATGTCTCAGCAAGTTTTGTCCTAGATTGTAAGCATCACAGTGCACCTGAAAGAAAGAGAGTTTGTGCTTTGTGCGCTATATCAACCACCCTCTTACCCTAAAGTCACCCACACTAAAAAGAATAATTAGACCTCCAAAAATTACTGAGACATCAAACAGTTTCATCACAAGGTTCAACATTCACTCAACATTTCAAAATTTTGTAAGGAAATGTTGAAATACTTGTTTAAATTGTCTCAATAGTTTGCTTTAACAGCTGTTGAGACTGAAAACTTTCAGATTTAAGCTTAAAATATTGATTATCAGTAATTTTCATACATTTCCATGGCTGTCAGATTTGAGAGTTTGTTAATACATCAAGGCATAAATTAAATGATGATCATTGATCATCTAGGGAGCTGTTTGACAGCATATAAAGTTGCTTATTATTTCCATTTGTAGTTGGAAAAGATGAGAAGAAAAAAGACAGGAAGGAAGACAGCGAGAAAGCTGTCAGGGAAAATATCAAAAAATCTATAAAGGAAATACTGACAACAAGGTATGTCTGTTGTAACATAAAAAAGATTCAGAACTGCATAGTTGTAGAGATTTACACTCAGGAGGAACATTGTGTATAAGATATATGGTTATTGATCAATGGCGAAGTTGTCGTCCTCGTTGTCGTTGTCATTGTCATCATAGTCGTCAACCTCCTCCTCCTCCTCAACCTCTTCATTAATCATTAATTTGTATAAAGTCTGCGTACAAAGTCTCGTATAAGCAAGGGTTGCCTTGGAAGGTATCTTGTGGATGTATGGTGCTGTAAAATTAACACAGAAATTAATATTCTTTGCAGATCAAAAGAGCAGCAAGATCTTAATGTTACTGAAGAGGATATTGAGAAATGTTCACAGAATGTAGAAGGAGAAATGTTTTCTTTCTTCGGAGATACAGGGCATCGCTACAAGAACAAGTATCGCAGTTTAATGTTCAACCTCAAAGACCCAAGAAATAAGGTGTGATGTGGTATTCCTAATGTTAATAATAATGATAACAATAATAATAGTAGTAATAATAATAATAATAATAATAATAATAATAATAACAATAATAATGATGAATAAGCAACTGCGATCATTGAAGGAAGTGGGAATGAGTTCTACTAGTATTTCACTGCCATCTTGGAAAATATTATGCAAATTGTTTTTTTCAGGTGCTGTTTCGGCATGTGTTATCTGGAGAGATTACTGTGGAGCGACTTGTCCGAATGACTCCTGAGCAACTGGCATCACCTGAATTAGCCACATGGCGTGAGCAGGAAACAAAGCATGTTAGTATCCCATATTTTGTCTGGTTGAAACCATCTTGCACTGAACTCCCTAACATTTTCGCTGCTATATCATAATAATTATTGAAATGGTGACTTGGATTAAATGAAAATAAAATATAAAGGGCTGTCAAATCAAAATTTTGCTTCACTCACCATGGTGACCTGGAAGGTCGTGGGTTCGACTCCACAGTTGAGAGGACTCAGAAATTTTTCTCAGTAAATTTCAACTTGAGAGCAATTTTTCATTTATTTTCATGTTGCTTGCTGTTTAATTAATAGAGTTATGGAATGTAAAGAAGACTGTTGCAGTTACATGTATAGATGCAACTTTTGCAGTTGCAAAAAGAAAGCCTGAAAATGCGCCCGGCTTCAAGTAAGCTAAATTTTTTCCGGGTTTCTTTTTGCAACTGCAAAAGTTTTTCGTCTATAATTGCGATGGTCTTCTTTACATTTCATTATTCATCCCACAGTTCAAATATATGATATTCATATATTCGTCATTTCAAATAGAGATATCGGTAACACTCACGTGAACAGTGCTACAAAGTGAATGTAACATAGTTTACATGTACATGTAGTTAAGAATCCCAACTGGTGTTACACAGAGCAGTTGGCTGTTTACAAGCATGGCCAACAAGTTGCACTCAGATCTACTGACAAAAAAAATCAGCAACAACCTGAAAAGTGATTTAGTGAAAAACAGAAGAGTCCCTCCATACAATTTATAAAGCTTAAGCAAATTTTCCATGCAAAAGGGAGTTAAATGTGTTTCTGGCTGAACACTTGGTGAAACCATGAGTGAAGACAATAATATTGTTTACAACACAAGAAAGTGGTGAGAAAGGTAATCTCCTATGCAGGTCCATGCATTTCCTGTTTTGTAGGTGCTCAGTCTGAACAACTTGATACAGTTTGTGTCACAGACATATTTTTCAAATGCCTTGAAAATGCTATTATTTTCCGTAAAATTTTCAGACACATTAGTTGCAGACAACAAACTGTTTTTCCTTTCCATACTGATGGTCCCAAACAAAGTCAGTGTATAAGATGTAACTTGATTGTGTTTTAGACGTTAGAGATGATAAAGCTGAATCAAGAGGAAATAAATGCAACCAAAGCACATATAAAGAAAACACACAAGGTAGGATGTCTTTTCGTTTTGAGGCTGTGATCCAAGACAAATTCCAAGTGCCCCAAATCTGAGAAGTACCTATCTCAGTTTCTTGGGTGGCCTGGGCCACCGCGCTTCTGTCAATTACTTGGTTTCCCTGGGCATCCAGGCACCTGTCAGTTTCCTGGGCCAAATCCTGGGCCACTGGCTACTGGGCTCCTATTAGTTTCTTGGGTGTCCTGGACTACTAGGCTCCTGTCAGTTTCTTGGGTGGCCTGGGATACCAGGGTCTTTTCAGTTTCTTGGGATTCCTGGGCTACTGGTCTTCCTCTCTGTTTTGTGGGGCATCCTGGTTTACTGGTCTCTTGTCAGTTTTTTTGGTGCCCTGGTCTCTTGTCAGTTCCTTGGGTGCTTTTGAGTACCGGACACTTGTTTGACAATAATTTTATACATGTCTGCAAGTGGGTAATACATGTAAACTGTGAAATGGGTGTTATGAGGCATTGCTGCTCCTGAATAGTGTATCACTGTATTGAGCTCTAAGGGGGAGTGGGGTGCGGGGTGGCTAGCAAGGAGAAGAAAGTTAATACAGTCAACCTCTAGTAAGGGGTTGGGCTTTGGGCTTATCTTTACCCAGCTAAAACTGATAACAGGAAAGAGTCTCAGATGTACATATATACAACAAAGTAGAATAGATCAGTTAAACAGTTGACTATGAGCAGTCTCATTCTGCTCAGGGATAGTTGAAGAAAGTGACAAGCCAGCAAGTGTGAAAATCGCCTGTGGCATTGAAACGTGACACGCATGTCAAACTGCAAGTCTAATTAAACAGCAAAAGCTGAAAGGTCTAGTTATACTTGGACTGAATGACAACCCCACTTTATACCCAGCCAGTCATGCAGTCTTAAAGAATAAATGAGTCATTTTCAAAATTTGAAATCTTCAGAAATAATGAAAGGTATTCCACAGGACAGCAGTCAGAAGGGGTGTTCGTTAGTATTCTTAGCCTTTTTTACAATATAAATTAATTGATAATTTTTACAAGATTAATTTATCTTAATCGTGGCCTTCAACTGAGGGGTGAAACACTGATTGTTATCCTTGTTTTTGTTTCTCTCAGGGTGAAGTAGAAATAGATGATGACGATTTAAGTACTCTTGAGGTAAAAGAAGTTTCTTGTTATGCTAAATAAATGCTGTTATTAGGTTAGTAGACCACTGTAGTGATAATGATATCTTGCTAATCAGTCAAATTAATACCTGTAATTTGGCAAAAAACTTTGCAGTGGATATTGACGTGAAACCACTGTCTTGTCATCATCAAGGACAACATAGTGACAGGAGTCAGAGGCTGGGTTTTTTCTTGACTTTAAACCATCACTTCCAGTTGTCATCCTCAGAGGCATCATTTCTTAAGTATTATTTTATTTCTCAGAACTCCATCAAGGCAAATACAGAGTTAAAAGTGGAGCAAGGTCTTCCTGATAGTAACACAAGCTCCAGCACTTTACTTCTTGACACCACAGATGAACACCGCATTCATCTCTTTGATCTGAACTGTCGCATCTGCACTGGGAAAATGCCACCCCCTGGGGAGCCCCCCAGGAGAGAGACACCGTCCCCACTTGTGTCAACTACTTCCATGTAAGTCATAGATAAGTACTGCCACACATTAGATAAAGTCACTTCCTGCCAGTGTGAGTACTCTTATAGAAAACTGCATGATGTCAAAGTATTGTCAAAATAGGGGAAAGAACCACGCTTAGTACTTAATATTCAGCATGTCACAAACGTGGAACAAGGAAAAAATCTGAATTTTCCATTTCTGAGCTTAAAATGTACCATCTTTCTTTTGGCATTGTTGATCCTAGCAGTATGCAGAATGCCTGTCTTGATGAACACCTACTAATCATGACCTAACCCTTGCACTCCCAACAGTGCCTAAAATCCAAATTCAAGGCAAATCGCAAAGTTCATTTTGTAACATACTTACCGGTAAATATAAATAGTACCATGTGAAAGTACTGCTCACAAGGTTTCATTTGAATGGTCACATCAGAGGATTTCGTCCATAGACTCAAAATCTAGAACAACCTTAATGTCTCCGTAACTGACTCTGGGGGTGAAAGGGTTTTAACTCACCATAAGCCTCCCAGTTGCCCAGTGGTTAGAGCAGATTTTTCTTTGCCCCTTACTTGTGACAGCTGAATATTGCATCTTTCTTTAAGTCTTATGTTTGTTTTCCCTCAACAGAGTTCAGGCTGTTGCTGAGAGCTCTATTCCTTCGCCTACACCCATGGATATTGTCACCTCCGCAAAGTAAGGTTTTTTTACCTTTTTTTTCCCTTTTCAACACCACAGCATGAATCCTTTCTGTTTTATTGATTTATGTATTTTTGGCAACGACTGGTGTGTCAGCATGGAAAGAAAATTCTTTTCATTTCTATCTCCCGTTTGAGTCTCTTTTCTATCTCGGTTCTGCCCCCCCCCCCCTTCCTTTTCGTGTCGTGTGTGTCCTGGGGTGTGTCTGGTTTTTTTTCTTTGTAGCTCAAAAGTTAGAATTTGCCACAGAAAAGTGCTGCTCAGAAGTAACCAAGAATAGCTTTTACTTGCCTTCTCACACTGCAGGATTTCATCCACAGACACAAAAAGTAGAACCAGTTTAACAGTAAAATTAACAATACTACTGGAAAATACTGATCAAACTAATTCACCTGTATCACTTTGGGAAGAATTACAGTGAATGCCACTGGCACACTTGGTGTCTGTGAACCTTGAAGCAAGGACTCCTTTTTACGTATATTTCTCGCGTATATTGCAGTCGTCCTAATTCAGCCACTGTTTCTCAACCACCCGTCTCACTGCCGCTGCATATTAATGCAAATATGCAGGTCTGATTGCTGATGTTGCTGGGTAAATTCTTTCCGGGCAAACTTACAAAATTTATAACAACTGCGATGTGGTTTGTGGTCGCAGTTTACATAGCCTGAGAAAACAGCCGACGTTTCGTGAGGTTGCCACTTGAGCCCTCGTAAAACGACGTCTGAGTAACGAGCGTACACTAACAGATCTTGGTAGTGCTCCTGATTGGTTGAAAGAAAATTCCTGCGTGGCACAACCAATCAGAAGCACTATCAAGAACTGGGTAGTGCACGTCAGCAGTATGGAATTTCTGCGCTCGTTACTCAGACGTCGTTTTGCGAGGGCTCAAGTGGCGACCTCGCGAAAGGTCGGCTTTTTTCTCAGGCTGCAGTTTACAGTTTCATTCACCGAAAGAACTTCTCTATCATCCTCCTCCTCATTTTCTCTGTTTGCTCAATTGCAGTTCACCTGATTCAGCCACTGTTTCTCAACCACCCGTCTCGCCGTCGGTGCTAAGCAAAACTCCAAAGAAAGTGCCAGCAGTGTGGAAGGGATTCGTAATGATGCAGAATGTGGCTAAATTCGGCACCAGTGCTTACCGTGTGTCAGGGTCATGTGACGACCTGCTACACCTGTTGCCGGATACGCTGCACGTTCAGGGCCGGATAGCTCACGAGCAGGTCTGGGATTACCTCCTGCAGCTGAAAAGTTCCACGTCAAGGGTATGGATTTGCAATTTCTCCTTACTTACTAACTACCCCTCGTCCCTTATTGTTCGTGAGAATTTGGTGTTTGATCAAACTGTTTCCCCAGATAAAAGTTTTGACTTAACTTTCATCGTTCGCTAGATTGACAATGTTTTGTCAAACCTGCAGCTGAAAAGCTCCACAGCTAAGACATTGACATCCTCGGAGACCCAGGGGCAGATAGTCGGCGCGAGAGGCAGTTAAAACGGGCGAAATAGGTGCGAACTGAAGCCTGGTGTGAGCGAAAGTTTACAAGACGGGTGGGTACAGCCCCTGGGAGGATACCTTTAACGGACTAGTTCAAGAGTCCGTTTGCGTTCTTGCTTCTGATTGAGCATAAATTTTGTGGCATCGTATTTTTTTGTGCCCAGTCAGCGATCAGCTTATATCACCGCTCCTTTCGTGACGTCTTACACAGAGTATAACTTTGCTAAATCTTGTATCTAGTTACCACTCGGGCGTACTGAAATCAACTTTTTGTTTCCCTCGTTCGATAGGCCTACCATCGAAGAAAGTTTTTAATAGTAGTATGCGAACCCACAAAGCCGAGAAATCGAGAAATTTGGCAGAGGTAATCAAGGAAAAAGAAAACAAGTACGAAAATCAGATTGAGGTATTTTGAAAAGTCCACACCTTAGGTGTGAACTTTTGGAAGCATGCAGTTAGGATTTACGTGCGATCAACAACATGTCTTTGCGTTTGCTCCAAAGCTTCAGCTCGCGCCTATTTCGCCCATTTTAACTGCCTCTCGCCCCGACTATCTGCCCCTGCGTCTCCGAGGATGAGACGTTGAGTGCGTAGTTCTCCTTTCATAACTGAAATAAAATCACCTAGAAATCGCAGCCAAACGTCTGAGATAAAATGTGGCCCTTGTCAACCGATGAAGTCGGATTATATAGGGAGGGAAAAGACGTCGGTTCCCAGAGTAGGCCTGGTACGAGTGTCGGTGTCGGGAAGACGTGGATGTCCCATCTCCATCCCAGAGCTCTTCTAGTTTTTGTCCTGCGCGGCCAAAAAACAACGACCGAAGGCTCTAGAGTCGAGAATATTAAATGTCAGTGAGTGGGATCTATCTAAGAGGATTAGTTTTAACTCGTAAATACAGCAAGCGAAATAGGGTGTCATTTTTCGGGTTTGGCCTTAAAAAGGGTACCACTTGTCCACTTTTTTATTCAAAAATAGGGTCAGGGTTTAAGAACCTTAGTAACACAGGCCTATTCTAAATTGACGGGAGTACCCCCCCCCCCCGGGGTTGTATTAACGGGGTGTCATTACCCTTTTGTCATTGGAGCAGTTTCAGCCGAGTGTCGAGAGCAATTCGCGTTTGCTTTGTTTTAGTGTTACTATACCATGTGATTGGTTTAAAACTCGCGCCACTTTCTCAGCCAATCAGGAGTAAAACCAAGACCAATTGTGACTTGCTGGCACGCGTTTTCCCGCGCTTGGCACCGGCTATTTGCATTTTCTTCGGCTTTCGACTGGATCGTCGTTTTGTTTGTGTTCGTTCTGATTAGTCGGTGTAGTAACTGTGGTTTTAGTTTTACGGTACTCCTTTGAAAACCGCTCTAAATGTTTTCTTGTCATTTTATCTCAGGAGGTGTGTGTGATAAGGTACGAGGCGTCCTCTGACGACGAGAAGTTGAGCTATGTCTCCTTGTACTCGTACTTCTACAGTCGGAAACGCTGTGGGGTAGTCAGCAACTGTTACACTGGTGTTAAGGACATGTACCTTGTGCCTTTAGCCTCACACCAACCTATACCTCCAGAGCTGCTCCCCTTTGATGGACCTGGTAAGATAATGATGCTGTATCAATGCTCTTTTGTGTAGATGCAGAAGTGTGGTGGGCATCGCCTTGGACTAGGCAGTGTTTATCTTAGAAATGGGCTTATGAGGGTCCAGTGGCCCTCGATCCTTCAGAGATTTTAGATAGTTCTTTTTCACGCAAGTTGGAACTTCTCTAATACACCTTAAGATCGTCAGTAAATTGGTGGGGTAAATCAGCATGTCAACTGCCTCGTTTGATGCGCTGCTAGTGCAAATGTTGTGTACCCAACTTGTTTTTAAGGTGGTATTTCTTCAATGCTGTTCTTTCATTGGAATTCTCACGCCTTAGGATTTTAGACTTAAACGTTAGGACTGTAAAAAAACCGCACCGGAGTAGGCAACGGCTAATTAGCTTTCATTTGAATGTTCACACCCACAGACTTCAGCTTTCATAACCACCTTGCACAGTGTAGCAAACTGAATAGCTTTCTTTTGAGTGGTCAGATCTTAGGGTTTCATCATCCACAGACTTAAACGTTAGAACCACCTCACATGATAATAAACAGCATGTCAGGAAGTATTGCTATATTAAGCTTTCGTTTGAGTAGACATTTTATACATATATTCAAAAGTTAGAAGCACCCTTTGTCGTAATAGACAGAACTGCAATAAAATGCCTCCCATAGCTCTCTTGAATCGTCTGTTTAAACGTAATACGTATTTTCTTATCCATGTTTATTTTTGGAAAGATAGCCAAATTGATCCAGGTGCAAAAGGAAGATACTCGAACCGCTTGACTGCAATTACTTATTTCCATTGTATTTTTACAACTTGAAATGAAAAGTTTATCAAAACGTGGCTACTTTTTTTTCTTCAGGCTTAGACGAGCCTCGTCCTCATATGCTATTGGGTGTCATTGTCCGATCAAAAGCTGTGTTCAAGCGCCCGCGTGCACTTAGTCAGCGCTCCTTATCGCCTCCACCAAAGCGACGAACCAGTTCTGCTAGCGTCGAAACCAGCAGTAGTGAAGGAGGGACCGTGGAGAGCCCAGCTAGTAAGAGAGACGCGCTTAGTGAACTACGTGACTCGCCGCCTGCTGACATAGATGATATTGTGTTCCAGTACAACACCACTCAAGCCAAGAATGCAGCTAGAGAGAGTAAAGATTCATCAGTTAAAGCTTCACCGGCGTCTGAAACCTCAACGCCTTCATTGGCGTCTTCTACCGGAGCTGTGGTTACACCGGCTGCTTCAGCTGAGAAGTCGCCTGTTCCTTCACTCGAGGAACAGAAGCAGCAGTTGTTGGATCTTCAGGAGCGAGCACGGCAGTACATCTTAGCGCAGAGCCAACGAAAAGGAAGCACACTTGAATCTGAAGCAACGAGTGAAGACACACCAGAGAGCTCTGCTACTGCAAATGTACACAAGCACGGAGGGGAGGGTGGAGCCATGGAGGACGATGCCCCATACGACCCTGAGGAAGGTTTAGTTCTTGATCTTAACTCTACAGACCCCACTCCTTCCAAACCTCCTGTTGCTGTCACACCCAAGGAGCCCGCCAAGCCTTCTAGCTTGGAAATGTTGGTATCGACGCTTCAGAGGCTTCAAGGTGCGGCCTCTAACCTATCGGCACTGAGTGCTGTCCTACCTCAAGGAGCCAGTGCTACATCTAAAGTTGAACCTAACCAACCCAGTGGGAAGACACTCTCGGCTGCAGCTAGCTCAGCCAACGTCGAGGTACGTTCCACCAATTCTCAAGGCTCCACAGCATTAGCGAGTAGTATTCTGCAGCCGATTGTACCAGGTAGCCGTGAGCTGCTATCCACAGCTTCCCCTGACAGTGCATCAAAACCAACGGTTTCCTCGAGTCTTGGATCACAGCCTTTAAGTGCAGCTCATCCACAACCAAAGCCTGTACGCTTAACTGGACATTTATCACAGCCTGCTGCCTCAATCGGTGACAGTTCGCATCCTGCTATATCCAGCACTCAAGGATCTCAGTTGTCTCCCTCATTAGATCAAAGACTCCGACCCGGACATTCTTCTGCACAAAGGCTACAGTCACAAACTTCCTCAGACCAAAGAATGCAACCTGGACCTTCCTCCGACCACAAAACACATCCTGGGCCGTCCTCAGACCACCGTCCACTGCCCGTTCCTTCAACTGGCCAGCGGCATTCATTTGACCCGGCTTTTGACCACAGACTGCAACCTAGACCTTCCTCAGACCATAGACCTCATCCAGGAGCGTCTTCGGACCAGAGACCACAGTCTGGACTTTCTTCAGAACAGAGGCTTCAGCCAGGACCTGCACCTGCTGAGAGGAATCCATTCGGATCTTCTGGTGACCAAAGGCTACCGCCAGGGCTGCCTTCTGTCCAAAGGCATCAACCAACACCTTCAGACAACCTTCAGGCAAACAAATGGAGTCCCACTGAACCACCGCAAGTTAGTCGTCAAGTAAACAATGTTAACCAGGACGTAGGGCAGTACAGCGGTCTGCGACCAGAAGATCGTGCGCGGCTGGCAGCTCATGAATCGCGTTTGGAATCACGGGAAAACAGACGATCATCAAGCGACAACAGAGACGAGCATTTTGAACAGCGGCGAATAGATGACAGGCACAGACCTGGCTGGCACAACGACCCGCGATACCCTCGGGATTCCCGAGATTCACGGGATGATTCGCGCAGGAACTGGCGTGACGAATACAGACAGGGGCGGCCGTGGTGCAGTGACGATCAGCGCCGAGACAGACACGAAAATCCCATAGACGAACGACCGAGACACGAAGATCGCAGGCAAGAGAGAAGGTTTAGAGAGCATTGGAGTCGGGATAGGTGGAGGCGGTGACTGACGGAGCCGAGTGATGATGATGATGATGATGGTGACTGACGGACTCTTAGAAAGTGTTATGTAAAAAACTGTACCTAGATGATTATTCTGGCAGTAGAATGAGGAGCCTGTGTAATCTCGTTCCCAGATCTCGCGGGTGTGCGAAGCCGAAGGATCTGGGAACGCGAGATCTGGGAAGGAGATTAGAGCCTGTGGTGGGCTCCTGGTAGAATACATCTCAGATTGTACCTTAGAGTTTACAAGGCATCTCGAGTAGCTTGTAAATTAAAATGTTGAACTAGTCATCGGATGCTTTCGCGACTTAACTCGACTAGCTCGGGTGCAGCCCTCCGAAGTCTCCGCGAAGTTAACTCGACAACTTCTGGAGCGCTTTTTGTCAAGCAGATCGGAGTCCTAAGAAATGTAAAAGAAGTTAACTCGAGCATGTACGGTGCGTTATTTGTTAACCACAGAGTGTTTTGGAATCTTCCGAAGTCTTACCGAAGTAAACCTTTGCTCAATCTAGGCCATTTCAGTTTATCTTCGAAGCTTGGATGCCTTGTATTGACAGCTGAATGTTTTTGAAGACTCCCGTAGATTTAACGAAGAAAACTCGAGCGCCCGAGGCCCTAAAAGTCGATCCTCGGAGCTCGTATACATTGGTGTTAACGAAAGCCTTTTCCTTGGAGTTAGATGTAATTTGTTTACAGAGCAGTCTATTGTTTTAGAGAAAGCAAAGTGTTGTAAATTTTAACAAAGCTGTTTTAGAAACGTTTCAGCGACTTATTAAATGGTCCTTTTGGCGTAACAGTTGAAGTAGTTGTAAAGTCTGCGTAACTTTATCCTATTACACCGTTTACTTCGAAGAATTACCCATTTTCACTTCATATTTGTCCGTATGGCTTGCATAATCGCTAATAAACTGGTCCCAGAGGTTTTTCCTTCTTTTTGTAGCAGTTCGTTATCGCCGCTTTGCAGCTCGGTTTGGTTTGGTTTGGGAGTTTGGTTTGGGACTAACGATAGTTGTGTCCGTACGCTAAGTCCGAAGTCATCGCAAGACTTCACAAATACGCCAACTTGCACAAATACTCGCGATTAGCGGCCAAATGGACCCGAAAGAAGACGCAAGTTTCAGCGCAGCCTTGCTCGCGCGGCTATGCCCAAAGAAACTGACACTGAGACCAAGTTGTGTAGACTTGGGTTATGTGGCCCAACCGGGAAAATCTGCCACGATTGCACTTATACATACCATTGGTCTACACTTTGAGAAACATTAGACCGACATTAGACCGATGATATGCCGTGGATCCCGATATACCTTATTATAGGAAATTAAGGCTCCATGAAATTAACGTGAATTGTAAAATTTACATTCTTGACACCCACAAAACAAGAACTCAGTCCTACATTTAGGCAGAAAGAAGTTGCCTGACACACCTGTAGACCTGTTT
The DNA here is from genome assembly GCA_964017195.1 of Siderastrea radians. Taxonomy (NCBI): domain Eukaryota; kingdom Metazoa; phylum Cnidaria; class Anthozoa; order Scleractinia; family Rhizangiidae; genus Siderastrea; species Siderastrea radians. Next base: position 7,467,625 of record OZ024898.1, read on the forward strand.
TGTTCGTGATCTTTATATTCAGTTAGAAATAAATTTTTTCCAGTTGTGCCCACTAGGCGTTTCTTTGTGTTAATCGCGTTAATTTTCCTCATTTTGAAGTTTTATTCCTTCTTTTGCGTTAATTTCCTTTATTGGGGAGTAATTTTCCCTTCAATTCGCGTTAATTTAAGTGACGTTAATTTCAAATACCTTAATTAACACAAGCGTTAATTTCCAATAATAAGGTAACCTGATAATGAAGTGCCAAGCGATTGGGAAAATGTGTTCCTTAGAACGGGAGCTGGTTATTAAAGAAACGCCGTTGCACAGATTTGTTAACAAAAAGACAGAAAACTTTGTTATATCGGGGTTTGGTCTTAAGGACGGTGCCTCCTAATACAGATGTATTTTTGCAAAGGTTATGACCGGGAAAAAAGTACATCTTAGCAAGGGTTATTGAAATCCAAAAAGAAAAATGTGGGTAACCACGCATTTTTCAGAGAGAATTAATTAAGCAACCATAATTCTAAAAAAGCGTTAAAACACAAGGAATGTACGGCAATTTCTTTCCAAGTTTAAGCTCAATTATCTCTGAAAAATAAGTGGTTACCCCCAATTTTCTTTTTGGATTCTGATAGCCCTTGCAAAGATCTGCTTTTTCCACATAGTCATAAACCGCGCAAAAATATTGTTGTATTAGTGGGCAAATTAAGAAACCCGAATATCCCGAGATGCGCAGTACGTATGCGCAGTAACAAAAGGAGGCATCGTCCTTAAACGGCGTTTATTTTGCATCATTCAGCATTCGGTCTCATCGTGCAATTGCTGTCCGGAATTGAACGGTTCTTGATTTAAGGTTCCATGCAGCTTAGTTGATCTGTTTTGGGTGGTTGCGTGATTACGTGTACTCATTATATCAGGGCAAATATCACGTTTGGGGTTTTGGATTGTGTTTGTTATATTATAGCGGGGATTTCGTTAAACCGGGGTGGGTTATATCGAGGATCTGTTCCATACATTCACTGGAACTTGGCCGGGCTGAAGAGTGTCGCTCTTGACAGAAAAACTTCGTTATAAAGGGGCTCGTTGTATGAGGGTTTCATTGTGGCTGTGTGCACTGGTGGCATTCACCCACGAAAAATATGCGGGATTGAAGCCCCCAGGGGTCTCCCTTATATAGTCATAACGGGGACGCGCGGCCCGATACGGTATGGTTTTCAGATGGGTATCGATTTCATCCCTTTTTGTCTTAAACAGGGTATCGTTGCACGACCTTGTGTATACGTTAATTTACAGAACCTCGCCACAAACCTAATTTTTACCAGTTTGCCAACTTGCAGGATATTGAAAAAGGAAATTTTATAACTAGCCCATTCTAACTCTAAACAGGGTATGATGTTGGGTGAAATGTCCTAGACAGGGCCCAAAAATCAAAATTCTGTATTACACAAGGTAGGAAAATCAGAGATTTGGGTCTTAAACAAGGGCGCACCTCCTTACTCGAGCGTCTATAGAGTGCCCTCACCCCTCACCCCGAGATTGAAGCACGGTGTCGCAAGAAGTGGCTAAAAGAAGACTGTTCCCGTCTTCGATTACATCTGCTACGCGAACCAGATTCTAGCTCAACCCTACGGCTCTTTACTGATGACGGGATTCTGTTGCGCATAATTAACAATGAATGTGATGACAGAGGCCTTGATCATGACCTGTCCACCACAGATGGTCAACTGATTGGCAAATGAGTTTCAACGTGTCTAAATGCAAACTCTCTCTAATTACTAACAAGCGCAAACCGAGTATCTTTATCTATACACTGGGAACTGGAGGCTTGGTTACTGTGCAATCCCACAGTTATCTTGGAGTAATGCATTCAATTCCAGCAGTGCCCATCCCCCCCCCGGGCATTAGTCGGGCATTTGCTCACGTTTTAATCCCGGGGGTGAGGCATTTGAAATTTTATCACTGCCCGGGGGTCGGGCATTTGCCTACCCCCGGGACGACGCCGGGGCATTTGACAAGGTGAGAAAAACGTTCCGGTGTAGTCAGTCTGAGGTCGTCCACGATCTTCCATTCCTTTGTTGCTGTTCGCTGATTGATTTCATCGTTTGTTGATTAAATACTGTATGAAGTAAAATTAATTCTACGTACTATATGGATTTTTAAGCTATCCGAGGTGACCAGTTTAGTAAAAATATTTTATGTTTTTGGCCGTTTGTTAAATACAGATCATGCATATTCAGTTCTTCGAAATTATTTAAGCATTTCTTTTAATATAGCTTATTTAATAAAACACTTATAAGTTGTGTATGTCAAAATCAAATAAATGAACGTGTTATTGATATCATTATTTATAAGTATCATTATTTTGAAAACAAATGAACAACGGAAGGGGAGACGCACAGCTATAAAATAACCGAAGCGCATTGATAATAATGATGAGTGACACTTTTTTTGTTATGATTTATTATTAAAATCTTGAGGAGTGTTGCTTTCTAGATGATCCGGGGGGGGCATTTGCCTTTTATTTTGGTCCCACCCCGGGGCATTTGACGGACTTACTTGTTCCCACCCCCGGGAATTTGCCATTTTTTTAAAAAAAATCCGAATGCCCGGGGGCTGGCCCGGGGAGGGGCGTGGGCACCGCTGGAATTGACTGATGCATAACACGTAATAATCATCTGCGCTAGGGGTCTAGGGAGATCACTGCAATAACATCGCACACAACGCCAATAGGACACTATGTATTGTTCGCAGAACACTCAAGCCATGCAATAGTGTAGTCAAGGAGATGACATATGAATCTCTAGTGAGACCGCAACCTCGTTCCCAGGACTTTTTCCCTTTTTTAAATTTAAAAAAGGGAAAAAGTCCTGGGAACGAGGTTGGTGAGACCGCAGTTAGAGTATGCTTCTGTTGCTTGAGTCCCCCTACAGATAACGATGTAAAGAAACTTGAGCAAGTTCAGAAAACTGCGGCCAGATTCGTGACAGGTGACTACAGACGAAGCACAAGCCCAACAGAATTAGTCTAGTCTCTTTGTTGGGACACTCTAGAGCAGAGCTGCGACTATTAAATCAGATGTCGTTGTTCTATAAGATTCGTAATGGAATGATTAATATCGGCTTTCCGCCTAACATTATTCCATCATCAAGACCGCGTTTCCATCCATTCATCTACCATCATGTCCAAGCAAACATATTGTGCTATAGTTATTCATCTCTAAAATGGGGAATCTCTAAAATGGGGAATCTCTAAAACGGGGAATCTCTAAAATAGGGAATCTCTAAAATGGGGAATCTCTAAAATAGGGAATCTCTAAAATAGGGAATCTCTAAAACGGTGAATCTCTAAACTGGAAAATCTCTGAAATGGCAAACCTTAAAATCATAGCATCGGTTCTTTAGAAGCTCAGCTTAGCGGGGTAAAAAGGTCAAGGTCGCGTTCTATGACTGATTGATTTCGATCACTTCGTAGGTTTCTGGTTTTCATGGCTGGCGGGTTAGCTGTCGATGTACAGTATGATCGGACCTCAGACGTCCGTTAAGAAGGGTCTTTTTAGCTCCCTTCACGGACTATTGATTTCACTCCGCGGTTTGAAAAAAATAACCACGTGATCGCAAGATCGGCAAAGATCAGCAACGCTCAACTTTCGGTGAATGAATTTTTACTCGCCGTCATATTTTCAAGTTTACAGATCTTGGGTTCAGCTTGTAGTCATCGAACTTGTGATTATGTGGTCATTCTTTTCAAACGCGCGGAGTGAAATCAATGGCCCATGAAGCGGGCCAAAAAAATCCCCCCCCCAAAAAAAAAAAAACGTCTGAGGTCGATACTAACTATGATTGTCGGCAGGGAAACAAATGGGACCATCAGTTGGGTTGTGAATTTCAGAGTTCGCGTTATGTAAATCTCTGCTTGAAAGGCGCACTAATAAATTGGCTGATATACCCCTGCTTATCTATCTGATCTATACCCAACGGGCCTGTGGAGCCAGGGTAGCATCTGTGAGGCGTACATATGCACGTGAAAACGTATTTATTGTAATCGCCAGAGCCTGTATAGCTTATTTGAGCAGATCGACTCGTTCGGTAACCTGAAGCGCAAAGCATAAAGGTTGATTTCCACTGTTGCGTAAATTTTACGCGCCTACGGGCGTGAATTTATCTGGTTTCACGTGCGTTAATAAAATTAGAGTCGATGAATGAACGGCTTACGTAAACGTAAACATAGGCACGCATTGCGTGCTGAGCCAATGACGTTTTGTTCCGCAATATGGTGAAATTTATGAACACAACCTATGGGTTTCACACCACTGCAGTGCGGACTGTGCGGTCCCCTCCATCTTCCCCAACAACTTGCAGCTAATGTGACAAGTCTTCGCCAGAGCAAGGAATATTCATTTATCATAAAACAGGGCAACGAAGCAGCGTGACTACGTGACAGTTAACTATAGCGTGACATTAGACTTGTGTGCGAAGTAAATAAAGCAAAACTCTTCGTTTCCCTTTTCCTCAAAGACAACATATCCTAAAACGTCAGTTGCTTGCATTTTTTATGTATTCAAGTCCTGATAGGCGTCGGTGAAAAAAACGCAAAATTCAGTAGGTCTCTATTAGAATGCTTTGTCACTTGCGTTCCGTTCGAGACGCTTTTAAGCGTTGCGTTACATTATCTGTCAACTATGCAAATTTGTTCAACATACGCTTTGAACTATAAATAACCCCGAAGCAAAGTTTGGTATCTAGTAAAGATTTTATTCTAATTAATTGATCACCACTGTAACTTGGATTTTTAATACTAGTTTCATTCAAGTTTTTCAGTTTTAGGAATAGCTAGGAACAAGCCCCCGCAAATTCTGATTTTACTTTGTCTAATTTGCATAAGCGGGTTGAAATTTGATATACGCAGAGTGTCACAGTTGATCTATTGAACCCGTTTTGGTTGTAGTGTTTGTAGCCGATAAATATTCTGCTTTGCCTTCAAACAGCACAGCACCGAAATATTTTTATCCAGCTTGCTTTTTCAAGAATAAATAAATTGTATTAACCTTACGCAAAAACCGCTTGCTTCTCAGCTGGGGATTCTCATTATTTATCGTTCTTTTGTAATTCCACTAGAAAGCGAAAAACAATCGACGCCGTCAAGCTGGTCGGAAGTCAAAATGTTCTTCTACGAAAACTAATAATTCCGCTTGGACATTAATGAAGGAAAACAAACACAAACAACGTGTGCGTGAATTCACGCACTTAGATCTCAAATTGACGAGCGCGTCTTGTGTATAATTTCTGATGCGTTTGCTGCCGTGAAAATTTGTACCACGGCTAAGTATACGTAAACGCATGACTACATCGCGAATAAAATCCTGCCAGACCTAAAGTATACAAAACAGCGCATTCGAAGTAACATTAAATAGTTCCTGTTGATCGAAACTCGCCGATGCAAAACACTTCAAAGCCCGGGCGTTCTCCCATAGTATAAACTGTAAGGGTATTTGCCGCTGATAAGGTAAGGGTTTCATTGTCCCGGTGCACACCCTCACCCATCGTCTCGCAGAATATCCCCCCAGCCTCACAGACCGTAAGACAGACGTATCTCGTACTGATCGTTGATTTTTAGGCTCTGACAGTAGCCATATGACGTCACTAACGTGACGTCATTGGCTAAAAAGGTAACTTCCTGAATCAAGTTCGGATCTTTATAAAGCAGCGCTTCCATTAATTTGTAAAGCAACTGTAATTTGTCTATGGTAACTGCGAACACAGAATCGAATGGAACCAAACATAACGAAAACGGAATAAAACGAAACAAAGCGGAAAAACGAAAAAGAAACGGAAATTCATTTCACGTACGTGAAATTATTAAGCTACTAAAATTTTTCTTAAAATTTAACGTACGTAGCCTGCGTACATACACGAATTATGGGAAGGAATAATTCATGTCTGCACGCAAGCGATGTCGGAAATTAAAATATCGCAAGTGCACCGGTACCACAATTTCTAGTTTTGGGAAACTGATCAATGTCGTCTCCTATGCATTTGGGTAATCACGCAACGCTCCTTCGTGACGACCCCAATAACGGCTACATAGACTCTGTTGAACAAAAATGAAGGCCGGCGAGTATGGATCGTAAACACTTCAGGAAGACTACCAGCAAAAATCTGTAATGACAAACATAGCAGCAAGGCTGATTTGACTACGTAGAAAGATTTGACTTTGCAAGACATCAACACGACACTGATACAAGTGATAGAACTTCAACATAGCTGGGTTTCAGCCGTAGACAGCTGTTTCGCTCTTCTTAGAGCTCATCAGTACGGCGTAAGTTGTTCTAAATGCGGTTTCTGGATCGGCGTGCAAGTGAAACGCTTAGTTAAGAAGAAAATTACCCGCCGTGGAAAGTATGGCAGCTAAAGAAAGTTTGTGCAAATTCAACAGGGTTAACAAATTGCGGAATGCTTAATACATCCAAATGTCTCGAGGGAAATAAGGGAAGGTACGTTTTTTCTTGGGGGGGGGGAGGGCTGGGGAATTTTGGCATTTTTTCCCAGAAAAGTGTTGGCCCTCCCTTGCGTTTTAATAAAAACTTCTAACCCCCCCCCCTTTTAGGTGACTCTCAAAAGTGTGACCCTCCCCTCATTACTACATGGTATGTTCCATGCTGTAGAAACCTCAGAACGTTTCGCTTGTGAACGCAATGTGTTTTGAATATGGATATATTTATCTCGATATTGAATGTGTGCGCGCTGAAACAAGGAAAATGCGAACAATCAATGTGGGATATTTACGTTTTATACCTGAAGTTTGAATATGGAAGTATTTGAGTATTATAAAAGTTTTGAACATAAAATATCTAAGGGAAAATACACGCGCTTCTGTCTCCGACTAGCCGGCATTACTGTTGGTTATTTTAACAGAAAGGTTTATTTGTTTAGCATGCGAAATCTGCCTCTCAAAAACAAATATTTCCTACATTTCCGACAGCGTGGAGCGCATTGTTGGATCTACTAGTAACTCTTCAGAACTAAACGACTCAGGAGATCAGGCAGCGGATAGCCAACAGCAAGAAGCTGAACTGAAACGATACCTGAGTCAAGTACTTCTTGATACGGACGGAAAAGGACACGAGTCCTCCGAGATAAATTATGTGCCATGGTATAATATACATGTAGAATATTTACCTATAATGTACCTATAATAAAAGAACAAATTAAATCAAAGTAGGTGAAAACAAAAACTTAATCTGTAAGAAAAATGGAAAGCAACATCACAAAAATTCTCATTAAAAAATTCTGGAAAAGATGTGTGACCCTCCCTTGAATAGCTCACATGAGGTATGGCCCTCCCCTTTTGGTGCTCATTTTCACTGATGACCCTCCCCTCTGAGGCCCCAGCCCTCCCCCCGCAAGCAAAAACGTACCTTCCCTAAGTTTTGCGAAATTCGATAAACCCCACAGACACAAATAATTACTACGCCTTCCAATATAAACGAGAACTGACCGAACTAGAAGTCAAAACCCAACTGGTATATTCGCTGTTTTTTACTACCGGCAATCATAAATACATCACCAACCAGAGAACCGTTAAAACGAGAAACCAACAAACTGCTGGTGGTCGCACCATTCATACCCCACGAACTTGACCCTTCGACCCCGCTGAGCTGAGTTTCGAAGGGACCGCTGCGATAATTTTTTAGCCAATGACGTCACGTTAGTGACGTCATATGGCTACTGTCAGAGCCTAAAAATCAACGATAGACGGAGAGTCGTGTCTGTCTTACGATTTGTGAGGCTGGGGGAATATTCGGATGTTACTAAACTGCAGAATGAGGAATGGGGAATGGGGAATGGGGAATGGGGAATGAGAAATAGTGGTCAGCGGTAATACCTAAAAAACTAAGTTGGAGTCTGCGCAGTACGGCAAAGAAACGAGGATTGCACGTGGAGAGCGAAAGATGGAAGGTAAGAATATTTATCTGTCAGTTTTTCCCGAGTTTTTGGGATTATTGAGTTTCTGTTTATTAAAATTAACCAAAAATATTGATTTGCAGGTAATGAGAGTAACGATGATATTTAGGATCACGAGGTTATCGTTATCGACAGGTTGGAATAAAAAGATTCGTATCACTTTGAGTACAGTCGCTTCGAGTGTTACAGTGAAACCCATTAAACCATGAAAGCCTAAATTATTTCTGGAATGTTTATTGTTCTGCGACAAATCAGATTCGAGACGTAACCGCAACAAACCGCAAGAGTAATTAGCTGAAAGGTTTCGATCACGAAATGAGTCGGTGGCTTTTGCGTCCACGATAAATTCTCAGTTTCACCGCCGATTAACAAACACTCTGAAATTGTTTTTTTTTTCTATTTCAGAGTTTATGCATAAGCAAAGAATAACTATAAACGATATTTTACTGAAAAGAGATAAATAATCGAACAGACACGGCTAGGAGCGCGTCTGGGAGCAGAATCGAGAGCAGAATAATTGTATTCAGTTTTTGATTTTTTGAAAAACGGCCTCTCCGGTGTTGTCAGTTATAATCATTTGTAGGTTTCAGCTTTTTCCCTGTTTGACCAAAACAGTTTACTGAATAAACTTTGCAAAAGTTTCCCTTTACCCTACTATGGTGAGGAGAACAGTGTATCAAGCTCATTCACGGCAAAACTCTTCGGTCCAAGATGTCACGCAGTTTCACCGCCGATTATTGCAGTAGAGCAATAATTACTGTAGTTTCTGTTAGACCCGAGTTTTCACGGCAAACACAAACACGCCTGCCGTTGCAGATACAAGCATGCGTGCAACTTGCGTACCGTTGCAATAATTTCGAAAAATTACACTCGCTTTTGATGGCTATTTAGGTCTCAGTTCGGTAGTTGTGTTACTTTGAACAGACGGAATCGAAAACATCAAATGAGGGCCAAAAACAAGCACGTTTTGAGGCGAAACCAAAGAAGTGATAAATGGGATGTTTATGCAAACACCGAAGGAAACGTATCTTTTTTAAAATATACTAAACGCACGAATCGCTTCTACTAGAACTGGACATTTGTTCACTTGTGCCGTCTATCCTTCGCTCATACAGAAGCTATCTGAAATAGAAAAGAATAACAACTGCAGTATTTCCAAAGGGTATTAAAAATTGAGAATCGTGGAAGTAAAAATCCAGCTCGTTGTTTCATGTCCATAACGTAAAACGTTCGGCTAACGGCTTGCGTGACATCTTGGACGAAAGAGTTTTGCCGTGAATGAGCTTGATACACTGTACTCCTCACCATAGTAGGGTAAAGGAAAACTTTTGCAAAGTTATTCAGTAAACTGTTTTGGTCAAACAGGGAAAAGGCTGAAACCTACAAATGATTATGACTGACACCACCGGAGAGGCCGTTTTTTAAAAAAATCAAAAACTGAATACAATTATTCTACTCTCGATTCTGCTCCCAGACGCGCTCCTAGCCGTGTCTGTTCGATTATTTATCTCTTTTCAGTAAAATATCATTTATAGTTATTCTTTGTTTATGCATAACCTCTGAAATAAAAAAAATAACAATTTCAGAGTGTTTGTTAATCGGCGGTGAAGCTGAGAATTTATCGTGGACGCAAAAGCCACCGACTCGTTTCGTGATCGAAACCTTTCAGCTAATTACTCTTGCGGTTTGTTGCAGTGAAGTCTCGAATCTGATTTGTCGCAGAACAATAAACATTCCAGAAATAAGTTATAGGCGTTCATGGTTTAATGGGTTTCACTGGGGTGTCTGTAAAACCCGGAACACACCCGGAACACCCCGGAACACCCCGGAACACCCCCGGAACACCCCGGAACACCCCCGGAACACCACCGGAACAGCCCGGAACAGCCGGGAACAGCCCGGAACAACCCTGGAACACCCCTGGAACATCCCATAACACCCCCGAACATCCCATAATGCCCCGGAATACCCTCAATACAGCCAGGAACACTCTTGAACACCAAAAATTCTGGTCAGCGGTCAGACCACTCACGCATAGACTGACCCGAGGACCTCCGAAGATTAACGAAGATTTCCGTTTTTTTCCGAAGACCTTTGCGGATCACCCGAAGACAAAATGACAAAAATAAAATAAAAAATAACATTGGTGTCCTTTAGATCGACAAAGATTTGATTTTGAATATTTCAATTCAATTATTGAAGTTGTTGTAACTCATGCGAGATTTGCATTATAACTCTCGACAAACCGATGTGACGTCTATAAGTAAAACTCTGGGGGTGGGCATCCCGAATAATAATTCAATTCACCATATAATACGTCACGGTCGCGATAACTTACTCTTGGGCATTGCGTGACAGATTTTGCACGCAAAACAAAACAGATTTTACAGGCTGTTAAACGTCTATAGAATTTATTTTTTTCCGTAAAGGCCGTTCCTTTTCAATTTATGTAGCTAGTACTACCGCATTTTCTCAATAAGTGCCCCACTTGCTGTTACTGTACGAACTGGGCAAAGAAACACCGCCGCTTCTTCTAAAGACCAATTAGAAAAATGTTTGAATAGTTTTGACAAGTAAGTTGTAACTCAAGGTTTATCGCAACGTATAAAGTTGGCTTATTGAGGGAGCACACGAACTTTGCAAAGTTCAAGGAAATGTGATATGTACTCTCATCGTTGATATTTTCCTTTTTTCGTTTACTGAATTTTTCTCTTAAAGTCTAACTAGATCTTGTGAAAGTAAATAAAATACTTGTTCCTTTTCTCGCTATAAGAGTGTAAACTCGTTCGATCCTTTTGCTCCCGGGTTACGTTGTGACATCCTACATTATAAGCCCTCGGATACCTCTACAAAATTATAGTGAGTACTTTTTTGCAGGCGCACATTTCTCCTACTCATTTATCTTCCGAGCTACGCTCTTTTGTTAACCAAAAATATATGCAGGCCTAACTGCAAAAACGTTGTCATTCAAATATGACAAGAGAAAGCTGCAAGATGGGAATTTATTAGACATGGAAAAACGTTCTCGGATTTTAACATTCCTGAAGCACTCATGCACTACGGTATGATACTTCAAATTAATATGAACTGAGGTTTTTTTTAATGAGGTGTATATATTCACTGTACATTAGCGTAACGAACCGGCGCCCAAACATTTTCCATGCGCCTGTGGAAATAAAACGATGACGATCGTGTGACCTCGGAATAATGACCTTATAGCATTGCGTGACACTGTATCATTTGGCTTTGTTATGTCCTTGACACCTGTTTTTTGAACGTGATAATGCAAATCTCGCACGAGAAAAATCAATACAGAATTAACAGTTCAACTGTCACATTTTCATATCACTGAAAATCGTAAGTTATTGATATGAAGGTCACGTGCATGATATATATTTTCCCATTAATTAATGGTTTTTTCGCTGTTCTTAAAAGCTTCGAAAATATTCCAAGCATTCTTGAAATGCTCGGAAATCTCAGGGTGATCCGCAAAAGTCTTATGAAGAATTAGGAATCTTCAGAGGTCCTCGGCTTAGTCAATTCATGAGCAGTCTGACCGCTGACCACTATTTTTGGTGTTCCTTGCTGTTTCGAGGGTGTTCCGCGGTATTATGGGATGTTCCAGGGGTGTTCCGGGGTTGTTCCAGGGTGTTCCGGGGTGTTCCGGTGGTGTTCCGGGGTGTTCCGGGAGTGTTCCGGGGTGTTCCGGGGTGTTCCGGGTGTGTTCCTGGTTTTACAGACACCCGTTTCACTGTAACACTCGAAGCGACTGTACTCAAAGTGATACGAATCTTTTTATTCCAACCTGTCGATAACGATAACCTCGTGATCCTAAACATCATCGTTACTCTCATTACCTGCAAATCAATATTTTTGGTTAACTTTAATAAACAGAAACTCGATAATCCCAAAAACTCGGGAAAAACTGACAGATAAATATTCTTACCTTTCATCTTTCGCTCTCCACGAGCAATCCTCGTTTCTTTGCCGTACTGCGCAGACTCCAACTTAATTTTTTAGGTATTACCGCTGACCACTATTTCTCATTCCCCATTCCCCATTCCCCGTTCCTCGTTTTAGTAACATCCGGGAATATTCTGTGAGACGATGGGTGGGGGTGTGCACCGGGACACTGAAACTCGGATGTTACTAAAATGAGGAATGGGGAATGGGGAATGGGGAATGGGGAATGGGGAATAGTGGTCAGCGGTAATACCAAAAAATTAAGTTGGAGTCTGCGCAGTAGGCAAAGAGACAAGGATTGCGCGTGGTAAGCGAAAGATGGAGAAGGTAAGAATATTTCTGTCAGTTTTTCCCGAGTATTGAGTTTCTGTTTATAAAAATTAACCAAAACTATTGATTTGCAGGTAATGAGAGAGATGATAATGTTAAGGATCACGAGGTTATCGTTATCGACAGGTTGGTACAAAAAGATCCGTATCACTTTGAGTACAGTCGCTTCAAGTGTAGAATACGGCTTGAAAATTTAAACCGACGGCTTGAAAATTTAAACCAACGAGTAAACGTTCTCTGTATTTTGACGTTTTAGCGACGAACCAGTGACAGAGGATGATTCTATGTTTGCAACTGGCAAGAAAACGTAAAACACGGCTTGAAAATTTAAACCGACCGCTGCTGAATTACTAGAGCGCTTGCCATCGAATTTTGAATCGATTTTAATGGCGTTCATATTTGAGTCACAATCTAGATTCATTTATGGTTTGCAGAAAGAACTGAGTGAAGTCACTGCAATATTGAGCTATTCTCCATGGTTCTTCGCTGGGGTATTTTCTTTTTAATTGAAGAACAGCTTAATATTGCGGTCACTGCACTCAGTTCTTTCTGCAAACCATAAATGAATCTAGATTGTAACTCAAATATGAACGCCATTAACATCAATTCAAAATTCGATGGCAAGTGCTCTAATAATTCAGCAGTGGTCGGTTTACATTTTTAAGCCGTATTCTACGTTTTCATACCTTGAACAAAGATTCATTCTCGCCAGTTGCAAACATAGAATCTTCTTCTGTCATTGGTTCGTCGCTAAAACGTCAAAATACAGAGAACATTTACTCCTTGTTTTTATATTAACACTCGAAGCGACTGTACTCAAAATGATACTGATCTTTTTGTACCGACCTGTCGATAACGATAACCTCGTGATCCTTAACATCATCGTCTCTCTCGTTACCTGCAAATCAATAGCTTTGGTTAATTTTCATAAACAGAAACTCAATAATTCCAAAAACTCGGGAAAAACGGACAGATAAATATTCTTCCCTTCCATCTTTCGCTTACCACGTGCAATCCTCGTCTCTTTGCCGTACTGCGCAGACTCCAACTTATTTTTTGGTATTACCGCTGACCACCATTCCCCATTCACCATTTGCCATTCCCCATTCCCCATTCCCCATTCCCCATTCCCCATTCCCCATTCCCCATTCTACGTTTTAGTAACATCCACTGAAACTCTTACCTTATCAGCGGCACAAACCCATACAGCTAATGTTATGGGAGTAAGACCCCCGGGCTTTGAAATGTTTTGCATTCGCAAGTGTGGATCTACTTCGAATGCCTGTTTTGTGTACGTGAGGTCTGGCAGGATTTTATTCGCGTTGCAGTCCTGTGTTTACTTAGCTGAAGTACAAATTTCCACAGCAGCAAATACAAGACGGACTTGCCAATTTGAGATGTTGTATGAACAGAACGTGGAAATTAACGTTACATCGATCCCTAATTAACAGTGAAAGAAACAATATTTAAAGCCCAAGTTTATAACGATAGTGAAAAGACTAGAGTAAAACAGCATAAAATTTTTCGGGATTATCTCTCGGTAACAGCAAATCTAAAATTTTGAGTGCGTGTTATAAAACATGAACCCATTTAAAACTAAATCGGAAATTGCGCGGCTTGTTGCCAGCTATTCTTAAAACTGCAAAACTTGAATAAAACTAGTATTAAAATCCAAGTCACAGTGGTGATCAAGGAATTAGAGGATGGATGTAGTAAAATCTTTACAAGATACTAAACGTTATACTTATTTCGGGGTTATTCATAGCTCAAAGTGTAAAGCGTATGTTGAGCAAATTTGCATAGTTGACAGCTGTAATTTCAGCCTTATGAGGAATGTAACGCAACACTTAAAACATCTCGAACCGACCGAAACAGTACCGAACGATTAACAACAACAGATGTGTGACAAAGCATTCTAATAGAGACCTGTTGGATCTACTGGAAAGCGAGCTGAATTTGAACATTTTCGTACTGTTCGAAGGCAAAGCAAACGAAATTTATTCGGCTGTAGGTTGAGACTCAAAATAAACACGTGGGCAAAAAACAACTTTGTACCGTGGGAAAGCTACAAATGTAAACATACTTTGGTCGATTTGTGAATCAAAAAGACGAAAATTATTATAGCCGACTTGATTACAAAGCAAGCAACTTCAATTAACAGGGGAAATAAATATAGTTGCAAAACTATTTCAGTCGTGTTTATAAACGCTAGTTCAAACCGATTTCGAACGAAAATATTGTGGATACAGGAAACGCCGTTTGATGGCAGACTCCTGTTTTGACAATACAATGTACTAAGAACGTAAGTGGTTGACTGAAACGTCTGAAACCTTACAAATTAAACAAAGTAAAGCGAGTCGCGTGTCACGCAAATCACGCAGAGCGTCAAAACGGCACCCTTTAGAAAGTTGACCGTTTATGAGCACTGAAAAGTATTGGATATTCGCCGGTAGAAGTAAGAAATTAAAAGGTTCAACTGCAACTTGCATTTATTTCTGAAGTAAAATTGTTAACTTTCCACTGATCTTTGCCTAAATTATGTATGCAATATTTTTCGACGGTGAGTTTAAGTTTAAGTTTACTTGTTTTTGTCTGTGTTCTTTGAAGAACCGTGAAACAAAGAGCTTTCTTCGGTTTTTTTTACTCCGCGTAGTCACGCTGCTGAATTATTACCAGGTTTTTATCGTGGATAACCACAAGATCTTTTTGGTGGTGGTGGGTGGGGGGGGGGGGGGGCTGAGGGGTTAGGGTGGGACTTACCGGAGGTGTAAAGTCCCATAGGTTGTCAGGATAAATTTCACCATATTGTGAAAAGAAAACGTCATTGGCTCTGCGCGCATTGCGTGCCTATGTCTGTTTTAGGGATTCCCCGTTTTAGAGATTCCCCATTTTAGAGATTCCCTATTTTAGAGATTCCCCATTTTAGAGATTCCCCATTTTAGAGATTCCCCGTTTTAGAGATTCCCTATTTTAGAGATTCCCTATTTTAGAGATTCCCCGTTTTAGAGATTCCCTATTTTAGAGATTCCCCGTTTTAGAGATTCCCTATTTTAGAGATTCCCCATTTTAGAGATTCCCTATTTTAGAGATTCCCCATTTTAGAGATTTCCTATTTTAGAGATTCCTTATTTTAGAGATTCCCTATTTTAGAAATTCCCCGTTCCCCATTCCCCGTTCTCCGTTCCTCGATTCCTCGTTCTCTATTTTAGAGATAGCCCAAATTCTTTACAGTTGTCTTTGACTTTAAGTTTCAATATGATCTTCAGTTACTATTTCAATTTTTAATCGAAGGATAAAATGTGCGAAAGAAAGGTTCGATTTGTTCCCATGTCGCTCGCGCAATCAATTTATTTTGAGACTCACAGTATGTAAATTCAGTGCATTGTGAACTAAAAATAATTACAAACTTGTTAGTTTACTCTAATTCTCTTTCCAGCATCATAATCTTCGATTTTTAGTATAAGCACATTTAACGGTTTCGCAGTTTGACAGCAGGTTTGGCGTAGGCAATTTCAATTCTGAAAATTTTACCTTCGTTGTTTTATACGTCACATTCGGTGTTTGTTTTGACGTCTTCGCGTGAGATTGATGACGTCATTACTAAATTAAATCCCCGCCAATCAGCATTCTGCATCAAAATTTTCGATGCGGATATTCAAATTCCTGGGACCTCGTTGCAAGCTCTCTTTCCATCTTTCCCTCTATCGCGTCCCCATCCCCGAGAGAGCTTGCTCGCAGGCTAAGATCTAAGATATGAAGGCACTATGTGAACACCAAACACGATTCATGCGTGTGTTGAGAATTTTTAAAGATCTTTGGAACGCGGAAAGTATTCATATGAGAGACAGCATACCGTATTTTCTCAATTAAACACCCCCGGCGTACAAGAATTGCATAAAATGTATGGGAGAAATCATGTTTTCGAAGAACTGATCATGGACCTCTAGGCACTCCAGATTTAGTGTATTGTTTCTTTGAATTCATACGTTACACTTTTCAAAGAGAAAGTGTCAAATATATTAATTCAGGAAGAATTAGTTGGCTTTGAAATCCCATACAAACCTTTGAATTTCCCGCAATCTTGCCCTGATTACCCATGATGCAACTAAGAGTTGACTGACATCCCGTGATGTTTGAGGCCAGTTGGTCACGCACGCCTTTGACAGTCTCGTTTGCGTGTTAACCGGGGGGGGGGAATCCCTTAGTTTAACTGCCCAGGGGTGATCATCACAAATTCTGAAAGAAACCTTAAAGGTATATAAACCCAGATGCTTGACAAAAATTAATTGTCATAGTTTTTTTGTGACTGAACACACTAAGAGGTACCGGGATCTGTCTACATTCAAACACCCTAAGCGGTACCAAATAAAAGGCCACGACGATCACCTCCTTTACTAGAATATGGAAGCCCCCCCCCCCCGACCCCCAACGCTTCACCCGCATTAGAACAACTCCGACGAATTTTTAAAATTGCAATATCCTTTTAGCAGTGTTAGAGTTTAGCTTTGCTGTGCTGTTTAGAACTGTCTACCGATCTTCGCCTCCCACTGGAGATTCCTGACACACGGTATCGTGATGGAAAGTGAGTACATATTCATTATTTCTAGTTTATGAAGAAGCTTCTTAGTGTGTTTGACAGGGAGTCGAAAGAAATCATCGCGCCAGCTTTCGGTTTGCTTAGCTAACCAGCCTCACCTTTTCCTCTGAAGGAGGCTGTTTACGGACATTACTTCACTTAAAACAGCCCTTCGCACTTCTTATGTCTTGTGTATTTTGATAGACTCGATTTCGCACATAATTGCTTTCTCATTGAATCTCTCAGACCGATCACTTTTATTGTCTAAGCGACTACTCGTATCCGAGATCATACATAAAATCCCGTTTCGATCACCCTGAGCTCGCGATCGCTGCGGTTAGTCTCAAAGTCACAATCTCCCTTCAAGCGACCTCCTCGACAAAAAACTGTTTTGAAATGAAATGAAATGAAACCAGGTACGAAAACCCAACCACTGCCACCAGGTACGAAAACCCAGCCACCGCTAATTAGCCTGTGAACAGGTTCAGCTCCCCACACAGGTAGCCCAAGCGTCATATAAGAGTTTGTATGGAAAATCGAACTGAGAATTCCCATCGATAAATAAATAAACTTTAAAAAGTAAAGCTGTATAATAAAGTGGATAAAATGTTACCTGGTGTTGTATTTTGTCCTCTTGTGAAGGTTTAGCACCTTTGGAGAGGTTTGAAATCTTCTACCCTAACAGTGTATAAGAGAAAGACAAGGTTGGATAATGGAGTCAGATCGGCCATGGAGCCTGCCTCGAAAACGGTTCCAATATTTATGCAAAAAAGGCATGGACTTACATTTTGTCTCGCCAAGTTCACAAAGTAGTGCCTTAAGTTCTCCTTCCTGAAATCTAATGGAGTATTCCTTGATTCTTCTTTGCATTAGACGATCGAAAAGATCGAACACAAGTTCGAAAACCGCCATCAATTATCCGTGACCAGGGAAAGTTGTTCAGCTCGACCGTTAAAGCCTCGGCCGTCACTGGGAACGAGCCTCAAATGACAGTCCCAGCGGGAGAGGGCATGATATTTTTGAAAATACAAACATTTGTGAGAAATGCCATGCCCTCTCCTGGTGGGGCTGTCATTTGACCCTCGTTCTCAGTGATGGCCGAGGTTTTAATGTTCGAGCTGAGCAACTTTCCTCGGTCACGGATAAATGATGGCGGTTTTCGAACTTGTGTTCGATCTTTCCGATCGCGTAATGTAGGGAAGAGTCAAGAAATACTCCATTGGATTTCAGGAAGGAGAACTTAAGGCACTACTTTACTACTTTGTGAGCTCGGTGAGACAAAATGTAAGTGCAAGCCTTTTTTTGCGTGAATTTTGGATGCGTTATTGAGGCAGGTTTGATGGCCGATCTGACTCCATTATCCAACCTTGTCTTTCGCTTATACATTGTTGTTTTGATAGGGTAGAAGATTGAAAACCTCTCCGAGGGTGCTAAACCTTCACAGGAGGACAAAATACAACACCAGGTAACATTTTATCTGCTTTATTAACCAGCCTTACTTTTTAAAGGTTGTTTATTTATCAATGGAAATTCTCAGTTCGATTTTTCATACAAACTGTTATTACGCTTGGGCTACCTGTGCTCTGCAGTGGGGATAAAGCGCGAAAATAAATCAGCGAGCGGAGCAAGCTGAGCATAGGCTGCTTCCTTCCCCACCCCCTACCGGTCTCTTCTCTCATTCTCGCCCTTTGCTTTCTTCGTTCTTTCCCCAACTAGAGAGCCTGTGCACAGGCTACAATTCCATGAGGTAGTATAATTTAGCAGCGAGCGCAGATGAAAGAGGAAGGATAATCCCTCTTTTTGAACAACAAAAACAGCTTACTTCTTTAACTAGCCAAAGGTAAAGGAAGTTTTTTCATATTATTTCTGGAATTTTTAGCTTTATGGAGTAAAATTTGACCTTGTGAAAACACAACCCATAGCATTCCTGAAGATGTTTGCATCACCTCTCTCTCATTTGAGAGCATATAGCCCATTTTTAAGTTGTTTGCTTAGTGTCCTGGCCTTTGAGTGATAGCAAGGCTGGATCGAGTTGACTTTGTGTTGTTATAAACCTGCTTGCTCTTCACATGTTAATGATCATGATGTGAAAAAGACAATGCAATTTACATGTGAAAAGGAGGAAGGTTTGTACCTCACTTCCACTCAAAGGCCAGATAGCTAAGCACACAGTTGTGAAATGGGCTATTACTGTAGCTTTTCTAGACTGCCAGCAGTCCCTCTCTGGATAGTCCAGTGGCAAGCAATATGCAATGCAGTGATCAGGCGAGCAAAGCAAAGTTAATGTGAGCCGAGGGAAACTCCCCAGTTTTCCCTCGGCTTGTTCGCTCATTTGCTCGTTTTTCGCCCGCTAGGTCTACTGCCCGGCTAAAAGGGGCAGTTAGCAGTCTATAGCCTTTCAGTTTATCATTGCATGCCAGTTTCCCAACAAAGAAGACAAAATAGACATGAACTTTTAGTCCTGTCTTGCATAACAATCAAGATGGTCTGATTTCATGTGTGCTGTGTGGTTTTGTATGTTTACAGTAGCCTAATGACCTCCAGATTTTTTACCAGTTATTTGAAAGGATGCAAAAACTTTTTTTTTATTTAACCATTTTGGAGCTTCGTCTGCTGATGCTTGGAAATCTGTAGTGTTTGTATTGTTTATTTTCAAATACTCTGAGACTGCAAGAATTTTAAATATTTGCAACAACTAATTTGCAGCGAAATTTGAGAGGGATTTCTTTGTGAATCCAAAATCCATTTTCCTTGTACAACTTTGCCCTCATCTAACATTGACGACTACCACTGGATAGGGTATGGTTTCAGTGACTGCTACCAGTTTATGGACAATATGCCCTGAGCTGGTTAATTGGCACATTATTATTACTCACTGACTCTTCAGACTACCTTTGAACCCAAAGCATTTTTTGCAATCTCGCACACACCAGACATAAGAAGGGCCTTTTTAACACACACAGGTCCACTTGAGATACACACATGTTGCATGACAAAAAGAAGTCATTCAATGTCACAACATACTCCCAGGGGAGTACTCCGCTTGGGGTTTTTTGGGGGGGTTAGTTTTTTGGTCCAGGGGTTTTTTGGGGGTTTTGTTGGAAGCCCTAGGGGAATTTTTGGGTTTT
This sequence comes from Siderastrea radians, assembly GCA_964017195.1. Lineage (NCBI taxonomy): Eukaryota > Metazoa > Cnidaria > Anthozoa > Scleractinia > Rhizangiidae > Siderastrea > Siderastrea radians. The sequence goes on from OZ024898.1 coordinate 7,487,565, forward strand.
GATTTTTGCCCCATTCGATCAACCCCATCACTAGAAATCCAGAATACCCTCCGTGGGGACCTGCTATAGCAGTTTCCTATACAGGCCCTTCCCCCATTGTTTATCTTCCAGTACCACGTCTTCTCCCTTGGTCACTGTTTGCTTTTGTTACTTGTCATAACTCTCTGCTGTTCTCCTATTTTAAGATGAGGGCTTGCAAAATCAAAGGAATATTTGTGCTTGGTCGCTCATAATACTATTGAAAATTATTGTGTGAATATATGGTGGCAATCAGACTTTGCTGAACACCTTCAACACAATTCAACATTTTTCCACATCATTCAGCATCATTCAACACAATTCAACGGGTAACCAAAAATTATGCGTTGTATGGTGAATTCAACAAGCAATGTTTTTTTGCACCCTATTCCTCGCTAAGCATCAGTCTCATTCCCAGAGTCTTCAGGCCTCTTGGTCAGTCGACAGTCATGGGCGGAGTCTCTTGGGTAATGGAAAAATGTTATTTTTTGGTTGGCTGTTCACAGTAACAAAACTAAGAGCTGTTAACTGCAGGATTCCTGCAGTAAAAATTCCAGTACCCCAGAGTCTCTCCTGGTGACTGCCCACTGACCGAGAAGCTTGAGGACTCTGGGAACGAGATTGCACTAAGCATGTGAATGTAATGGGTAAACTCAGGTTTTGGAGAAACCTAATTTCATATCTTTAGTTGTTATCAAAAGCCACCAGGGGTACTAAAAGTGGCAGGTCACAGAGAATTTTGTACAAACTGACTGCAGTTACATGTATTAGTCCAAGGAGATTGTTTCACAACACTATAGCTGATTCTGCATCATTGATGGTAAAGACATCACATGGTCATTATGGTGCTTTATGTTCGGTGCTCGATCCCCATAAATTAAAGAAAGGTTGCATTTCCAAAGCAAAGACCTTTCTACTACAGTGGGTGTGAACAGTAAACTGTATTTGTCGCATTGCTGCTGAAATGTTTTGTTGGGATATTGGGCCAGCACCGTACCAATACTGAGATCTTGTAAGCATGGTGAAAACTGCACATTGTTCTGTTGATGCTGAGGTGTGAATGCATAGCATTGAAAAGTGTGTTATAGGAAGGGCCGGGCGAAAAATTCAGTCAGTTGGTCGGTTGATCTGCCGTAAACTTTTATTGTTTATGATATACTGCGGGCCTGGGGAGGGAAGAGGGCTTATCTTTTGCTTTTGCTTTTTTCCTGGGGACAAGGCTTAGGTTATACACCAATACCAAGAGAGGTTTAAATTCCCGGAGTAGATTACATACACGCATAATAATGAATTTAAGTGATTATGAAAAGTCTGTCTTTAACTAGTACTCAGACAAATTACTTCAATTCACACATTTGAAATATACAGTAGCTCATATGAAAAGGAAACAACAATGCTTGAATCTATAGTGCGTTACTTTAGCGGTGAAAACAAGCTTTATGATAACGTAAAAGGTTAAATTCCAGCTTTAATCCCTGGGATAGCCTTTCGACAAGTAGTCACGCAAACTGGTACAGGTAACACAATTTTATAAAATGCTTGTTATTTCTTTCTGTATTGTAAAATACTGAAAATGTGAGGGCTGTAGGAGAATTCAACGGTGTAATTCTAGCAACTAGGTATGTCCATGCAGACTACTTATTAAGAGCATTCGTCTTCACGAGTTAGCTCACTGGAGTCAATGATTACCTTGTATTTGTCAGTGAATGGATTGTCTTAGAGAAATGTTTCAGAACTCCTCCAATTGAGAAAGGGGAGATATGGCAGTTGCAAAGTGGAGTGCTTGGACACTGGGCAATGTATGTTTTGGTTTGAGTGTTGTCTTAAAATGTGTGCTTCTTTAATTAAGGACTCAGTGATGGATGTTCAAAACGGGAATGGGGAATGGGGAATGGGGAATGGGGAATGGGGAATGGGGAATGGGGAATGGGGAATGGGGAATGGGGAATGGGGAATGGGGAATGAGAAATCTGAATGCAAAATAAAAAAATTAAAATGAGAAAATTAAAAATGGGAAATGAGGAAACACGACAGTTAAGACGATTTCCGCTCAACGTTCGAGCAGTAAGTGCAAAAATTAAGTTACCAAAAAAATACTTGCAGCACTGTCACATTTTGAGAACAGATAAGAACTTATCGTTACTTTTGCTCCCAAGCTGACCCCGCGAGAGAAAATTGGATTTGAAGTTATCCATATTTCAATTAAAAAGACGCATCATGTCAGTTCAAAACAAAATGGCGCCCGTTTTTAGCACACTTTTACGAGATTTGAAATTAAATTTCTCGAGAATGCTTGAGAATTTCATCGCGGGGTCACTTGGGCAAGTGAACTAGAGTGAGATGTTTCAAATAGCATTTAAAATGTTACCGTGCTATGAGTAGTTTTTAGTAAATATTTTTTGCACTTATTGCTCGAACGTTGAGCGGAATCCGTCTTAAATTGTGAAAAAAAAAAACCCTGTTTATGAGATCTAGGGTATAGAAAATATTATTTCCTATTCTTTGCACACTCAAGTTACTTAAGGACAAGGTATAGTGTGAGAACTCATTGGCAGACTGGCAGTAGTAAGTGTTGAATAAATTTCTCAGCTTTATAGTACACTCAACAAAATTACTCGTTTCTGATTGGACGAGAGGAGTACAATTAATCCCTAATTGAACTCTACTGGAGTACCTATTATGTTTCTTTCAAAATGCAGTTTTCTATTCGCTCTTTAGTTGTCAAACTCTGTCATTTCTGAGTTAAGTAGAATATACTTTGGAATGTAAATGGTTTTCTTTTTACCAAATAAAGAGTTGTTTACCGTGAAACATGCTCACCAGTGCATGACGAAGCCAGCAAGACTCGCGCGCGACGAGATCTTCAACTATGACGAATCCATTTCTTCAAGTTTGTTGAGTGTACTATAAATAAAAAATCGCACTACCTTTTCCTACAATTAGTGAATTAATGGGCACTCGTAATGTTTGAAAGTTCTCAAATTACACTCGCCTAAAGGCTCGTGTAATTTTGAGAACATTTAAAACATTTCTCGTATCCATTAATCACTAATTGTACTCGAGGTCGTGCGATTTCCTATACAAATTACCGCCACAGGAAGTGATGGTTTTTTGACAAATGAAAACGAGTGAAAATACACGGAATGACTACCAGGAGAATGGGAGTGGAGACATTAATTGTTTGTCAGTGAGCCGTGGGCTTTATTTGTCACCCGTGCCTGGGGGCAGGGGGATTCAAGATAACCGAGCTTAAGATGTGCAACAGTTAAATGACTATAGCTTCCTCCAGAAGGCAACTGTCTTTCCCTTGTAGTTTGACATCACACCCCCCCCCCCCCCCCCCCATCATGTGATTTGCACAAGCTACGAGAAGTCCAATTTTCCGAAAAATCCTAAAGATTGGGAAAAGTTGAGATGCCTGCGGAAGAGGCTAATATGACTGGCTTAAAAGATACTTAGCAAATCCAAGGAGAACGGGTCTCAGTTCAAGATAGCAAGTAATTCGAGGTCGCCAGGGTTCGAGATAGACGGAGTCTATGGCAAGTTTTAAACATTAATGAAAGTTTCCCATTCTAAGACTAAATTTTTCCAAGATAGTTAACATTTTAGCTCACATTACTGCGGTTGCCAATATCACACACCCTAGCACACTTTATTATTTCATTACCTAAATTTAAGTTTTGGTGGATGTCATTCTGCACAGAACTGAGCCATTAAGATTTTTTCAATATGGCGGAGGTTGGGACAGGGGGGACTGAGCAACGGAATAAAACAATGGAGAACTATACTGGATACAAAAAGTTACAAACTGAGTGAAAGTCGAATTCTAAACAAGTCAACAAAGCGAATATACCATTCAGAATAAAAAAATAGAGCTTGTGCTGGCTCTAGCTGTATGTAATGTCTATATAATACCCCAGTGCGATGAAGCTAGTCATGCATTCGTGAGCTTGCAAACATGTGATTAACGTTGATGTGAATTCAATTTAACCTCAATATTGTCTTTTAAATCCTAACTGACTTAAAATTTGATCTTCACAAAGTCTACCGTTCATTGTCTGCAGGTAATGCATGGTTCAATTTTACCTGTTACCATCCCCCCCCCGGGCAACCCCCGGGACAAGTCCAGCCCTTCGGGCCCGGGGGTGGGGAATTGTTTGAAACAGTTTTGTCCCGGGGGTAGGGGGGCGGGGCAAACCGAAAATAACTTCTCGCTTTTCTTGTGATCACTAGCTTATCACTTCTCAGTTGACACAATGGCGCCGGACCGCGTCAGAACACTGCCTGTTTCCAGGGAAAATCTCTAGAATTTGTAGCAGACTGGTTGGAGAAGAATAATCTCTCAAAATTAAAATCTGTATTCAAAGGCACGTTTCTTATAAATTGTTAAACGAAGGTGCCTTTGATGCGTACTCGAATGGATGGCGTTCATCACAAACATAGAAATATTTCTTCAGCGTATTTGTATGAAACAGATGCACGGCTTTATAGTAAACAGAGATCTCAGTCTAGTGTTCTTGTGAAACAAGCTAAGAAAAACTCCTTTAAAATGCTGTCATCAATTTGCTCAACGGACCTCTTTTGTGCATGTGCTAATAAAACACGCGGTGAAGAACATTTCTTTACTCGCCAGCAGAATGTCAGTGCGGTTAGACTTTTTTCTTTTTCAATGTAGTGTCCATGTTTTTTAATACTATGTAATATCCTTCGTTCAGTAAACTCTAGAAAAGCGTTTCAGCTCTTGTCAAAACGTCTGGTTGTTGTGCTATTGTACAGAAATCAATTTTGGTCGATGAGGAGTCCCAGGGGTGGGGAATTGTCTCTTTCTGCGTGCCCGGGGGTGGGGAATAGACCGCCAAGTAAGAAAAAAATGGCAAATTCCCGGAGGTGTGCCCGGGGGGGGGATGGTAACAGTTAGAATTGAACCCTGCATAAACGTGTTCATTGTTTGACGCTTTTGGGACATTCCTTGGAATCCCAATAGAATTTAAAAAGAATGAACGGCATCTTCCAAAATGCAACTTGAAATGAGTGAAATCAAGTTCTTTATTGGTAAACACTGTGAATTTTGTTTCTTTAGTTCAAAGTGAGATAAAGGCACGAGCACCGAAAGCAAAGTTTGCCTATGAAAGGGCTTTGAAGACTGGACATGCAAAGGTGTACCGCGCTCGAATAATGCTGATAGGTCAATATCGAGCGGGCAAGACGAGTTTGAAAAAGTCCTTGTTAGGTCTGCCATTTGACCCTAATGAACAGAGCACCGATGGAATAGAGATTGATCCATGGAAGTTTGAAACTGACGTTGACCAAGTAAAGAATTGGCAGCGTACCGATGAGAACCTAGGCATGAACCTGCAAAGTGATGACAGGTCAACAGAACACCACATAACTCTAGATCTCTGGGACTTTGCCGGACAGCACCTTTATTACGCATCTTACCCAGTTTTCTTATCGTCTCGAGCAGTTTATGTGCTGGTCTACAATCTGAGCAAACGATTAAATGAGACTGCAATGCCCAGTTACAGAGACGGAAACGTTCACCCTACACTGAAAAATCCGACTGGTGAAACTAATTTGGAGAATTTGTTGTCGTGGCTTGTTTCAGTTAGTACAATGTCTTCACCAAAACCAGCAGTGGATGAGAGCAAAGAGACCAAGAAAGGTCTGTCGTATCTCCGCCCTTTAGTATTCATTGTTGGAACACATGCGGACAAGCCAGTTGAAGACATCAACACAATGAAACAGCAGATTCTAGAAGAAATTTTTGGAAAGGACTATGCTTGCCACGTGATGCGGCCTATCTTTGCCATTGATAATACGCAAGGATCATCTAGTGATGGAATTCGTGAACTTCAGAAACGACTGATTGAAGTGCTGAAGGAAGAACCGTACATGGGGGAGGAAGTGCCAGTTCGGTAAGTTTCTCGTATTAAATTAATATGTACGTACATGTCAACGGCAGCCGAAAAATGGCCTCCCTTCCTCTCAACAAACATAGTTTATCCCCAGTTCGCACTAGTGCTTGTAGAACTTGTTTTTTATTTCATGTCTTGAAGGCTGCATGTTTACAAAACTTTGTTTACAGTGTAATTTGCGTTCAATGAGCGTGTAGCCTTTTACCCTTTGCATGCTATGTACGTTATTTACATGTACCTTGAGATATAAAAGTTTCAACCAAACCGTCTTTCGTCTTTTCAAAAGACTCAAACAATTCTTCAGTAAAAGCTCTTCTCCTGTTTGGCTTTCTCCAAGAGCTGGCTTGTACAAAGACTTTGAAGAGAGCATGGTCGGGAATTTTATTTGTGTTTATTGTAAGTTTATTGTACTTCCTTTATGCGTAAACTGGTTTCATACGTAACCCACACTGGCATCAGGTTTGAATTTTGTCTTTACGGGGATAATCGATTCTCTATGAGTTGTTGAGAATAGCAACTCAGTTGCAAATCTAAAACGTAACGCAATACCAACTCTTAGTTTAGCCAAGGGGGATAGTCCTCTCAAATGTCTTTTCATTTTTATCTGTAATTTTTTGTTTTGGTTTCGCTCATTCAATGTGAAAGATGGAGAAAGAATTTCATTGTCATAGTAAATAGGATGCGCAGTGGTATACTTGGCGATCGCAGTTTTGTGAGAATGTTTGAAAAAGGGATATTAAAATGATATTGCATAAATGCGATAAAAACTGTGTGCTTAAAAATACTCTGAAAAGATAACTTGAAAGAAAAAATTAAATAAAAATATGTAAGGGTATGTGCAACTGGTTGAGATATTCGAAAAATCGCCGAAAACATGTGACAAAGGGTTAACAAGGAGATACGTTTCGAGTCAAGATTGTCCCAAAGGTCCACAGAACTATTGAAAGGGATGTCTACTCTGAAGAACTATTAAAAAGGGATATATTGAAGGGCCAGTGAAGTGTAAGCGTGGTACTCATGCCAGAATGGCGTTATGTACAAGAGGTGCTGCGGGCTTTGTAAGAAATTGTTGTCGTGATAGCAAGATGTTTTATAGCCAGGTAAACTTAGCTTGATAGAATAGTGTCTGAGGCGTTCGTTTCATTTCTCGCTTCTGCAGGAACTGTTTACCAAGCAAACGCTAGTGACGCTTGGTCACAAACTACTACAAGCGTAATTAATGGTTTAAAATGTTGCTCGCGTGTACTGAGTACAGTACTAATTCAGATTTGTTGAATTTGAATTACTAATATTTCACTATTTAATTTCCTTTCATAATTTGCGCTTCAGGTGGTTTAACTTTGAGAAAGTTGTTGAGGACTTGGTTGCCAAGAACATTTATTACTTGAACCTCGAACAACTTAAAACCATTATCCAGAAACATTGTTTCATTGACAACGAGGATGAAGTGTTCCTTATGTTGAATTTCTATCATGACCTTGGCAAGATTGTCAAACACCGCAGTACAGTAGTCCTACGGTCTGAATGGCTAATTGGAATTTTCAAACAACTTCTAACACATGTTCCTTTTACGGTAAGAAGCAGTTATGTGTGCATGTACCAGTCTGCATTAGACTTACGGTAGGAGTGAGAGGAAAGCTCTGTGCAAGACTATTTAACACAGACGCTGGTGAACAATGTAATTTTTTTCTTCTGTGGAGGTAAACATTAAACATCTAACAACATTTCTGTTTTTCTAATACTGCGTCGAATTCTGCTGTAACTGATAATTAAAACATAGGAATAAATCTGCGAATAAAGCTTCAATGGAATCGAGGCAAGAGTACATGGTGTGCTAAAGGTTCGTTCCCTAACTCTTTTTCGTGTATTTCCAAACTTAACTGTTTTCAGTCAGTCACCTTTGCTCCAGAAAACGCGTGAGGAGTATTTTGCTTTTCTGAAAAGTCGGTCGTACGGTTTGTTTTTGTGATCATAGTTGGTCGGATGCTTCATACCTATCTTCAAAACATTTCCGCACTTAGCCTTTACTGACACGTTTCCTAATATTTTGTTATTTTTATTATTATTTTTTGTCAGAAACTTAAACATTTACCATTCCGGCTAGAACTGATGAACAGAGGTTTCCTCAGAAAGGAACTTGTTGATGATGTGTTTGCGGAATCTTGTCCGCAAGGTGAAATCAAGGAGGACATCCTAAACATGATGGAGCAATTCGGTTTAATTGTTAAGTTTGAATCTTCCCTCGGTGACCATTACTTTGTACCTTCTCTGCTGAGGTCGCAACCTGAACAGCTTTGGAGGATGGAACCTCCGGCTTCAGATCCGTGCCCATTGTATATTCACTTTTCTGGGGGGTTTGTGCCTCATGGTCTCTACTCGCAGCTTGTATCGCGGTGTAGCAGTTGGTGCACTATGCGTGGATTCAAGCAGCCACCTAACTTGTTCAGTGGGGCATCAGCATTCTTCATTGAGAAGGAGGTCATTCATGTGCTAATCCTTATCTGTGGGAAACAGCTCATTAAGGTCATCTTGACGAAAATGAAATCAGACATTGATGCCTCATTGGCTGAAAGGGAAGAAGTGACTTGTCTTGTGCGAATATTCCTGGAAGAAACATTGGAAGATTTGTCATACGAATTTCCCTGGTTACACAACTTGGAGTTTGAGTTGTGCGCCTCATGTCCCTACTGTCAGAAGGAGCAAGACGCTTGCCATAACCACGGCCAGACCTCCTGTATCCACGAGGACTGCCTGTGCCTTCTTAAAGTTCTTCGAGAAGGGGAACTAATGTACTGCAGAAAAAGCGTCAGTCATAAGGTACTGACACTCCCCGGGCTGGAAAAGTGGTTCCCAGTCGAAGGTGAGGACATTTTGTCTGTGAAATATGTTTCTCAAACTCTTAACAATTCATATAGAGCAAACAAAGGAACGGTGGTTTGGATACCGGATCTTAATTAAGCCTAAAATTTTGCGAACTTTTTCTTGAATTTCTCCAAGAATTACGAATGGCTTGAGAAGCCGTATCAAAAACGTTTGGCTCATCAGGTATCCAAACACCTCGAACTCGGGTGTGCCTCGTTTTTTCAACCCACTTCTCGGTGTTTGGATATCCTGATGAAACACTCTCGTGTTTGATATATTACTTCTCATACTCATAATAAGCATCGCGTTTAAGCAAAGAAATTCGTGAGGGTGATAGAGGTTTAGATACCCAGTCTTAACTGTCTTAGATTATGGCGACATTGCTTCTAGAGATATCAAACACTCGCGAGAGTGTTTCATCAGGAAATCCAGCTCAAAGGAGACTCCGCTCCGCTTTGTTTTTCCAAGTCTTCCCCCTCGAGTACTCGTTATGTTATGGTGAAGGAAGTTTCCAGATGTCATTTATTTTTTTTTCAAACCTTTCGTTCTTTTTTTGTAGCACTAAACAATTGCAAATGATAATTTTTTGACTAGGTAATAAAATGACAAAATGACTCATACCCCATTTGTTTGGCCCATGAATTTATTTTTGGTGAAACCAGTCTTAGGCCTAGTTTATACGTCGCAGTATCGTCGAATTTAATTCAGACGAATTTAATTCAAGGCCCCTTAAGCAATTAAATTCGACGATAGTGCGACGTTTAAATGGAATTAAATTCGTCCGGTGAATTAAATTCGTCTTAGACGTTTTACTCGTCTGGGCAGGACGGATAAAATATCGATAGAGCGTGTTCAGTTTAAACGACGCTCTAACGACGCGTCGAATTAAATGCATATATTATTTTAATGTATTACAGTGCATCACAATGTATGAAAGGTAATTATCTCGATATAAGAACAGCGCTGATTGGTTTAAAGTACCTTAGTACCCAGGCAATCCTTTTCCGCTCACTCATTTTTTGGCGCGAATTCTCGAAAACCTGAGAACAAACCGAGCTGCAAACCGAGTTGAACTCAAAATAATACTGAAAATATGACATCATGCCGATAATCTGAGTACACCTTCCAGCGTTCATTGTACTAGCGAAGAAATTGTATAATTAAAATCGCCGATGTTCAGGGGACAGTTTGTTTACGCGGTTTTAACAATGAAATAAAAGTCACAGAAGATAAGAAAAGCAATCAAGATTATCACAAATGAACTGACATCGGTCTAAGCATTGAAACTTAAACGAAAGCTAAGAGAGGACAACGCTTTACAGAGGGAAAAGCGAATTTGATTTTCAGATTCTCTGTCCTTTAACCGTTTTTTGTGCTTTGACACGCTCCAGTGACATTGGATATGGTTGTTTTTCAATAGTTCAGAGAATTAAATTCGACGTCTAAAACGGACTGTGACATAATGTCGACCTATAGACGAATTTAATGTGAATTAAATTCGTCTGAATTAAATTCGACGTATAAACTAGGCCTTAAGGAGTCTTTTCTCACGAAAGTTTTAACTCATCTTGTTTCGTCTTATATCGTCTCATCTTATCCTGAAACAACTGTTTCACGTACCTTTTTGATTTTGAATTTAAAGTTTATGTTAAAATGTTCGTAATTTTGTGAAACGCCATGGGCTGTGCTCTACAAACACAATTTTTGGCCCATGAATTTATTTTTGATAAAGCCATGCAGTCTTATGGAGTCTTTTCTCAAGAAAGGTTTAACTCATCTTGTTTCGTCTTATATCATCTCATCTTATCCTGAAACAACTGTTTCACATACCTTTTTGATTTTGAATTTAAAGTTTATGTTAAAATGTTTGTACTGAATTTTGTGAAACGCCATGGGCTGTCCTCTACAAACACAATTTTTGGTACTGAATTTCCTAGAGAAGCCTCCAGGAGTACTTAACAATATAGCAGAGAACGCTTGTTGTGGCAAAATTTAGTTTTAAATGTTACATTTTTGTGTTGCTTAAATTTAAATGATTCATTTCATTTCCTTTTTTAGTTCCGAGTGAAATTAGAGCACAAGGACCAAGAGCACAGCTTGCCTATGTAAATGCTTTGAAGAACGGAAAAGTAAAGGTGTACCGTGCTCGAATCATGCTGATAGGTCAAGATCGAGCGGGAAAGACAAGTTTGAAGAAATCCTTTTTAGGTTTGCCATTTGACCCTAATGAGCAGAGCACCGACGGGATAGAGATTGACCCATCGAAGTTTGAAATTGACGTTGACAACGTCAAGAATTGGCGGCGCACTGATGAGAAAGTTGGCGTCTCTCAATTTGCAGACGATCTCGCAAGAATGGTGGCTGAAAAACTTGACGAAAAGAAAAATGTTCGGGATGAATCAAAAGAGGGAAGATTTCAAAAGCATCAGGTTGGTACCTTAAAAAAATGAAAATTGTTGGAAATTAAAATCGGTTGGGGGTCTGTTGATGGACATCTTTAACTATCTAAAGGGAAAATGTTCTGGCCTACAGATTTTCACTCAAAGTTGTAAAAATTTGGGGTATCAACAAACAGTCAATCTGCTTCTTTTATAAGACTGTTAAGTTCTACATACAGTTTCTTCCGTTTCCATTTTCCTTTAAAATCGTTAAGGACTACAATTCTTTTTAATCCGACAGCCTGGTCTCCTTGCTGCTGAAGATCTTGAAGAAGAAATAAAGACAGACCAAAGACCTCAAGATGAACCACAGGAAGTGAGACCTAAAATAAATCAGGTACGTAACCTTTAGGAACCAAAAAATACCCCTTCCCCCACCAAAAAAAAAACAAAAACAAAACAAAACAAATCTGACTATCAAACTAAACAGAAACAAGAAAAGCCCAAGGGGCATTTTTCCCGGCCGTTGTGCCCTATCGAGCCCGTACGAACCTACGTAACGTAGTTTTGTATTACTAGACCCGGTCGTCGCCATATTAGGGACTTTAAGGAGGCTCTTAACAGTTGTTTTGACCTTGGAGTGTATCTTTTGAAATCAAAATTTCGCATAGAAGATAAACTTCGATTTCCTTGATACTACACCACCTTTTCAACATATGACCAAAGTTTATTTTTTCACTGGTTTCCTAGCGACAACTGTCACCATAGCAACGGTAATGGACAACTCCTCATTTTAAATAATGTCGAATATCTCGAAAACTAGTCAGACACTTAATGACGAAACTTGAACTATTTGAAATACTCAACCTACACAACTTGTGTGCGAATTTAGAGAAAAATCTGTAAGAGCGTTTTCAAGTAATTCGTGATTCATTTTTTGCGGGATGATTTTGGTCATTCCTGTGATTTTCTCCAATATTTCAAGAAAGATAAAACTTAACACTTTCTCTTTTCAGCTGAAAGATCTTTTATGACAGCAAAACATTCTTAATGTACACTGAGCTTCCTAGGTGGCTGAGATTTTAAGATATTTATGTTTAAAAACTGCTAAAATGCAGCACAAATCAGTCAAAAAGTTCGTAATTTGCCTAAATAGAAATATTTCTAAGCTGCCCTTACAGATTTTTCTCTTAAATTGATTGCCGTTAGAATAATAATTCTTTTTGATGTTCCAGTGAGTTTTAGGCTGAATAAACATTTCGTTTATTAGATAAGAAGGCTGAATCTCGGTCAAGTTTCAGTCGTTATTAACTTTCAACGAGCAACACTTTTATTTTCTTTTTCGTGGTCTATTTCATGGTTATTCACGTGCGATGAATACTTATACACGCTGCGCTTGTCTCCTCTCGTGCATTTATAATTCCTTCTCGAAATAATAAAAAATTTTCGTCTTCTGAGCTTCTTCCTGGAGACTCTTGTCCTTTATTCTTTAAATACTGACTGACGTTTAAGCATTTTTAATTACGGTTTGCATAATGTTAACGCCCACGATGGCATTACACTGGGGCCGAAAACTAACGAGAAACAAGCTCAGAAGACGAATTTTTTTTTATTATGAGGATAAATTTTAAATGCACGAGAGGACACAAGCGCAGCGTGTATAAATATTCATCGCACGTGAATAACCGTGAAATAGACCAGGAAAAAGAAAATAAAAGTGTTGCTCGTTGAACGACTGAAACTTGACCGAGATTCAACCTTCTTATCTAATAACAGAAATGTTTATTCAGCCTAAAACTCACTGGAACATCAAAAAGAATTATTATTCTAACGGCAATCAATTTAAGAGAAAAATTTGTAAGGGCAGCTTAGAAATATTTCTATTTAGGCAAATTACGAACTTTTTGACTGATTTGTGCTGCATTTTAGCAGTTTTTAAACATAAATATCTTAAAATCTCAGCCACCTAGGAAGCTCAATGTACATTAAGAATGTTTTGCTGTCATAAAAGATCTTTCAACTGAAAAGAGAAAGTGTTAAAATTTATCTTTCTTGAAATATTGGAGAAAATTGCAGGAATGACCAAAATCAGCCCGTAAAAAATGAATCATGATTTACTTGAAAACGCTCCTACAGATTTTTCCCTAATTTCGCATACATGTTGTGTAGGTTAAGTAGTTCAAATAGTTCACGTTTCGTCGTAAAGTGTCTGACTAGTTTTCGAGATATTCGACATTATTTAAAATGAGGGGTTGTCCATTACCGTTGTTATGGTGACAGCTGTTGCCAGGAAACCAGTGAGAAAATAAACTTTGATCATATGTTGAAAACGTGGTGTAGTATCAAGGAAATCGAAGTTTACCTTCTATGCGAAATTTTGACTTCAAAAGATACACTCCAAGGCCAAAAAACTGTTGCGAGCCTCCTTAAGATACGGTGACTACGGACTACGGACTACGGACTACGGTTGGACGCGCGTTTTTCTTTGGCTGAAACAGCGGGCCGAGTACACAACGAGTGGCGTGAAAATGCGAAGTTAAGACCGCAAGCTACAGACAACAGACTACGAACGAAGAGCGAAGGTCAACTCTACACTAAACAGGCACAAAATCTCTTTTAAAAGATTCGAGATGCTCTGCTTTTGACTTGTAATCATCGCACTGCAATTCAAAATGTAATTGCACGTGAGGCTTGCATGGAAGCTTAATCAAATTTTCAGGGCTCGCTTTTCAAATTACTTCGCTTGCAAAACTACTTCAGAAGCAAATTTGACATATTTTACTTAATTAATTACTTCTCAACTTGAAGGGAAGCCATTTGTGTCTAGAAAGAGCAAAGAGAAGAGTTGATATTACAAGCTATATTCAAAGCATCAAATTTAATTTCATTCTGGAAAACAACGCGGCGGTCAAAATCAGTAAACAAAGTAAGCCGTACATTTTTCGCTGTTCTGAGTTCATAAGCACTTGAAATTGTTCCAAATGCGTATTGGTTTGTAGTTCAAGTGTTACAGTATAAGAACACCTCAATTTTCTAACTTTAGACTACTTTTTCATACCACCTTCAGTTCCTCGTACTACACCACGCTGTACTACGTGAAATCCTTCCACTACGCACCGTCGTGAGCTTGGGACAACAGAACACATATATCTCGTCCCAGTCCTAAAGTGCCTCCCGTCCGTAGTCCGTAGTCCGTAGTCACCCTATCTTAGAGTCCCTGTTGACCAGGTAAAACGTAGGCACGCAATGCTCTAAGAGCCGATGACGTTTTGTTTCACAATATTGCTTGATGCTCTCAGTGAAATTAATGTTATTTCAGAAAGTAAAATGTAAACTACAGTTGACCCTTTTATTTTCCTACTTCTGTCGGTAAATCTCGAATGTAAGTTTTCAGAGCTCATGAGCGGTAAACTTTCGATAGGGTTTTGTGATGATCCGTATGATTTGCTTGACACGTGACTCGCGTTACGTTGTTTGAATTTCTCGGCCTTCGGTGCATCACCTACGTTCTTCGTACTGGAACAACTATCTATTTATTGAAACAGGAGTCTTTCATCAACTGTACGTTCCCTGTATCCACAATATTTTTATTCGAAATCGGTTAAAACTAGCGTTTGTAAACACGACTGAGATAGTTTTATTACCGTATTTATTTTTCCTGTAGACTGAAGTTCCACTTAATATAGTCGAGAACTTAAGGGATAGAAACTCGTCACATAAATGCCTTCTCGGTTGGTAGCAAAGTCGGCTATAATAATTTCCGTCTATTTGCTCCGTATTTCTCCATCACACTTGAAACGAAGCGACCAAAGCGTGCCTATTTGTATATGAAAAATGATATATAGATCTAGCCAAGGCTAAAAGTGAGTGGAGCTCCCAGGCAGTAGAATAAGCTGCTGTTCGTTTCTCAAATAATCCTGAAATCGGAGCTTTTTTTGGCTCGTTCTCTTTCAAATTATGTGCTCTTAAAAAGCCCTAAAGTGTTCCGAATTGTCCTCCAATATTTTGGGGATCTGTTCTGTGAATCAGAGCTCGAAAGGTCATTCAAGAGCGCACTTTATTATTATTATTTTTTCAGTTTCGGGCTTCAAACTGAACGCAAAATTTACTCGTGAGTCACGACCCGCCTTGCTAGGTTTTTGCAATGTTTCCATATCTGTCATTTAACCGCCAAGGCTTGTCAAATCTCCTCGCAATATTTGTCTGTTCGCTTGAATGAACTTGAAACGTTGCTAACTTACTCTGAAGTAAATGGGTTAGCTTTTGGGTTTTCATCGTGTTCGGATGTTAACAAATAACACGAACTGCCAGTAAAAGTCTAGTCAAAAATTTATACTGGTATTTCCCTGGCATTTTACTGGGAAAAATTACCCGAAAGAAAGGTTTTTGGGAGCTTCCAAGCACCGCTAAATTATCCAAGGAATACTACGTAAGTTTAGCGGTTGCGAAGTATATAAATTTGGGCGCTTTGAGGGACACACAGAACTATAACTTTCGGAAGCTTATCGCATAAAATAGCTTTATCGTTAAAAAGAAAACTGCTTCGCTTAAAGCTAATTGAATAATTGTTAGTTCAATCTCTAACTAGAGACCATTGCGATTGAAAACAAGCCAAACCAAAACATGCTGAAAACTACAAAGAAGACGCAAGTTTTGCGGCCACGAAGTGTTTAAATTCGGGTGCTTTGAGAAATGCACAGAAGTGTTTTCGGAAGCTTTTCGGACGAAAAACACTTTAAACCGAAAACTGCCTCGCTTATAGTTACTTGAATAATTTTTATTTCGATCTCTAGCTAGAGACTATCGCGATTGAAAACAGAACAAACGAAAACATGCTGAAAACTTTAACGAAGACATTAGTTTTGCGGCTGCGAACTGTATAAATTCGGGCGCTTTGAGAAATGCACAAAACTGTTTTCGGAAGCTTTTCGGATAAAATAGCTTTAAAGCAAAAACTGCTTCGCTCATAGTTACTTGAATAATTATTTCGATTTCTAACTAACTTGAGACCGTCGAGATTGAAAACAAACTAAACCAAACCATGCTAAAAACTAAAGCATTAGTTTTGAAACCGCGAAGTGTTTAAATTCAGGCGCTTTGAGAAATGCACAAAATTGTTTTCGGAAGCTTTTCGGATAAAATAGGTTTAAACCGACGACTGCTTCGCTTAAAAGATTATTACTATTGAAAGCTTCTACAAAGAGAAAATCGACAATTGCCCGAAGAGATGGACCCGACAGTCAAAATACAAAACAACTATTTGCCGAAATCTCACTGAAGTGATGCTTGTGCAAATTAGAGGCTGCTGTCTTACTTGTTTTCTTTTGTTTGGAAGTCTCATTAGTATGCTGCATATAGAGAATACTAATGACTAAGTAGAATTTACTAATGAATGCACAAATTCTCTGTGAATATTTATAGCTAGGCTGCGTAGCAAGCGTTTCCGTAGGGTTTTGCGCCCGTTCGAGGCGTTTTTTCGCTTTTTGGCGGCGCAAAAGTTGGGGCGAATGCAACACTGATAGAAGCAGCGGGGAGGGGGAGGGGAGGCAAGAAAAGGAAACGCTTGCCCGCAAACCCCATGATTGTGAAAAACGCCCCTTTGACACTTTCGCAGTTGGATAAATTCACAGTGTGACAGCTGGTAAATATAGTATTTTACAGATCACCGGAGGATACAAATTTACTTCCATCAAAATCTAAACAAACTCTAAGCGATCGCTTCAGGATTTGTCGTAATTTGGAACTTCATCTCAGCCTGGAAAATCGGGTTTAGTTTCTTCGGAAAACCACTTCAAAGGTCCCAAAGAAAGGTCTCTTATGGAACAATTCTCGCTGATCTTTGTAGAGCGGTTGAGTGAAAGTTGTTCAAACGTTGAGGCTATTTCCGGAACGCCTGTGCGATTCTTGTGCTCGAAAAATTCGGAATCTAGGGGCATTATTCGAAGTTATTCGGAGTGTGATAGGCAGCGAGCCTGCTGTTTCCCAAACTCCGCCAGAACGGTCTATCAACTTGTGTAAACGGCTGCTCCAAACTCTATCGGGCAACAGTCCTTGTGGCAAGAATGTTCCTGTAGATTCCTCCGTGTCGGAAAAAGCTTGCCGCAAGTCTTTGAGATCTGCCGTCGGATCAGGACAAAAATGATCTTGAAAGGAAGTTCAGGTAAAAATCTGGGTGAAAATAATGATAGTGAGAAGAATGCCCCAAGCGAGAACCAGTTTGTTGTATTCATGCGAGTCACGCTCAGATAAACATAGTTACCTGATTTAATTGACGGATTTATCACTTGGCAATCAACACTACCATGCCGCGCCAATCAGGAAACTCCATTCGTGGACGAACGGGTTTTTCAAAATCGTGGGGTTTGTGGGCAAGCGTTTCCTTTCCTCCCTTCCCCTCCCCATTCTCGTACTTTTTTGCGCTCGCCCCAATTTTCGCCCGTTCAAGAAGCGAAAAATACTTCAAACCTGCGGAAAGCCCTACGGAAACGCTTGTTACGCAGGCTAATTTATAGCTAAATCGATAAAAAAAAAACAACAGCTTGAACGGCGATGTCAAAATCAATTATGTTCTACATTCATTATTGCGTTCGACGAAGCAGAACGCATTCCTAGTCTTGTGTTGGGTGTCCTGTGTCTTACAGGCAGAAAAATTCGAGATTTTCTCTGTAATATCATGAGTGACAAATTACTCCTTAATTTTGGCGCGCAATTTCAGCGTTAATTTATAATTTCACATGTGAAATTACAAAATTGCTATGGCAACGGGTCTATAGCTCAGCGCCAAGATGGCGTCGAGGTTAATGATGAAGATGTTTTGTGCAGAACTAAAGCTATCCTGGAAATATTCATTGAGGACTCAATCGGAAATCTGTAAATTTTGACTTTTAATTGACTGAACTTCCCAGAAATCAACTGCGAGTCAAAAAGAAGAGGTTATTTGTGACAGTGTTACAGCGAAAGTTTTCGAACGGCGGGCAGTTGCTGATCGAGTGATTGACCGCGAACTCAGAGAAGAAATTCAGTGGATTTGGGCACTTCTTCGAATGAAATAAAGGTCAGTTTTAAATAGAAATTTGCTTCCGAAGTTTACTTTGGTTGAAACAAGTTTTCTGTGCGTATTTTGAATGCATTTGTGAAGCCTTCTGAACGTTGCTTGATGGAGCAACGTGGTGCTCGATTCAGTGAATTTGCGGGATAAAACGCGGATAACCTTTGCCAAGCGAGTAAAAATTCAGAGTCTGGTGTATTTTGCTGTCGGTTACAAATACACAAAATCGTCAAAGCGTGGTAAAAACTTCCCACAAGATTTTTTCATTATTTCACTCAGAAAAATGTAAACTTTAGCCAATCTGTGTGCTTTAAACTTTTCAATGCTTGGAGTTCTCGACGCGATAAACAAGTCAAAACCCTGCCGATTGTGAGCGTAATTTGTCACCCATGATATTAATAGGTAATCAAATGGTATACTCGTGAAATTAGGAAATAATTTCACTTGTGTTTTGTCAAAATTCTAATAATTTCCCTCGCCTAAAGGCTCGGGAAATTATTAGAATTTTGACAAAACGCGCGTGAAATTATTTCCTAATTTCACTCGTCACCATTTGATTACACATACTAATGGGTCGGTCGGTGGGTCGGTCGTCGACGCCAATTTAGCCCCCCCGAAGATTTTTGCAGGGGCCGTACGCTCGGCCGGAAACTGGTATGGACTTGGGCCTCGCTTTTATGACGCCGAAGCCCCAAACGGTCAATTTAGCGTATAAACACACGAGTGCAGGCGAATATGGATTCTGGTTGAGATATTTTGCTTATTTTCTTCCAGTTTTTTAGAAGCGTTTTCGAGTTTGCCGACAAGGCACAGTTTGAAGTTCACTTATAAACACAAGTGGCGCACCTAGGATGTATTAGTGGTCGAGAAAAGATCGATTACTCGTATGAACTCGGACTGCTATGCCCGGGGGGGGCTCCCATATGAAAGTGACGGGGATGCTCGTCGGAAAATTAGAATTAACACCCTAAAGGAGACCAATCTGGGCGTGGCTCCGGGTTTATTTAACCCCTAAGGGAGATCATGAAACACAGTATAATATAGATATTTCCAGGAGCCTAACCTGACACACAACCCTAAGCGATACCCGTGTGGGTAAAAATATTGGCTTTCCGTCCTCAACATCCTAAGCGAGACCAAAATCTGCAATTTACAACCCTAAGCGAGACGACGAGCATCCCCGTCACTTTCATATGGGAGTCTCCCCCCCCCCCCCCCCCCGGGCTGCTATGCCTGTTGCTGAATTTGAAGAGAACAGTTTGAGAGTGATTTCTGCCGAGGACCACTAAGGCCTTCACGAGACTTTTCGGAGCCAGAAACTAACTTTTCTGGGAAATTTTTCAAGTTGGTTAACAAGACACAGTTCCAGGCGCTCTTTCAAACACAAGCGGCGGAGGTAGGATGTACAGCGCTCGAGAAAACATCGCTAATTTGTAATTATTCCTTGTTGCTGAAGTTAGAGAATTTTGAGAGTGACATGCAGAGCCAGAAACTGGTCATGTTGTTGTAAGTCATGAGGATAAAGGCTGACAGGAAGGCTAAATATAGCTTTAACTGCAGGATAAAAGTAGACACTTCTGTTACTTGTCGAGACACGCAACAGCCTAGCTGTGTTATTTTTGACACGAGAAATGTGAAGGCATCAGAATGCTCCTTGATACTAATTCATCATTGATGTGTAGTGCTTACCTTGATAGTCATGTCACTGGAAAATTCGTTGATGTAAAGTCGTGAACAAACCACCGAAGGGTTTATAGTTGAATTGATTCCAGTAATTTTGTATATTGACTAATTGAGATGCCTACCTGTGAAGTTGTAGAGCCCAAAGCCCCATGCGTACAAACAAATGCTATTGCAAACTGTGTTTACTCGTGTAGATGAGAAAATTTTGTCACATGTTTTTGTTGCAAATGTCTTTGCTAATTTAACTGGCATGTCAGTTTCATTTGTCACAGAAAATTTGTCATGTGGATTTTCTCTTGTAAATAGGTCATCAAAGATTTCTGGAAAACTAGTTTCAGGCCCCTTGTTAGTACATGTTTTGGGGCTTTTGTACTGTCTAACCAAGTGATTTAGTTGGCTTGGGTGCTTGCTGTTCCACTGAAGGAAAGACATTGCTACCACATATTCAGGACCTTTGTTGTCAGCAGAAAATTTGTTCATGGTCAAAGCATTTCACAGCAATTCTCAGTCAAAACAATATTTAAACCCGAGCTCATTTAACGAAAACCCCATGGCAAAGACCCATGCTTTCATTTAGGGGAAAGTAAAGTACTCAAGGCTTTCATCTCCTTGGTGACAACTTGGGAACCAGAAGCATTGGCTATCTGATAGACTGATGCAACCAGTCGAACGCACTCTCTTAATCTTCGATTACTACTAGTTTTATAATTCTAACAAAAAATGCAATCTTGCAATAGCAAAGCAAAAAGCAAATCGAAAGAAAAACCATTACTTTACATGAAATAAGAAATGTTCAAACCTTAATTGAAATAGACGGACAGACTTGTTTCTCTGTGTTTGCTGGACTACGAGTGCTGTACTTCAACTTCTCTTTGGTCTCTTGGCTTTCCTTGCGGGTTCCCCACTTGCCAGTGGTCGTAGCGCGTCGAAGACTACTTTCACCAGTGTAAGTCTAGAAAATCTTGAGTTGCAATCACTGCCTCGAGTTCCTCAATTTCAGTGTATTGGCTCATGGCTGTGTACGCACCAACTGCGATAGACCGCGCGGTGAAGCACTCAAAAACATTGCAACTCAAAGGCATGTGTACAATAGCGGAAATATCGTAAGCAAAATAGCAATGTGATTTCAAGATGAGAACTAAAAAATTAAAATGCAAAAATACAATCTGCACGCAAAAACGAAATTCTTCGCGGGTGTGTCCATCTTCTAAGACGGTTAGACAATGAACGCTCGTGTCCTATGGGATACAGCGTCCCTCGCAAGATAGAATACCACTCGGCCTGCGGCCTCGTGCCATTCTATCTTTGCTCGAGACACTATATCTCATAGAACACTCGCGTTCATTGTCTAACCCTTACTTAGTATATACCACACCAGTGGATAGCCAGCACGAAGAGAGGATGAAGTAAGAGAGTGAATCCCCGTGCCCCATGATAATTATTTGAGATTTATTATTAGTTCACACCCATGCTGCGAAGTTTATTTTTATCTGTTGTTCACGTGTCAGCGATCAAAAATAACATGACATCATTCTAACTGATCAATGAGGTGTCGTCCTTAAAATAACCACGCAGTATGACAGAACCAAAAATAGATTTCAAATAATTTTCATCGGAAGAGGCCCATGTATGGGGGATTCGCTCTCTCCCTTCATCCTCTCTTGCCAGCACCAAATAATTCCTTTTCTCTGAGAAATGAGGCAAGACTAGCACGCGAAATCCTGAAAAATGCCGGGACGTGAATAGTAAAATAATGCTATCTTGAGTTTGAGTAACCAATCAGAGCGCGCGAAAAGCACTATCCGCTGGTTTGGTATAAACTGAAATAAGCTTATTCAATGTTTCCAGCTGCAGTGAATGTTGAGTTTGCCTTGGTCCACTGAGTTGAATTATTTACAGACCTGTAATACTCGTTATTAAATGTACCTATGTCATTTTATGTTTACTCGATGTAATGTTTTGGTATTTCGGTAAACAAAAGCTTTCCGTACAAAACGTATCGTTGTAAAATAAGTTTACCGTGTATTTACCGAAGTAGCGGTGGAGAAGCCCTGAGCCGAAAACACAACACCAGTGAGCACGGTAGAACGCTACAACGCAATACAACGCCAGCTCAGCTACGTTGCATAAATAAATGGTCTCTCTGCTTCGTCCAAGACCGTTAGCAACATTTGAAGCAGTTTTCATGTCAGAATTACTATTTACTGTGCATATTCAATTATGTCTGTTTGTTATTCAATTTTGTCTGTTTGTCTTTCAATTATTACTTTTTGTCTTGCAGTTATCCCTGTTTGTCATTTAATGTTTACCTTTTGTCATTCATTTATACCTTTCTGCACGTCATCAGTTATGGTTCATTGCCATTCAATTATTCAATATTGATTGATCGCTTGTACCTGAGCCCGCAAAAGCACTCTGAATTCTTAAACTGACAAGTGCAGAAAAGGCCAGGAAAAGGCACATAAGATGCAAGGGGTCAATGAAAATGGCGTCATAGGCGGGTGGACTGGGTTTGGCATTGTCAAAGAGAGTATTCAGAGCGAGCTACAGTGCCATGAAGCAGATTACTTATAATAAATAAGTATTGAATAATTGAATAATAATAAATAAATATTGAGACAAGACATCGGTTTCAAATTTTTGTATCAAAAATGTCGGGTTCTGAGGCAGTAATAGCAATAAAAAAACTTGTCTATCAAAGCATCTGTGATGTCAATCACAGTAGATTTGAGGACTGATTTGGCTCCCTTAACAGCATTTCAGTGGTTTCTTAAAACCAAAAGTCTTGGATACAATCAAATCGAGCAGAGTGATAGACTATAGCATTTTTACTGCATGCATGCATGTTGACAAGGAATCGTTTCGTTCACCGACAAGCCCCTGTTTTACTGTTTGAGGTAATGTTCTCAAGAACTGGGTACTTTTGGGGATGCCCTGCTGCAGTGAGTTTACCATTATTGAAAACAATGTATATTTCTAGGTTCCTTTCCGAGAAGAAAATACAGAGGAAACACAAGAAACTGGAAGTGGTCGTCATGAGGGAATCCACGATGGAAATGCAACGGAAGAACCTGTCAAACTTGAATTGACGATCGACCCTTTGTTACCTCCAGACGAATTCGAACATCTGCTTTGTCAGCACTTAAAAGGGTTGAATCTGCAAACTGATGTCACGTCAACAGAACACCACATAACTCTAGATCTGTGGGACTTTGCCGGACAGCACCTTTATTACGCATCTTACCCAGTTTTCTTATCGCCTCGAGCAGTTTATATGCTCGTCTACAATCTCAGCAAACGATTAAACGAGACTGCTAAGCCCAGTGTCAGACACGGAAACGTTGACACTCCACTGACAAATTCAAACGGTGAAACTAATTTGGAGAATTTATTGTCCTGGCTTGTTTCAGTTAGTACTATGTCTTCACCAAAACCAGCAGTGGATGGGAGCAAAGAGACCAAGGAAGGTCTGTCCTATGTCCGCCCTCCTGTTTTCATCGTTGGAACACATGCCGACAAGCCAGTTGAAAACATCGATAGAATGGAAAAGCAGATTAAACAGGAAATTTCTGGAAAGGACTATGCTTGCCACGTGATCCGGCCTGTCTTTTCCATTGATAATACGCAAGGTTCATCTGGTGATGGAATTCTTGCACTTCAGGAGCGAATGATTGAAGTGCTGAAGGAAGAACCTTACATGGGAGAGGAGTTGCCAGTTAGGTAAGTTTCTCGGATTAAATTACTATGTATGTACATGTCAACGGCAGCCCGGAAAATAGCTTCCTCTTCTCTCAAAAAGGAAACCGTTTATCCGCAGCTAGCACTAGGACTGTAGAACTTGCTTCTTATTTCATGTTTTGACGGCTGCATGTTTACATAATTGTGTAATTTGCGTTCGATGGGTTTGTAGGCTTTTGGCGTTTACATTTTTTGTGTGTTATATGATATTGATATATAGCAAGAGCCATAACGGACAAGTCCTTTAATGTTCTTGGATATAGATATTTATTTGATGCCAGTTTTGACTCGCTTTTTCGTAAAACTGGTCCGTATAGAAAGCCTAAATTCAACAGAAGCGCGCTGGGGTCCATTTGTAAAGAGATTGTTCCAAAGATCCACAGTCCGACAAAAAAGTTCGAAACTGTGGATGCTGGGCTTTGCATATTTCATTCGGCAATCACTTAAAAAAATTTGTTAAAGCATCTGCGGCAATTACTGGGAATAATTCATCAATCAGTAGGAGCTTTACCATGAGGGTAAATACTAGTACCTTAACTAGCTTTTAAAGCTTCAAGGACTTAGGTTTCATGGAGTATAATAATCACATTGATCATATGGCTGGTGCAAACTCTCCTTAAAGGAGCTGTGTCACGAAATTTAGCCAAATTCAGCCATTAGGACCTGGCCTCCAAATTAAGCAAAACAAAAATAAACGATTAAAACATTGACGAAAGGTTTACACAGCAAATTCCAAAGAAGGCACGGATGGGCCAAATCAAAGAAGATTAACAGGGATTGCATTATTGGGGTTTTTGAAAAACTGTTAGGCTGAACAGTTTTCAAAGTTCATCTCTGTTGTTTTTAAATTTAAATATAACGCTCGAGATACATATTTGTTTGCTCCGAAGTTGTGATTTTGTCATTTACAAGTAATTTGTTCGCTAACGTTAAGTTCCATAGGGCGAGTAGGGTGAGTAATTGGAAAAGACTAAGCAAATTGAACTGGACCGCCGTGACACAACCCCTTTAAGGCATGGCGTACTTATATTACACTTGATAACACCTTGACACCGGTCAAATATTGTCTAAATCAAAATTCTTTAAGGCAACACATTTTCTCGAAAGTTATTTGAAGGAAGGAGTTTACCTATCAGAATGTCAAATTCTCAAGATAATTTCTAGCAGTTTGTTTCATTTAAATCAATCAATTCTGATACATTGAATTATGCTTTACAACTCAGTTCGTTGCTCGCGAGTATCAGGTGGGCGGTAGAATTGGCTTGGTGGAGTTGTGTCTGGGGCATTCACTTCTTTTCGCTTCACGCTTCCGCATGAATGGTTTACTAAGCTAAGGAAAATAGCGCCTGATTGCAGATAATTACAAGCGTAATAAATCTAGTGGACTGAGTGCAGTACCAATTCAGGCTTGTTGAATTTGAATTACTAATATGCATACCGTAAACTGCCGCTTATAAGCCCTTTATACAACTTCGTAAGGGTTTTTGGGTGCTTACATCCAAGGGGGGCTTATAAGCGGAAATAAAAAAAATAAAAATAAAAAAAACGTTTCGAAATGAGCCACAGCAGTGTTGATCGAAATACGTTTTTAATTTACTAGTTTTTAATTAAGCTTTAAAGTGTCATAATAAATCGAATTCATTTCAATTTTAAGAACAAAATCAAAACTGTAACAACACGAACGTAACCGGAACGCAACAAAACGGAAGCTCAGAGTTCATCTTCGCTATCATTGATAAACGTTTTAATGTCTAGTTCACAGCGGTGAGGCTTCCCACACTTAATTTGAGGTCATCGAAAAATCGAGGGTTCGAAAAATCGGGTGGTAAATTACAGTGTTTGACTGAAGCAAAACCAAGGGAAACGTGCCATGGTTCGAAAAACCAGGAGGTTCGAAAAATCGAGGGTTCAAAAAATTGGGATTCCACTGTAAGATAGCAATAAAGTTGTTGTTCCGCAATCTTTCCTAATTTTGTCTTTGAAGTAGTACAGTGGTCTGTGAGAGTGCTCTGTTACGGAAACAAGGAAAACTAGAGGGGGGCTTATAACCGGATGTACCTTTTTGTTTACAGGTAGATGGGCCTATAACCGGGGGGGGGCTTAAATGCGGCAGTTTACGGTATTTTTATTTCCTTCTTTAATTTCCTCTTCAGATGGTTTCACTTTGAGAAGGTTGTTGAAGAGTTAGTTGCCAAGAAAATGTATTACTTAAACCTCGAACAACTTAAAGCCATTATCCAGAAATATTGTTTCATCAACAACGAGGATGAGGTTAAACTTATGTTGGATTTCTACCATGACCTCGGCAAGATTGTCAAACACGGAAGTACAGTAGTCCTACGGGCTGAATGGTTGATTGATCTCTTCAAACAACTTATAACCTTTCGTTCCTTTGAAGATATGGTAAGAAGCGGTCATGTGCATGTATCAATCTGACTCAGGACTTACCAGTAGCGAGCATACCTCTACAAGTCTGTTATGACTCAGACCGTGTCTTCTTTTCTTCTGTGGAAGTAACCACTTAACATCCCACGACATTTCCTCAACGCTTTTTTTCTTTTATACTGCGTCGAATTCCAGAGTCATTTTACTGCGAATGAAGCCTGCGTGGAATTGAAGCGCGTGTGCAAGGTGTGCCAAGTGTTCGTAGATTCGTCCCCTGGCTCTTTCTCACGTGTATCAAACCTGTTGTTTGCAACCTGGCGCACGTTTTGCTTTTATTTAAAGTATAATTAGCGGTAATGTTTATAGTTAATCGGATACCTCACACTTAACTTCAAAAGATTAGCGAGCTTTCTACACCAGAGCAGCGGTGGCAGATCACTTTATCCTGCATTGAGCTAGCAGATAGCAATACTAAGACCTCAGCTTTTAAGCAGACAAATTGAATTCTGTTGAGTGGATTCATTAGAAAAATTATAGGGATAAACGCCTTTGAAATGGGGCTCAAACGTTCGGGACACCCTGTATAAATCATATCCGTAACTGTTCTGACCATGTCTTTATTTCAGTCCATACACCCAACTCAGATATACATGAATTATTCATATACGTCTAATCACAGTGATCTTCTTATATGACAATTAGCCTTATCATATTTTCGATATTTTCTTATCTTTATTTATTTTCTTTTTGTCAGGATCCTAAACATGAACCATTCTGGAAAGAAATGAGGGACACAGGTGTCCTCAGAAAGGAACTTGTCGATGATGTGTTTGGGAAATTTTGTCAGCAAGGTGCAATCAAGGAGGACATCTTAAGCATGATGGAGCAGTTCGGATTGATCGTTAAGTTTGAATCTTCTCTTGGTGTACATTACTTTGTACCCTCTCAGCTGAGTTCGCCACGTCAAAGCCTTTGCAGAGTGAAGCCTTCGCCTTCAGATCCATGTCCATTGTATCTTCACTTTCCTGGGGGGTTTGTTCCTCATGGTCTCTACTCGCAGCTTGTGTCACGGTGCGCCAAATGGTGCTCTGGATCCAAGCAGAAACCTGTTTTTCGCGACATGGCAAGCAGTTTTATTACAAGGGAGGGTACTCATCGGTTTATTCTGTTTTGCAAGAAAAGGTTCATCACGATCGTATTAAAACAAACAAACCAAGAAGATGCAGCCTCATCAGCTGAAATTGCAGAAGTGCCAAATGATTTGCTATGGTTTGTGGAAGACACGTTGCAAACTTTTAAACGGGAGCTTCCGTGGTTAAGGAACTTAGAGTACGAATTTTGTGTTGAATGTCCTTGCTGTCCAGAGGATAAAAACATCTGTCGTAACCACGGCCAGGTCTCCTGCTCTCACGAGGACTGTATGTGCGTTCTTCAAGTTCAGCTAGGAGGGCAACTAAGCTGCTGCCCACACAGTGGCGAGATACCACAGCTTCCTAGTCTGAAAAGGTGGTTCTCGACCAAAGGTAAGATGAATATGATAGAAAGAGTTTAATACAACACACCGATAAAGCTCTGTAGAGTCCCTCCCTTCCCTTGGAGTTTTATTTTAATTAATCCCAGGCCTGAAGAAGGGAGTGGGAGTCTCTTTAGGGATATGCGAATAATAGTAATCCACTGTTACATTAAACGTAGCTTAATGAAGACGAGCTGTCGTCATGGTCGTTTACAATGCAGGGGGGGGGGTTGAGGGCTTCCCCCCCCACCCCACATGAGAAGTTGATAG
This sequence comes from Siderastrea radians, assembly GCA_964017195.1. Classification (NCBI taxonomy): domain Eukaryota; kingdom Metazoa; phylum Cnidaria; class Anthozoa; order Scleractinia; family Rhizangiidae; genus Siderastrea; species Siderastrea radians. The sequence goes on from OZ024898.1 coordinate 7,515,375, forward strand.
TACATGGAATGCCGTGTCTTGCAGTGTCTACTTAAAGGGACTATGTCACCCCAGGTGTATGTGCAAGTTGATGAGAAGCACTTTGAAATCGTTGGCCCAACTTTTTCAAATATCGTCAGAGAGTTCAGGAGGCTGTTATATCGCATTGGATGTGAATGTAAACGTAGATCGACTGATTTTGAAAACTTGTCTATATTCTACAAAAAGTGATTCTGGTTGTAGAAATCAAGCAAGTCTACGCATGAATACTCCTCTCGGAAAGCGACCAATCGGACTCTACTGCGCATGTGCCCCAGCTGACGTAGTCCCTTTAAAAAAAGTTATTGAGAAATTATACCCATGTGCCTTCCTCCCAACCCTCGTGCGCTCTGGATTTGCAACGAAGTGCAACCCTGCGTTTTATACAAATTTGGATCTGCCCCTGTTTGCCTCAGTAACGCAATAATTGAAACGATGTCATCATACTTGTTCGGCTATCGTCAATTTCTGAATTAAGAAACTTTGTTCGGAAGACTGAAGCATACGAAATGAACTTGTTCGTTTGTTTTCGAACTTGGCACTCTCGTAAGTAAAAGGAATTCGAAAAGTTGGTAAAACAATGCTTTGAAAGTGCAGAGACTTAATACCGACGAGAATTATGCAGAGTTGTTATAATTATTCCTGTAGAAGCGCCAAAACAGGTTCGCCGTATCCTACACCTCAGGTTTCCAAGCGAAACAAGCATGTGAACAGTTAAGGTAACTGAAAGTTTTAAAAATTGGCGCTTGATTTGGATTTCAGGCTTTGAAATTTGTTTCTTATTCTTCTGGCAGTAAAAAGAAGTAAAATGGTTTTTAAAAGTTGGTAAAAATCCTTAGAACATGCAGAGACTCTATATGGACGAGAATTATGGAAAGTTGTTATGAATTATTCATGTACAGGTACCAAAAGAGGGCTGCCGTCTCCCGTTCCTCAGGTTTCCAAGCGGATCAAACGTGTGGACGATAAAGGTAATAACGTTTTAAAGGGGCATAGTCACGCTATTTTAGTTCACATTAAAAATCAAAAAATGTCCTCACATCAATGAACGCCCAAAAATAATAATCTAGTTTTGTTACCAAAGACTATATTATTTCACTAAAACTATTTTCTGTCGTCTGTTCCTACGGATGGCACGGATGGAAATGGATTGCAGTTTGAAAAAATTAGGCTAAACTTTTCAAATTCTTTCAGCGTGTTGACATTAAATCGATATTAAATTGTCATGGTTTGTTTTCTCTTAATGAAATTAAGTTAATATGTTCCTTTAAATGTTCAAACGCAATGTTGGGCATGGATAAAGTTAGCTACCGATAGTTTTAGCACAGTTTTGACACGATGCTATGAGGCTTTGAAATTTGCTTGTTTTTTATTCGTTTTTGTGCCTGGGAGAAAAAGAAAGTAAGATGATTTAGAAAAGTTCGTAACACAGTCCTCAGAATGTGCAGGAATTATGAAGCGTTGTTATGATTATTCATGTATAGGTACCAAAAGAGGGTGGCTGTCTCCCATTCCTCAGGTTTCCAAGTGGATCAAACGTGTGGACGATAGAGGTAATAACGCTTACTGAGAACGATGCTATTAGGCGTATATATTTGAGTGAAGCTTTGGTTTTACCACACACACAGTACATGTAAAACGTCAGCCACCGGAAGGACTCGTTGCTTCTTCTTCCTTCCGTCTATTCGTCCGTCCCTCTACCCATCCAACCCTCTGTCCGCCCACCCGTTTTTACTTTCATTCATTTATCCGTTTGTGTGATTAATTCCGACCTCCCCGATGCACTCTGGATCTACAACGACATGGAAACCTGCCTTTAATAAAACTTTGAATCTGCCCCTGTTTGCCAGTCTCATACTTACTAACTTCGGGCCTCACATACACCCTTTGGACACATCACCTAAACAGCCAACAGAACGTTAAAACTTTCAAACTGGTAATTTTCTTGTATCTTAAGAAGGGCTATCAGAATCCAACGAGAAAAGCCCCAGGGGCATTAGACCTCGCCGTTGTTCTCCCTCCCCTCCCCATCCTCATTCCCTGGTCAACCGCCTGTTCTAGCCTTCGCGAAGATGAACGTGACGAAATATTTTGACCATAACGTGACTCACTCACTTACGTCACGTTCTTTTTTAAACGAACTGACATTTCAGCCTAATTCTAAATGACAAGGGCACGGAAATTTAAATAGACTTATTGGTAAAGAAGCGTATCCTAAAATCTAAAGGAAACGAGTAGCTACGGAATAAAAAAAAACGTAAAAGTCTATTTTAAGTCCATGATTCGATAAGTGATTTGGCACAAACAACAAAGTTCACCGAATCGGCTTCTGTGGTTCAATGACGTAATGTTTACGTGTCACGCGCTCGGTGGAAAGCTCCGATTGGCCCTTCGCTTGTTTACAAATCTCGTGCCTAAAGTCGGAAAATAATCACGTGGACTTCAACTGCTCGGTGTCAAAACGACTCGCTTGGATTGGCTCTCCGACACCTAATCTATCGCCCGATCTTTCTATTGTTACACGTTCTTTGTTAACACTGAGAAAATGGTCTTACAACTGCTCTGAGATTTCTAGTCTGTAACCCCTATACACGCATCGGCTATAATGGCCAACGGCCATCCTCGCGTCTTCGTTGGCAATGATGTTTATTTAGCAGGCTTGGGTCGAGTAATCCGATCGAATCGGCGCCTTTCAAAGCTTGTTAGCATCTTTGTCCTTGGGCTCGTCGAAGAGATGTATATGCATTGTATCCCTAGTAGGTTTCTACACCGTCTTTCATGGAGATTTTGGCGAATCGATACTAGACGACTGCAGACAATGCTTATGTTGACCGAAAGTTTGGTACGCGTATTTGTTTGGCCGAGGGAGGTCTGGGGCAAGTGACCACCCAAAAGAGAAACGGATATTACTAGACCACGTCCTGACGGCGGGATAAAAAGAAAATTGGGGGTAACCATTTAGTCGAGCTTAAATTTGGAAAGGAAATGCCATACATTCTCTGTCTTTTAAAGCTTTTTTAGAATTATGGTTGCTTAGTTATATATCTCTGAAAAATGCGTGGTTACCCACATTTTCTTTTTGGATTCCAATAGGTCTTGCTAAGATCTGCTTTTTCCCCACAGTCATAACCTTTGCAAAAATACATCTGTATTAGGAGGTACCGTCCTTAGTGCAAAAACTACACACGAGTTTTCCTTTGTTGGCGTGAACGGTTTCCGACAAGAGTCATATCCAAAAGGGAGTAGTTATACATCTGAAATGAAGATGCGAACAATAATCGCAGTTGTAATCGCATTTTAAGTAATTGGCCCAGGTCGTTACCGAGCTTTACCTTACCGCAAGGTTGAATTCACAATGTTGCCGGCCTTATGTCCCCTTGATATTATGCGACTGCATAGTTGAGTTTGAGTCAACTCAGTTGCGGCCATGGCAGTGACAGAGATCTTGAATTAATGCTATTTCAGGTAGTGCTGGAAGTTATCTCGCATGCTTGTATGCGCTGTTAAAGAGCTAATCTAACAGCTGACTTATTTTATCTTAGTTTTTAAATGAAGAGAGTGATCCTCGCAGTGATGTACGCAAGTAAAGAAACTGCAATTAAGCCTGAAAAAAAAATGCGAGGCTTTAGGCAGGATTGTTTACATCACTGCGAGGAGAATTCTCTTCATTTGAGTTCATTTCCGCAGTTCACGTATATGATTTATCTTATATCGATTGTCATATCTTATTCTTGTTATGGGTCTTTTGAGTTTTTGGTTATCCTTCTCTTCTTTCCAGAGATTCTTAGGGACTGATACAGCTGTTTTTGTTTTTATCGTTACAGTTCAGCGAATGTTACGCGAACTTCAGCAAATGCAGTACGAGGCAGGCACAATGAACAGCAAGGCAAGCCTATTCGTGCAGTTGGAGAAGATTGCTTCAGACAAAGGCTTCACTATTTCTGACAATGAAGGATCGGGAAATTGCATGTTTCACGCATTGTCGGAACAATTGAACCTCGTCAAAGGAATTCAAATCTCTCATGCAGAATTGAGGCAACGCATAGTCCAGTACCTCAAAGAGAACCCTACACTGGTTAGTAGGTGTTACTATAGCGTCTAATAAGTAGCATGGTTTTGTTTTCGTAGACCTGTTTTTCAAAAAATAATAAGCAATGAATTACCATGATGGTTACATTAGTAGATTTGTATACACCTTACTTTCCTTATTTACGTCAATAGGCCAAGAAGAGTGAGAGCAGAGCCCCTAAGGAATAGCTCACTGAAACTGAAGAGTTCGTGCATTTTGGCAGCATAGTGTTTTACCAAAAAAAAAAGAAATAATTGTGACTGGATAGAATTCAAACTTTTGCCAAGGGAATTTAAACACTGGGTCAGTCACACTGTTAGGATGATCTTGGACGTGGGGCACAGGTTTTTTGTTGCGAATTTTTTCCTCAAATTCCCTACCTGTCGCCCAGGTCAGGTTAATTCCCCACTTTCTCCCCCCCCCCCCCCCCAAATTTGGGCAAGTGAGGTTTTACGTGCATGTACCCGCCGAGCGTGAATTGTCAGCCGATTTCTTTAAAACAGACATTTGTCTAACGGATTCCCAGCTCCTCTTCTCCCCTCACTTATGGCCTACCTTTGACAACTGCATAAATCAGCCCCAACAAATTTATTTGGTGTTGATTGTTGTTAATTGCTCCTCGTGTAGCCGGATGGGACAGAACTGTTCAATTTTGTTGATGGACATTCGTCGTGGTCTGATTACCTGAGAAACATGGAGGCAGATAGCATGTGGGGTGATCACGTGATTCTGCATGCTGCGGCAAACTGCTTCAAAACGTGCATTCACGTGATCACCAGTCTGTCGGTTCATCATGATGTGACCATCTGCCCAGACCAAGATCTTGACAGCAGCAACAGCAACAGCCGGCTTATGTTGGGGCATGTCCACGAACATCATTATGTGAGCCTTCGACCCAAACCAGGTAAAGTTTCTTTGACACTGCAAAGTAAGGGTTGCAAACGTCTGTTAGGAATTACAAGATGCATGCGTCAGTGAACATACAGCAAGAACAGAACTACAGTCTTCATCACATTTAGTTGTAACTCCTCTCTCTATATCCCAAATTCACCTACATGTATGCGCAGCTCTTCCTTGCCCTTAATGTTGAACGAATTAACAACATTTGGAAGGCGTACAAGGAGAGTGTTCCAACAAATGTAGCGATGATTGTGGTTGCTGCTCTTGCCAACTATTTCAAAACGGGACTTGTGTTGGCAAACAGCATTTAACATAATGTATAGATTTAGCCAAGCCTAAAAGCGTAGCCCCATTTTTTTATTGCTCGAACGTATTTATTTTTTAAAGTAATTACAAAACGAAAGAAAGAAAAGGAAAGAAACAGAGTGAAAAGAAAAAACCTTTTCTCCCTCATGGATTCGAAGCCCTGCCGCCTGAATACTAGGGCATCGTTCTAACCAATCGACCAACCTGCCACTGTGTATAAGTTTGATTTCATTATCATTACTTAAACAGCTGTTTATTGATCGCAGTTCGGTCGACAAAACAGGCGGGTTTTTTTCTGGGAAAATTTGTTCCGACTGCTGCAAAAACCATGGCTGTAGACAGAAAAAACCAGAAGGCACTAGCCCCTCTATATTCGGGGTCGGGACCGCTGAGAAATACTGGGAACTCAAGCGTTGTGCCCACCGAGTTCGCAGCGGAACCGACAACAAAGATGAAGTCCTCGTAGGCAAATTTCGTAACTTGAAGTTTTTGCCTTCCACCAAAAAGACAACTGAGTATTCTTGTGAACTTCTTCTTTCCATTTATAGATATTTGATATTTTTTCTCAAGTTCTAAACTTCACTTCGGTCGAACTGAATCGTTTTGCTAAACAAGCTAAGCTTTCAAAAAAAGACCTCTTTTTCAAAAGCGACGGTGGTCATGCGATTTCTCGCCAAGAAAAACGCCAGTTGCCTAAAAGCAGCGCGCGATATCCCGCCAAGAAAAGATGGGATTCTCCACCCCCTGTCGGGTTGTCTTGGAACTTCCCTTGCCCTCCCCCAGAGTCTGTACTGGCGGGCGGGGTACGTTCGCTGACGTCACAACCAAAATTTCTCGAATCGATAGGTTACCAAATTTGCTTAGCAATGGTGCTCCGCTGGCGTGCTACGCTATAACGTTTAAAAAGAGAGTCGTTTGCTTTCAATGGACCAAACCTCGTTACTTAGCATTCTTTTTCTGACATACCTTTTTTTCGGAAGGGGGAGGGGGGTGTTAAAGGGGCTGCATTATTTTCGGTAGCAAAAAGGTACACTGCAAGTGATTTGATTAGTCCAAGTAAAAAGGTGACAAATGATGTAAACATGTGCCCAATTTTTTATTTAAAATGTAATTGTTTTGAACTCATGTCGAGAAGATGAGTGTGTTTTCTGCAATTGAAGTCTACATTGTTTTTGATAGGAAAGATTGTTCTTTTCGGGTATTTCTATCTTATCAGATAGTTCTGTACATTGCAGTTATCCCTGTTACTCCCCGTTGTTTGTCGAACAAAAAGTCTCATAACTTTTGATTTCCGCCCGGTCATTCGTACATTCATTCGTTCGTTCGTTCGTTCGTTCATTCGTTCGTTCGTTCATCCTATGTGCGATTACTTGGTTTGTTTACTCCTTTAATTTACTCGTTTCGATGCCTTCATTCATCGTTTGCTCTCTCTCTTTATTTTCATTTATTTCACTTCTCTATGAATTATCACTCAAGCTTTACGAACGTTTTCCTCTTTTAATTTCAGGAAAAGAGGGTTGTCCAACATATGATGAACTAGAAGAACTATCGAGAAAAATTGAATTTTGGAAGCCGCTTGGGCGACGATTAAAGTTTACCGATGCAGAGCTAACCGCTTTTCACAAAGACAACGTGGAGTGGTCTGAGACGGCTTATGCGATGCTTAAGGCATGGAAAGAAAGAGAAGGATCAGCTGGGAGTTATTGCGTTTTATATGGAGCATTGTGCCATAGTTTAGTAGGTAAAAGAGACTTAGCAGAGGAACTTTGTTGCTACCATGGCTGAAAACCTGTTGTATGGTTTTAAAAATTTTTACTCCGCTGCAACATTTATTCACTTTATAACGAAACGTTAGTTTCAAATGTGCTTTTTCTATAAACGTTTACCTCCTATAAAATGGAACTTGTACATACTGTACATATGTGAGACCCATGAAAATTGTCTGTACATAATTCTTATTAGATATTTGTAGTTACGAAATTATATTTTCCTGCAAATAATGTCGAGGATTTTTAAGTAGATTTTTTGTAACAAGAGGAACACAACAAAGTTGTTCTTACTTTCATTGCTGCTGTTCTATGCGTCCTTGGTACTTGGGACCATGCTACGTTCGATTTATTTTAAACCCTTAAAAATTACAGCCATAGCTACACCTGAGGAATGTTTGAAACTCTTGGTACTGATCCAAACCACATTTAGAACCTTTTATGATGAAAGATGAACGCTTTCAGTGTCCCTTTTGCATCTCTTCTCCAATCTCCACCCACCCCTCACCGCAAGGAAGAAGTGCCGGAAGGTTTCATTTCAAATCGTTAGTTGTAAAAACAAAGTTGTTCTCAGACTTTGTTTCTCAAGAAGATCGTGCAGCACTCGGAATAATAATACTAAACTAGAAGAACACTACTAAAACATTGTCACTGCAAATACTAATACGAGGACGTCTAGAACTGATAGACGCCAGAGCCTTTTCCTGGGAGTGCCATAACTGCCCCGAGGGAATGCTATAACTGACTAAATTTCTTCCGCTAAATTTTGTAATTTATGTTCTCTGGTCTGGCTAAAAATCACATCTGCATCTGCCAGAGGCAGTGTTATTTTTATTGTCTTTAGGGGCCCACTGAAAACAACCTTGGCGAGTCGAATCGTTATTATTTGTTATCATTAATACGTATGATAAACAGCTTTTATACCGCCTAGTCCTTTTTTGTCCAGTCCTCCGATGCCCGAAGAAGATTTGGCACCTCTTCGTAGTCCCAATAATTTTAAATTGAGCATCTTCAAAACCACCGGCCTATATGGTGTATTTTGTCCCTGTGGGTATAATGTGCAAATATTCCAGTGAAAAGTAGAAAGAAATTAGTATCGATTGAGAGTTCATCACACGGATGGCTCGTTAGGTAAAGGTTCCGACCAAATTGTGATTTTAACTGGGGAAAAGAACGAAATTTTCTACCTTTTTTGATAAACATTTATAGTATCCGTGCTTAGGTATTAGTGTTTTCTGAATCCGGATAGAGCGGTTTTCAATTGAGTGTCGAAAGTAATTCGTGTTTTGCTTTGGTTTTGCTTTACTTCGCTCTGTGATTGGTTAAAAAATCTCGCGCCACTTTCTCGACCAATCAGGAGTAAAACTCAAACCAATCAGTCGAGACTTGCTCGCGCTCGTACGTTTTTTCCCGCGCTTGACGCCAGTAACATGTATTTGCTTCGAGTTCTGATTGGCTCATTGGGTAATTTGTGTTTGTTGTGATTGGCTGGGGTAATTACTTTGGTTTTGGTTTTACGACACTCATTTGAAAAGCGCTCTAAGAGGTTTCAAAACGTTACGACAAATTGTGCATAAATAGACTCGATTACGTGAGGCTTAAAAAGTATCAACTTTGGTCCGCTTTTGTCATGGTAGGAAACCGAACAAACGACCAAAAAAGATGAAATTGCAGAAAAACACTTTTGTGTGTCATTCGAAATAAATTGTACTGATTTCCCACATTCCTATAGCTAATACATTGGCTGCCTGTGTTGTAAATGCTATCAAACCTATCACTGTTCGATTGAGCTTTTAACTTGCGGAGACTTGATTCTTGTCACGTGATCACCTTTTTGATGGCCACCGTCAATCGGCTGGGCTAATCGAGTCTTGCATGCCGTGAATGAATCTCAGCTTGCAGTTGCGTCGCCTTTCACGCCTATGCTTTCTTGGACAAAAAGTTCACTCCACATAAGATGCAGATCTGCTCGATAAAAAAGGCACATGAGGACACGATGGATGCAACGGTGAGTCAAAATTCTTTTATACAAAAAAATACATTAATTTGGACAACTAATTATTAAATATATTGTTGTTTCACGTTGCATTTTACATGAATGAAATCGGCAACTAGAATCTACGCGTGTGAAATACGACGTTTGAGCCATAGCTTGAACTTCCCGCTTTCATTGCGTGCAGAAGAGCACACTCAGTTCTAAACGCGTCACAAGAGGGAAATAACCTTAAGCACCCTTTGCCATTGTTATTCAAAGCAGCGTTCAATTTGGTGCTTTCCTGCACGAAGAGTGAAGCTTAGTTCCTGTTTACGCCAGTTACAGAGCCAGTATCAGAGGTAAACGACTCGACATCGCTGCCTGTTGACGAAGTAAGCAATGGCATGGGTTGTACAGTTTTTTGACCGTAGTCTAAGGAATTACTCTGGAAAGTATAATCTTAAACTTCTTATTTAGGTTGATTGCTTTCCTGTTAGCTGTTGACTGAACCAAGCGGCGGTGAGCTTGGCTGAAGGAAAACAGCTGTCGTGACAGAACATTTCACATTTCGAAATTTATACTCCAGCTAAAGCGGGTGAGTACTTTGTGAAGATTAGTCAAGAAGACAAAAAGTTGAAGTATATGCCCCTTTTCAGTCAATGTATGTGTCATCATAGACCTGCACAGAAACCTATCACGTGATATGCTCCTGACCTTTGCGACAAGTCTCCCTTGAATGCTTGGTCAAGCTTGGTTCGGAGGCGACGTAGGAAAACCAAGATATTGGGAAACTGGCAATTTAGAATGTCTAATAAGCTCGTCAAATTCAAGCTATTTGACACTGCTTATGTCTCTGAATGCAAATCTTCGAATGACGTTATATAGTATTTTTGTTTAATAACAAACAATTTACTAACCATAAATTAAGAGCTCAGTAACGCACAGTGCTTCCGTCATTCTAACGGATAAGGGCAGAAATAACTAAGGTTTTCCTCCATAATTGAGGGGCACCCAACGGGAAAGTTTTAGCAAAACACTTGAAATGTCATTCTCAGCTTTCTTAGATTGTTTCAGAGGTTTTTGAAGGCATATTTGTGCAAGCTAATACAGGTTGATCTCTTCGGCGTATTCAGGTTAAAATTTAGGCCGCATAAAATTTAAGGAAACGGAATACTCTCCGCCCAATTTCCGAGCTGCTACTGGCTGTCCGCCGAAAATGCTAGTTGATCTTAATTGTTTTATACTCTTAACGACTTATTTGTTCCATCGTAAACACCAGGATTGAATTAATCCGCTTGTTGCGAGGTCTGAGGTGATGTTTCGCCCGAACAGATATTCCTCCGAAACGAGCCGTTGGGTGCTCCAACCTGTTCGCATCTATGCTCAGTGGGCGCCTGAACACATGTCTAGGAAAGGAGCGAAGCTGTGACGCATTGTATGATTTCTTAGATATCATTTATACCCCAATAGTCGCAGTAGTGTGAAGCAGTTAAATCATAGTTCAGCCTCTGTTTTATGCTAACTTAGGAAGATCAGTAAACTATCTGGATAAAGTTTTCATTCATTTGTACATATTTAAGTTAGCTACATTTTTTTAAATGGATGAAGCAAGACGTTCTTTTTACAAATGAAATCAGTATGCGGAATTTGTAGATTGGCAGGGCGAACGACGGATACCTATGCACATCTTGCGAATTTATAACTGCTATTATACATTGTAGTCACTATCTGTCTTTTCATTGGCTAAGAGCCCACAGTTAATTCTGGGAATCAGCGCAACCTACAGACTATTCAGTAATCTGCTATCAGATTAGTGAATAATCAGTAGGGTTGCGCGCGCAATGCATGATTTCCAAGAGCAATGCATCTGAAAGCGAAGTAAATTCATGGCTCGTCGATTCGCTTCTTCAAGCGAGCAAGAAATTGAAAAATTGCTAAAACAAAAAGACTCAGAAAACAAAAGAAGGCTGACAAAAATTGTGAAGGAACTGTTCCAGGAATACCTTAAGGAAAAAAGCGTTCAGAAGCCGGAAGACAAGAAGGACACAAATGTTGAAATTGTTTGTTTTCGGCTGATAACAGTTACCTCGACCTTGATTATTCCGGATATCGCAAAAACCTCATCCAATAATTGTTTATTAACTGTAGTTTGGAGAAGAGAAAATTAGTCGATAGCTTGTGATATAACGGAGAATTGTGCTCAACAACCGGATGCTGTTCGCAGACATGCATTCTGTTATTGACGCAGCATTTTTTGTTTCAATTTTGTTCACGATTAAATAAACAGGAAACTTGTATTCTAATACGACCTGTGTGATGCGGGTTATGTGGTATTTCCACGAACGTGGGGAGGGACATAAACGCCAGTCATCCTCTATTTTCAAATACTATAATAGCATACATGGTAAGGTCCCTGAAGACCTGCTGAGGTGTTTCGTTGTCCTTAGGAAAAGCAGAAATAAGTTTGACTGTTTAGTGCACAAGATGCCGTGCAATCGGACTCCATTCGCGCAAAAGTATTTGTGCTGGTAAATTTTATTTTTACACTCTCAGCTATTATGTTAATTTAGCGCCACAGCTGCTTTAAATACTTGTTGTAATTTACATTTTGCATATAAGTTACCTTGTTTTATTCACATGAGCATTCGAAGGTTTATTTGTATTTATGCCTTGCCCCTCCGAAAAGTAGTTGAATAAAATATTTCAAATTCAACAAATCACACCAGCTGAAATTGGTAAAAATTAACTACACGATTAATCAGTCTGTGGTTACCCATTATTTATTTTTATTCATTTATTATTTTTTTTCCATCATCGTCTGATCTTTGGTTATTTCTAAAGACGTTTTTATTCTGGCAAACAAATTAAGGTTTTATCCAATCTGAAAAGCAAATAAAAAAGAAAGGAAAAAACCTTCCGAAATTTGCGAACCAAAGTTCTTGGAATTCGAAGAATCTTGTGAATCCTTTAGTTACGTCCACTAACGCAAATCCTGCAAATTTTGCTGCACCACATCTAAGTTCCTTTCAAACAGCTTTCTTAGCCACTACATTGCATTATAGCGGAACTACTTACTAAAATGATTTTTATGCATCCATACGAATCGATTTTGATGATCATGACAGTGTACCTGGTACGACCTCCGCACGTACGTACGAACGACAACGCAGTAACTTCATGTACAAGTATCACGAAGTGTCACCACCAATGATACAACCCCAGACCCCTCACGTTTGGGATGTGAGCCAACGATGTATCACCATTTAGTCAGCGGTTGTCCACTTCTCTAGTGAATAAGCTATATCTTCATACGAGCGTTACGACATGTCACCATCACTGATATTCAAATAGTGTGTGTTCGCAGCGGCCATGCTGGAGAAGAAAAACAATAGAATTCCTTTCCATTGGGAAAAATGATTTATTTTTAGCGGCTGGCCAGTTGGCCATTTACAAAGCGTGGAGGGGTGTCAGGAGTTGAATTCCGGGATAAAACAGGGTCTTTGATAATAGTATTTGGCACATTCCTTTTTCTTGGCGTAAGTCTTGTGTCTCTAGCGTCTTTGTTGAAAACAAACTGCGTCACAACTTTGTCAAAGTTCCTTAAGTGTACCCGCGGCAAACTCAAATGCTTTTCGTGTGTTTATCTCGCCCATTGCGCTTCTAGCGTGGATCCACAACTGTTAACTCGAGGCAATAGAGGTCAATAGCAGTAGCTTATTGGTGTGTGTAAAAGATTTGCTGGCGGAGCAAAAATTAAATGTTAATCTCGCACTCAGATCGCACTGTCGGTAAGTTTGGAAATGTGACCATGGGACATCTGGGTACGAGATTATCTAAATGTTGCAAAACAACAAAGCAGAAAGCACAGAATAGTGCGAGGAAGGTAGGCCAAAAAATATTGTGAACTTATAAAATTTAAAACACAAAACCAGCTTGAATAATCACATTTTGTTCTTGAATCATAGCATCTGTTCTCTGAGGATTTTTTTCAGTAGTTTTCTTAAAAATAGTAATTGTCGCTATAGTTGCCAGTTGGGTTTTCTTTTCCGTTTTCTCCTCCGTAAAGAAACACATCTCCACATGCCAAAACAAAGACTACAAAGGCATTGAAATCAAGGCCATTGTACTCGAAAACGACCTCGTAAATCTACGCCTCTTTGAAGCATTTTACATAAGAAAATACAAGCCTAACCTCAACCCTCGAGAGGAATGCAGCTAATTCGCGGACCTTTTATTCTAGTACTATTTTAACATATCTGGATAGACCCTTTGATACTCGCTCATTAGTCCATTTTATTCGTTCCCTGTATTTTGTACCTATCATTTAACATACTTGCCGCATTTTTACGCTTTTACACACCTTACTTTACATTTATATATAGGCCTACGCGCAATATTTTTTCTTATCCCTGATGATGCCGTTGATCGGCGAAAGCTTGGATTTAAGACTTTAGGTTTTACAGTAGTGTTAGGCCTCATTTAAACATTTATAATATTACTTCGAAAATGCTACTGAAGGACAACATTCAAAGATTATTTTTTTGCAGTATTTAATGCGTTTTGTGGACGAAAAATGCTTGGCGGGCATCATTTCTAAGGCTACTGCGTTCGCTACCTAGCTGTCTAGAAAAGAGTTTTTTGAACTGAATGAGAATTACTGTTATCATTATTTTTATTTCAGTAGTTGACAGCTTCCTAAAGAAAAAGAATTAACACATTTCAAAGATTATGGATTACCACCAACGTTTAAGGATTGCCAAGGAGGTCGGAGATAGAGATGTAGAGTGCCATATGTATAGAGTTTTGGCCGAGTCGTTTAACAGTACTGGAAACTACCCTGAAGGGATAGAGTACGCAAACCAAGGGATGAGAGTTGCCAAGGAAACGGGAGATAGAGGAGCAGAGGGACACGCGCACAGAATTCTAGCATGGTCGCACGTTAGTCTTGGAGACTACGCACAAGGAACAGAACACGCCAAACAAGGGATGCTCATTGCCAAGCAAGTGGAAGATCGAGGAGCTGAGGGACACGCGCACAGAATTCTAGCCGAATCGTATAGCCGTCTGGGAAAGTACCAAAATGCAATAGAATCCGCAAAACAAGGGATAGGTATGGCCAAAGAGGAGGGCGATAAAGGAGGAGAAGTACATGCCTACAGAATCCTAGCCGAATCGTATAACAATCTTGGAAACTACCGACAGGGAATAAAACACGCCAACCAAGGGATAGGTATTGCGAAGGAAATAGGAGACAAAGGGGCTGAGGGACACGTGTACAGAATACTAGCCGTGTCGTATGTCGGTCTTGGAGACTACCACCGAGCAATAGAATTCGCTGAAAAAGGTATGTGCATTACCAGGGAAATGGGAGATACAGGAGCTGAGGGGCACGTGTATAGAATCCTAGCCGGGTCGTATGTTGGTCTTGGAGACTACCAACGAGGAATAGAATACGCCAAAGAAGGGTTACGTATTGCTAGGCAAGTGGGAGATAGAGGAGCAGAGAGGCAAGCGTACAGTGTCCTTTCCGAGTCATATATTGGTCTTGGAGACTACCAACAAGGAAAAGAATGTGCCAGTCAGGGGATAAAAATTGCTAAGGAAGCGGGAATTTCAGCCTGTAAATACAGTAACGTCGAAAGTAAATCAACAGGAAAAGATCTAGAAGAACTTACAGACCAGGAAGAAGCAGCGACAGGAGGATTTCCACAGGGCGAGCCAGGTAAATATCCAAACCTGACTTATGATGTTGGCCCAATGATAAATAGTAGAATAGAGAGATTTAGCATCACGTTTACGGCAAACAGCAAACGTCAACCTATATTGTAATTTCTGATAATTCGGAAATGGGATCCGCATGGTATTTCTTGTTTGACCTTACGCTGCAGAAATAAATGAATGGCCCCGTCGTCGTACTTGTTTAAGTACTTTGGTTTGAAGAGGAATAGTTTCGTTCATTCCAGTGTTCTCTTACCGGCACTAATCACGATGCTATGAAAAGTGTTCATCATCATCATCATCATCATCATCATCATCATCATCATCATCATCATCATCATCATCATCATCATCATCACCATCACCATCACCATCACCATCACCATCACCATCACCATCACCATCACCATCACCATCACCATCATCATCACCATCACCATCACCATCACCATCACCATCACCATCACCATCACCATCACTGATAATATCATGTGCTTATCTAATCAAGCAGAAGCGGACCTACTTTTATTCAAAATGCTACTAATCAGCGATTTGACATCAGGATACGTCATGTTACTTACATACGATTCCTCGATTCCTCGATTTTTCAGTGATGACTGAGAGACACGCATTGACTGACTTTCTTTCACCTTTTGCTTCTTGTTGTTTTGTTAGGTGTGAGCGATCCACTTACGGCTGAAGAAGCAGCCGTCACGCTGGTTCCTGCTGGTGGAAACATTCCCTTGCCTACTTTTGAACAGTTTGAGAGACACGGACGAATACAGTGCGAAAAAATCGGTACCAATTACATTTTTGGTCATTTGTGAATTCGTATAAATCCCGTATATAGTAAATGAGTGAAATATACAAATGATGACGACCATCGCAGTCAATAACATCAGCCTAAGAAGTTGAAAAAAGAAACCTGAAAAAAAATCCGGCTTGACCGAGGCTAGAACATTTCATATCTCAGTCGGCACTTCACATATATGGGAGTCGAGTCTCGTTCAAGCCTTAATTTTTTCACATTTCTTTTATCATCTGCTTAAGTTGATATCATTAACTGCGATGGTCGTCATCGTTTTATAAATTCAGTTTATCGTTCTTTTGTTTTCAATAAATTCAATAAATCATTCACGTTGAGAGTGTGAAAATGTGTTATTGTCGGAACACGTGTCAGATGAAAAGGTCTTTACTCGAACTCGGCATGTATAGGAGATTATCCTGTCAAATTCGCTGTTTTACCCATCGTTTAATAAAGAATTTTCTTGTGTACGAACAATTGTTGAGTTGTGGCTTGATATTGTTTCCTTATCTCTGCACTATTTTTCTTAATCTTTGTTTCAGAGTATCACTTACACAAGCATGTCAACTACATGAAAGGCGAAGTTTGCGTAGTGGGTGACAAAACCACGCTGAACAATCCGATGCCCAGTCAACGGTATGCAGTTTGTTTAATGTTTATGTTTAGTGTTAAATAATACTTTGCCATAACAAAAACAAATCTACAACAAACAAAGAACAAAGGGATGGCAGGATAGTAGCAGGGGAACTTTTATTCCCATTCAAAGGCTACTCTTTTTACCTAAGGACAACATTTTCCTTTCACAATCGACTGTCGCTGACCTTTGTGCACCGAGAAGTAATGCTGTTAACTATGTGTGCGTTGCAGCCTCGTCCCCAGGTCTTTACGCGCTTATCGAGTGAGAACGTGAGGCTTGGGGCCGATAAGCTCTACGGGTGACGTCACATTTGACATACCGCCGAGGACAACTGGGAACGAGGCTGCGTGCGGTGATAAATACCCAGCTTTTCTCGTTAGGTATTTATCACGTGATATCCAACATGCGCTCATGGAATAATTGTTTATTACCACATTGATCGTACATGAATACAATATTGATTGTACATTTGTTGAATATACACCCGATTTAAAAACATGTTAAATACATGTATGCACGTTTAGTTTTTTTTTCCGTTAAATATATGATGACAGAGGGCAAATAATTACTAACATAAAAACGTTACACGCTTAACAAAGTCTTTTTAGCTACTGTGAAGTAATATATCAAACAACAGACAGAGTGTTTCATCGGGATATCCAAACATCGAGAAGTGGGTTAAAAAAACGAGGCGCAGCCGAGTGTTTTTCAACCGACTTCGAGGTGTTTGGATACCTCATGAAACACTGTCCTGAGTTTTTGATATGGCTTCTCAAACCATTCATAATTCTTGGAGAAATTCAAAGCAAAATTTCGCAAAATTTTGTGGATACCTCCGTCACGGTAGTGATTTCCTTTGTTTTTCCTTTACGAATTATTAATGAGTTTCTGAAAACTATTTCCTTTTTCTTTGCTCCTATTACGTTATTTCTTATACCCGTCAGAGGTTTTTGAAAACGGGTTTATCCTACTAGATTTACTGATTGAGATTGTAGATTTTTTAAGTAAGGCATCTATTTAACTGATTTACTCTTATGTTTTTAGTGCCCTTGAGGAAGGACCTCATTCAGTTCCCAAAGGTATAACTGACGGAAAAATGTCACAGAAATCGGCAACTTCTGAAGACAGATCATAAAACCAACAACCACTACTAACATAACAACTGAATTCTAAATTTAACATCATAAAACTCATGACATTTACTAATTAGTTAGCAACTGAACTCTTAATTTAACATTATAAAACTCATGACTTTTACTAATTAGTTATTACAAGATAGGATAACGGAGCATGGTTATTACTATTCGTCTTTTTAGCTTTTGTATGTGTCGACCTCTACTTTATTTCACCCTTTCACTCCTAGTAGTGACCACAAAAAACATTCAAGAAAATGCTAAATTTCATTTTTTTTTGTTCAAATCCTGCAAAAAAACAGTACTATGCGCAAGTGCTGCTAAAGAGATTTCATTTGAACGGTCACACCATAGGATTTCTTCCACAGACTCAAAAGTTAGAACTACATTGCATGTCTCCATAATTGACTCTAGGAGTGAAAGCGTTAAACTTGTGTATCTATTTTAATTTGTCTGACCCTTCAGCTTGATAATCACAACCAGGCTCTCAGGTAGTGGGAATCAGTGTAGAAAATAACAGCAAAACTTGAAAATTAAACGTGCGAGGGTTGAGAAAAGTGAGAAAGGGGGCGAGAAAGAGCTCCCCAGTCTCCACACTTTTTGTCTTTGTGTTCGTCTCGTAAATTGCATCCTACATACCATCCTGGAACTTGGAACAGGCTTAAGATGACCAGTGCTTTAAATTCGTTCATATCCTTAGTACGTTTAATTTAAATTCGATATTCATTTAGCTGCTTGTAAAACATGCTGTCAATCATGGTTTTGCTTTGACCCAAGGACAGACAGGGGCAAGAGAAAGTGGAAACTGTCATTCATACAAAGAGGATACCACCTCCACTTCCACTTCATGGCAGGTGTCAGCACCTGTTTACATATCCCTTAGGGACATTTCTGGAAAGATGGGTAAAAATTCATAGATGTCCTAGCTATGGTCTTTTAAGTTTAGTGAGATCAGAGTATTTGGCATCACTGTTCGGCAAAAAAAGAAAGTCATATTCTACCATGAGAAAGATGCAATTTCCGCACTTTTAAAAGTATTCACATCTGTTGTGGGATTCAAAGTATTTGGATTGGCGAAACTATCGGCTTGGAAGGAGAAAACCCTAAACTACCGCTTGTTAAAACCGGTCATGTTTTTTCTTTCGATCGAAAAGAGCTGAAAACTAAGTGGGAAGGGATAGGATTAAATCTTTCTCCAGCGATGTTATGTAAGCAAGCACCCACCCCCTTCAATGCCCGGGTGGAGATATTATGTATGTGTCACGAAGTGTCCCCACCCAGTCCTCCTTCTCACCTTATTCACCTCCTCCTCGTTTGTGCTAATGTGCATTAGGTTCGATGCATGAAAAGTTCGACGTTTGACCTGGGCTATAAATTCCCAGCGGCACATCCCCAGCAAAGAACTCACAGAACATCCCACCGGTGTTGATGTTGTGCCATTTTACGGTTGATGGTTTACCCCATCGAGACGCTCTTTGAACTTTCGTCAACAAAAATGAAAATTGCTTTGTCCCGCTCACTCAGGTGTAAATTGGTACCGACGGATGATGCAACAGAATAACATCAGCGTAAATACAACTTTGGTTTGATTGAATTTATTGCACGAAATGTACGTGTAGTTTTAAGAAAATTGTCGACAACTTACACCAGTTATAACCAAAAACTTGCCCAAATATAGTAAACGTATTTACTCGATTAAGCGCCGCGGCGCTCTTTAAATTTTTAATGTTTCAGATGCGGCGCTTATTCGGGGGCGGCGCTTATTTGGGGGCGGCACACTTTTAAAAACATTACATTTGTAAACGATAACAAGCAAATGTTAACAAATAGAAAAAGAAATATATCCACTTTGAACTGAAAAACATGATAATACAGGAGAATAAATTTCCGAGGCTGGTTTTGACTGAGTTGTAGCATACTTGTCTATTAGTTTGGCTCCTCCAACACTGATTCAGTCTGATGATGCTTCGATTAAGCACCGCATTGTTATGAATGAATGCGGCGTTTGTTCGAGGGCGGCGCTCTTTAATATTTTTGCTCTCATATGCGGCACTTTATTGGGGGCGGTGCTTAATCGGGGGCGGCGCTTAATCGAGTAAATACGGTAAATGATCCGATATGCATACAAACTAATTTGTTCTTTGAAATACATACACGTTAACGTTTTTTTTAAATTTTGTATACATTTTGTTTTAGATACGGTTGCAGTTGATTCGTTTGTGAAAAACCATAGAGTTTACAAGTTATATCGAGTAGCTTGTTAGTCAAAATGTTTTTTTTTTAGCCATCGGACGTCTTCACGAAATTAGCGACCTTTGGATTGGACTAAGAGTACGAGATTGAGAACGAGTACGACCTTAATTTCAAACCAGTGACGTTTCCATTGCTTTCACTCCTTCGTGTTTCTTACCAGTGAAGAAGGAATCTTCAGGAGTAAAGATTGGTATGTGGTGGGATAATGTAAAACCTGCAAACTTGTGCTCGTACTCACTCTCGTACTCAAATCTAAAGTTCCCTATTAACTCAACCAGCTCAGTAGTAAGGGGGGTCGGTATGGGTCATTGAATCAAAAAAGGCCCACCCCTCGAGTTTTTTGGACCAATGAGAGACTAGTGCCATTCCTTTTTATCATGTGATCCCGGTCAAGAGAAGGAACCAATGAGAGCCGGGGTCAAAGGTCATTCCGGAAGGGGGAGGTGGAACCGGAAGTGAGTGGAACCGGAACCGGAAGTGAATGGAAAGGTGGAGGTCCTGTGTTTTGGGTGGGGAAACCGCTGACCAGTGGTGCCAAAAAGGATCGCGGGCTCAGATGAGAAAAAGAGAGGACATTTCGTGACGCTTACATGACGTAGGGAAATGGCCTTCTGGCTAGGGTGGGAAACCGCTGACCAGGGATGGAAAAAAGGATCGCGGGCTCAGATGAGAAAAGAGAGGACATTTCGTGACGCTTACATGACGTAGGGAAATGGCCTTCTGGCTAGGGTGGGAAACCGCTGACCAGGGATGGAAAAAGGATCGCGGGCTCAGATCAGAAAAAGAGAGGACAATTACATAGGGAATACATAGGGTAATACATAGGGAATACATAGGGAAAAAGGGATCGTGGGCTCGGATCAGAAAAGAGAGGACATTTCGTGACGCTTACATGACGTAGGGAAATGGCCTTCTGGCTAGGGTGGGAAACCGCTGACCAGGGATGAAAAAAGGATCGCGGGCTCATTCAAGATGGCGGATGGAAGTCATGTGATTTTTGTTGGGAAACCGCTGACCCTTGTTGGGAAAAAACAGGATCGCGGGCTCAGATCAGATAAAAAGGACGCCATGTTGAAATCAATGAGTTTTAATCCTTTTCCTTGGGTGTGGGAGGGTCACACGCGCATCAACAGGGTGAAGGTGTGTCTTGGCAGGCGGCTCGATATCCGTAAGGGTAGGTTTGAAAGGTGGCAGGATCAATGACTCTCTTGTCGTACACCAACTGGTAACGCTTGTAATCCGGAAAGGTGTAGAGTTGGTAGTGTTTGGGATCGCGCACAATCTGATGCGTTTTGGTGACTAGAGTTTGACGCGGTTTCTTTTGAGGGTTTTGGATTTCGTCCAGGACGTTCTGGCGCATGACGTCATAATTCAACTGGCTCTTGCCTTCGCTGTTCAGACGGAATCCTCGTCGGGATCCAATTCAGAGGTGAACTCGCCGAGGTAATCCCCCAAGACTGGGTTGGATTGACCCTCGTCTTCAAGATAAACCACGGAGTCGGTGTCATAGTACAAGACCCGTTCCCCCAATTGTTCCAACGCAGCATAGAGACGGAGTCGAGCCCAACAGGTAGTGAAACAAGCCACAAAGATGTTGAGGTTTGGGGAGACGGGGATGTCTTCCTCTTGGTACTGGTAGAGTACCTCCACCATTTGGTCATTCATAACGGAGACGTGACGTACGTCCAAGGTGGAGGTATCTAGGAAACTGTGAAAGGCTTTGGGATCATCAAATTCTTGGAGTTGGGTCTTGTTGAGCCGTTGTCCAAACTTGCCCCACATGGAATTGAGCATCATTTTGGCTAAGGTCCGGAGACCAGGATTCTTCTTGATGTTATTGTAGTCCAACCGGATGCCTTCATGTTCGAAGTACTCTTGGATGTATTGTAGTCGCTTGGTTTCGTCGTCTCCGACCCACGATGGCCACCCACTAGCTTCTTGCTTGATTTTCAACCAAGTGTTGACGTAGTGTCGGAACAGTCCTTCACAGGTCTCATCAAAATGCCAGACTTCGTTGATGTACTGGACTTGATATCCTAAGTCCACCGCTTTAGACAATTCCGGGCTGCACCATGTCCCGGTCAGGACGCGTTGTTCGTCGGTGTGGTCGCACTGAGCGGATCTCTCCCGAAGAGGTTTTGCCATTTCTTCTTTGACACAGGTGGAACAGAGGGGAAAGGTGAGTTTGCTCTCATGGCGGTAAGGCAGTACGGGATGGTACAAGGCACGTGGAGGGAGGACTTTGCATTGGATGAGACCAAAGTACTGTTGGATGTCGGTGTGACCCGGTTGGGAAATGAATTCAGGATGACCTTTGGGGTACACACAGGTTTTATTGACCCAAGGGTACAAGGAGGTGACATCAATGTAATGGATCTTTTGGCTGGGAGTGACATGGTGGTACAACTTGACAGCATTGGTACGACCTCCACAGAAAGCGTCACGAGGGTTGAGGGGGTCGTTGAAGTCCAGGTTGTCGACGAAGGATTGGATCTCTGGGTTGGTTTCTTTGAGACGTTTCCATTCGCACCCCCATATTTGGACCACAGTGTACCCTTGTTCTCTAAGCTGTTGGACCTTGTGTTGCGAGGTTTCGTAGACATCTTGCATGGTTCGATCATAGTGACGCACATGTTTTTCGTGGCGGTTTGGATAGCAGGTGGGACATCCATGGGTGAAACAACCTTGAAATTCGTACACGGTCTGGGTGTCGTGGCAGTAACCATCCACGAACCCCACGGCTGGGATGCGAACCTCACCGGCATTGCCCGCGTGTTGAATGTCCTGGGGCTGTTGTTGAGCACACCAGGTTAGCCATTGGATGGCCACGTTGGAATGGTTTATACGGTTCTTCCAACCACGGACGGGTTCACTGGCAATGCTGTTGGGGCTCATCCGGTTCATGCGTAGATCCCGGTTGCAGGCGGAAGCAATGGTGATTTGATCGAAGGGGTTGAAACCCGCTTGAGCTTCAAACAATCGTTTGAAGGTGAGACATCCTTGTTTCAAGAGACGCACATCTGATTCACAGTAAGCGATCAATTCTTTCTGGAAATCAAAGACCACCTCCTTATCGCGTTGCTCTTGATGCCACTTTTCCAAGGCTTGCTTGCCTTCGGGAGACATGGTTTCAGGCATGTAGTAATCGAGGGCCGGGACGATGCCCACGTAGTTTTGATGCTCGGGGAGGTTGAACTTGTGTGGGAAGTAACCTTTTTTCAATTCTGTCAATCCAAAGGTTTTGGGAAAGGCCGACAAAGGCATCTGGAAGAAACTGAGAGAATCGATGAAACGGATACGATCGTGTTGGACTTGTAAGAGTTTACATCCGTTCCGGAGCTGTTCGACGATCCGGTTGTCACTATGGTATTGATGAACCACAAAGTACCCATCGTACCCTTGGAAATTATGAGCCAGCACATGGACTTGTCGGGTGTCGTTCAACGTGAGGGTATCCAACCATTCGAGAAAATCTCTGGTACAATATTCGCCTGGGAAACGCACGGGGTCGTCGTCGTCTTCGGTTTCGGCCACGATGAGATTAGCGATGTGTTGTTCGTGGGGTTGCATGGCTTCAATGTCAAAAAACACGTGCAAGGGTGGCAGGTCGTCCACATCGTCTTCTTGCTCCTCCTCCTCCGGTGCATTGGGGGTTTGAAGTCCCGCAGCCGCGGCCCCTCGTTTGGCGCGAGGACCCCCTTGACGTTTCTTCTTTCTCTTCTTTTTCTCTTCTTGAGGCTTTGGGGCTCGTTGAATAAAACATAGATGAGTCTGGGCGTCCACGTACTCATGGCAGGAAGGACAATCTATGTGCCAGCATTGATGCCTTTGAATTCTTTCTACCCCTACCTCCTGCTTTCGGCAGCAGGGGCATCGCTTGCGAAGAAAGCACACGGTGGACTGTGGGTTGGTGGTGGGTTTGCCCGCCTGGTCAACAGCCAGATGTGTTTGGAAACAAGTGTCTCCAAAAAAGTCGCGATGACAAGTGTGGCAACGTTGGGTCGCTTTGAGGCCTCTTGGGTAAGCTGCCTGGAAATCGGGGCAATCTTTTTGACGACAGGCTCCGCAAAGTCGTTTTTTGTCGCATCGATGCCCTCCCTGGGTGTTATAGGGTTTCCAACAGTGGCCACACACATAACTGGACCCGAAAAACCCTGGCAAACGGGTAATGACATCGTAATGGCCATGGTTGTGGAGCAAAATCAATGGTTTGTCTTGGGTGCCTCCAAAGGTGGTGATATGGAACGAGCGATGGGCGTCCACCAGAATGATCTGGTAATTGGCAAGGGACGGGGTGGCACTGAAGGCCGTCAAGGCATCGTAGCTGCAAGGACCCAAGGGCACCTTGGCTTCGTGATGGAGCAACAGAGCCAATTCTTTTTGGATTTTCCTACCGTGTCGAATCGATTCCCATTTCGGGTGTTGGTCTAGGCGAGCTTTAGCAGTGACGAGGGCCCGAGCACAACAGAGGTCATCTCTATTTTGGATGCGGATAACGGACCGTGACCGCGTCGTCAGCACTTCAAGGGTTGGGTGGCCCGGCTTGGTACTGCGTTTTCGTCCGGTTCCCTGAGGTGCATGATGGACTTGGGTGATGGACAATTGAAACGAATCGTCCATTTCAAATTGTTCATTGCTGTTGAGGGCTTGGGCCAACCGGTCGAAGAGGGCATCCAAACGTTCACCTCCTTCACGCCATTCACCGGCTCGTAAGCCCCATCCTTGAAAGTTATTGTGGAGACGGTCGGAACCGATGGTAAAATAGAGTCGATCTTGATCGTGCAGGTTGGGAGTGGTGGTTAAGACTTGATTCACTGCTCGACGTAAGCCATCTTGAAGCGCTTGAGTAATGTTTTCATCTGGAATTAAGTTGCCTCTTTGTCGTAACTGGGTTTTGAAATGCCTTTCGCTGACGCCCATACGGCTATTCAAACGATCCACAAAGGGTTGGACTTCAAAGTCGAAGGCGCCCCTAGCCTCATCCAAGGCACCGCCACTTTGCTGAAGGAGGTTTGTTTGAAACGCGTGTTGGCGTTCCAAATGATCGACGAGGTTGTTACAGAGGTCATCCTCCTCGCTGTCTCCCATCTCGTTCGGGCATAACAAATCAGAGGTCGTCTCTTCTTCCTCAGCATCGGATGTTTGTAGGCCAAGCAAAGCCAATTGGTCTTGTACGGAAAGGCCACTTGGCCCCGCTTCGTCTTCGTCTTGGCGAGAGGTCATGATCAGATGAACCAGCTACAGGTCGGTGCCCGTTTTTTATAGAGAAAAAAAAGGTCACGTGGGAGAAGGGTCTGGACCAATCACCAAATAGGACACGAGATGCCCCATGGAGGGGTGGGAAGGGGTGGGGGACCCCCCTCCCTAGTTAGTCCCATCAGGCCTCGCGGGGAACGAATGAGACACTATAAAAGAGATCAAACCTCGGGGTGGATCCTCTCAACATGGCCTCTTGTCCAGACGAATTATTGGAAGAATTTGAGGCATTCCAAGTGGACGAAATTTTATCTGAAGTGAAGAAGGAGTGGGTGCTCGACCGGGGGGTCACACAGTTTGGAGAAGAATTAGAGGAGGAGAGAGCACGGTTGAAACAGGCAGCCCAGGCAGCCCAGGCAGCACGAGCCACCTATGTGAAGCAACATTGGACCCCGGGCCATTACCCACAGCTGACCACAGGGTGGTTTATCGAGGGCCTGGATTTTTGTTGCGATTACTGGCGGTACGAGTTCAAGCGCCCTCTAACACCACCGCCAGCACCGCCGCCCTCTCCCGATGCCTCCCAAAAAAAAAACAGACCTGCCGCTGCACCTGCCACGGCACGAAACGCCGCCCCACGACAGACCAAGAAAACGACAACGACGAATTGGCGGAGCTCCGAGCCAAAGAAGAGCGACGACGGGCGCAGCGACGGGCTTCCAGAGCCAGGTATCGTTGTGACAGAACGTTTGCACAGGAATGAAAGGGTTGGAGGAAAAAAAAAGAGACAGTGATTGACATTTTCATTTGTTTTTATTTTTTACTCAACATGGTATGGTGTGCCATTAAAGTTTACAATTTTAAACGTTTCTTGGCTTGCATGATTTTTTTGACCACCCGTTCCGTCTTGGTTTTCTTGCCGGGTAAGCGATCAATGGCTTGGATCATCTTGGTATCGGCTTTCCATTTGTCTTGCAAATTCTTGGCACGGCTGTAATCAATGTCGTGTTGTTTCGCAATCTGGTCCAAGCGATTGATCCCGGGATCCCCTCGTTTCAGACGTTTGGCTAAATGGGTGCCAGGGCCCATGTACTGATAGCCAGGCCAATGAAATTCTTTGCCGGTTTTGGCAATCCATTTTTGGACATCCAAGGCCCCTCCTCGTTGGGGTCGTTTCCTTTTGATACCCCTTCTCCTCCTCCTCCTCCTCTGGGTGGGCATGTTTATTCAGTGTCGTAATCCAATCGACGTCGTAACTTTTTGCCTCGGTGCCAATCTTCCCAACCGGGTAAGGGTTTTAATGCTTGCACTTCACGGGAGACGCCTTTGCCTTTGCCTTTGCCTTTTGCCTTTGCCCAAGGACTCTCGGCTAATTTTTTTTCCAAGGTCTTGCGCTGTTCTCGAATGGCTTCTAAACGCGACCGGATATCCCCTCGACTGGTGGATGGGGCCTCTTTCTTGAGAATGGGAATCTTACTGGTGGTGGCTGCTCCTTTGCCTTTCTTGGTGGCAGGGGTAATGGGAGGTTTGGGGCTCGACGGGCTGCCTTTTATCATGCGCTTCAACCATTGTTCCACGGGTCCCGTCACCAAATCCCCTGCTTCTTCCTCTTCTTCGCCTGGCGGACCACCCGGTGCACCCACTCCCACGCCTCCAGGAAATTGACGAATGCGTTTGGTTAACTTGGTTAATTCTTGACTCAACGGTTTGGTTTGAGCATTGACTAGGGCTGGGGGCAATTGGGGGTTGGCTAACAACACATGTTTTTGGGCGGCGAGCGTGGCGGCTTTGTTCAACAAGGCATTTTCGGTGAGTTCTCCTTTGTAATATTGAATGAGTTGTTCCAAGTCCTTGTGGGGAATCATGTAGACCTCGTCCATGGGGGTTGACTACACTCGGAGCAAAGTTCCCCGTCTTCTATCTCACGACAGCTCTCACAAAGACGGGACTTTAACATATGTTTGTACTCTCGATACAACAGGCGATATTTATGCTTCCAATAAGAACAGGCGTCTTTCCACTGGTCGGTGGCCCGATTGGCGTCTTGTAACAGACGCATCCACGTGGCAAGCGTTAACGAAGACATTGACATAACACGTGATGGAGGCCTTGAAACAACCCGCGTCCTTTTTGTTGGACTAACCACTGACGACGTTTTTTGACGGAATGTCGACGACGTCCCAAATCGCGTAGCACCTTTTTATAGGGTTGAAGTTTGGCCAGGATGGGTGGGGTGACGGGAATCTTGTTTTTTAAGAAGTTCAAGACCAGTTCACTCACAGCATTGATTTGATCGGCATTGGCATGTTGTAACAACTCTTGACGTTTGGAGCCATTGGCTTCTTGTAACATGGACCGTAAAAACGGCAATTGACGTCGAAGACGTTGCATCTTTTACCGATGGCGACGACGATAGCGTTGGTTGGCTTTTTGAATGGTGCGTTTTATACGTTTATCCGTTTCCAAGGCCACGGCTTTTCCCAATCCCGCCATGGCGGGGACCAATAGATTTAAAAAACCGCCTCGTTGACGACGTCGTCGTCGTCTCCTCAAGGATACCATGAGTGCAACAACACACGTTGAAGGGCTTTGTTTTGTTTGATGGCATCTCGCGTCTCTTTATAGCCTTGACGGGTATTGCGTTTGAAATCTTGCCACCAGCCACGGCCTTGTTGTCTGATTAAACCCCCTCCTCTTTGACGTCGTTTCCTTTTTCTGCGTCGTCGTCGTCGTTGGACGGCCATGGTTCTAAGAGTGTGGGACTGGGAGGGAGCGGCTTTTTATCTATCCAATAGTCTTTGGGTCTCAAGGGACGAGGACATCCGTCCACATAGCATAGGGCTTCCACGGGTTGGTACATAAAATGACAGTGGTAATCTTGTAGACACCGTTTGGGTAACGGAGGGGTGAAATCCACAATGGTATCATCCAAGGTTTGCATCTTGATTAAAAATCGTTCCAGATCCTCCAAGGGAACACCCCGCACATGGGTTTTCAATTCGGTCAAGGCTTTGGCATACGTGGTAAACGCAAATCGACTCATGGTCACTTTAAACCGGTATTGTTTAAAATCGTTCCATCCTTTGACCACGGTCCCCACGGCCGCCAAACAGGCTACCAACGTACTGTTTTCCAAAAGGGGCCCAGCAATCATGCCTGCAGCCATCAGGAGTAACGCCATGCCATTGAATAAGGCATTGATACACTTGTAATGATTCAACATTTTTCGATAACACCACCATTGTTGATGATAAAAGGCATACAAGGAATCCATGCGTTGTAATAATTCCGGGGG
The DNA here is from genome assembly GCA_964017195.1 of Siderastrea radians. Taxonomy (NCBI): domain Eukaryota; kingdom Metazoa; phylum Cnidaria; class Anthozoa; order Scleractinia; family Rhizangiidae; genus Siderastrea; species Siderastrea radians. The sequence continues at coordinate 7,543,446 of OZ024898.1, forward strand.
GAAGGGAATACCATGATGTTTCGATCCATTCAATAACGACACAACGGTTTTCATCCTCACGGCGAAACACGGGACGAAGACGTTTGTACGCTGGGTGCTCCTCCCTGTTTATAACTGGTCACAATGCTATTGGTCATGGTGACATTAGCAATTTCACGTCCTTGGGCTAATTGTTCTTGATCTTGTAACAGCATCCGTAAACGTCCTTGTAAATCTGCTTGACGCAAGGTACGAGGGGGTGGACTCCCAGACGTCCAAGATCCTCGAGGGGTGGCTAGATTGGAGGCAGGACGTCGAGAAGACCTTGGTCTCCCGACAAATACCAATCTTGGAAGGCGCTTATGGACATTTGATTGCTGCTGGACGCCCCAACCCCCGCAGGGGCCACGGTATCGTACGATTGCGGAGGTTGACGGTCATCATCTGCCATGGTCGCTCTATTTTTTCCTGTTCAAATGGGGTGTTGTCCATTTATAGTCGTTTTTGATAGGTGCGAGTCCATCCTTCGTCTTTTAACAGGTGACTCAACAAACGTTGTTGATCGGACGAGGCCGGGTGCAAATCTAAGACCAAATAGCCATACGGTCGTGTGGTGGCCTGATGAAAGGTTTCCAACGTCTCTTTCCAAGTGGTAGGAAACGATTGAAGCATAACATTGCGTACCCCCAATTGATCTCGGGGGTTCTTGAACGCCACAATGTAATGGGCATTGCGGGAAATACTTTTAGCATATCGACCCACGGGAAACATGTCTTGGCACAAGTACAACACGGTCACCCCTTGATGATGCGAATGTTTGGTGAATAAATCCAACACGCGTTTATCGTGACTCCCTTCATCCATCAAATCATCCAAGACCAGGACCCCATGTCCTTCAGGAAACCATTGGACCAACGCGTCATGATCGGGAATGCCTTCGTGAAACACCACCCCTTCATCTTGCATACCTTGAAATCGATCTTGCCAGGCCCCATAACAATAATGCAGTTGGGTTGGTGGGGTGTCAAACAACTCTGGGTTGTCTACCAAGAGTTTTTCCGTAAACACGGTTTTGCCACATCCTGAGGGCCCCACGACCAAAATACTAGACGGGGTATGAAAACGAAACGGTTTCCCCGTTTGCATGATGAGGACTAAGACCCTGAAAAAAAAAGGCACCTTTTTATGGAGTCGGTGGGACTCGAACCCACGCACGACCCCCGATACCTATTTTTCGGGGATCCAAGGCTCTACCGACTGAGCTACGTTTGGATAGGACACAATAAAAACAACTGTTTTTTTTCAACTCTTTTAATTTAACAACATTGATGATACGGATGACAACAGATTTGGTACCATCTCGCTTCTTGACCTACAATGAGTTGCTGAAGGCGTTGACCGGCTTGATGGTCATTGCTTACATAATCATGATCCGAAAACTCATTTAAAAAGTCTTGCAAGGTGCGTCCACGGGCTTTGGCTTTCAAGTACAACAACGCGTAATCGCCACAACTCTTGCTATAGATGGCTTGCAGGGACTTGCCATTGGTCACCACGTACTTCCAATGTTGGACAATCCAATCTCGCAACGGGGCGGCTTGCTCGTACGTTTCCAACGGCAAGGCATAACTGTCGAGGACTTCACACACGTTTCCATCGGTCCACACCGCTAACCAATGTTGCCCCGGTTGATCGTGGGGGTCGGTGTTGACAATGTACCCTTGGGGTTGGGTCTTGACAGGACTCTTGGGTAAACGATCACAGGCCACCGTCCCGTAAAAGACAGGTTTCAATTGGGGGTCGTCGCGGGCTAAATAATCCAACTGCACATTATTCAAGGCCACTTGTTCCATCTTCTTTAGTGCTGGTAAATGTTGTACAACACGGCTCCGTTGCGGTCAATCTCCAGCAAGTTCTCAAATTCCCCATACACGAGCACGGTTATATTGGTAGCGGGCGCGGCTCCAAATTCCAAACTGAGTTGTAAATCTCCGCTTTGCTTGGGGTTGAGGGTTTGACTGTCGGCACATCCATTGGCTACATTGTCAAACATGTACAAGGTACAATTTTTAGCTTGGCCCCAATCGAGCAGTTCTACCATATTGCCTTTCTTTTTACACCAGGCGCCACTGGCTTGCAGAAAACGGAAGTACCCTAGATTATCTCGGGTGCCATTGTCGTTCACCAACTGCAGGGTTTCATAAGGGTATTCTTCTCCTTTGACAATCTGTTTAATGGACGTCAGCCCAAATTTCTGGAAGCAGAAGGGATCTCGGGTCACATCCCCATTGAAGGCGCGGCTGTCCACTAACCCCACAATCAATCGGTCAGGCACTCTGTTTTGAAACAGGTTGGGGATATCAAAGCGGACCAGGTTGCCTTGCATGCTAAAGGTCCGGATTTCACTGCGGACGGTGGGGTAGGTAGCGATGGCCCCTTCATTGTGTCTTTTTTCAGATAAACTCTTGTAGATGGCGTCATTCAAACGCAGTTGACAGAGATGAAACCGTAGTTTGACATCGCCTTCCATCAAACGGCCTGCTAGAGCCACTCCATTCAAAAACAGGCTCGGGCCATTGAAATGAAATTTCATCTTGATTTCTATCCCTGGCACCAACAGTTTGCCGGTGTGAAACACTTCCAAGTGCGGGGTAAACACCAGACTGTGGGTGACACCTCCAGCATACTTGGCGGTTTCGGCTACCATGGCGGCCAAGGCTCCTTTGTGATTGGCACTGAGATTCCTGTAGTCTGCATGCGGTCCAGCACTGTTGGTATTGTTGTCCGTCCATTGGGGTGGGGAATCCACTTGATTGAACCAGCCTTGGGGTCCCAACACTGTCTTGCCATCTTCTCGGTCATAATTCAGCAAGGTTTCCAGGTAAGCTTTGTAATGATAGGTGTCGGATTGAGGACTGATCAACGTGCCATTCAATTGCAAGTCAATTTGTTTGATGATAGAATGGGCCAAATTGTTGACGGGCCACAATTTTTCATTGGCCACCAAGTTCCCGTTATCATCCTTTTTCAATCTCAATTCCATGGTAAAGTAACTGCGTCCCAAATCCACAAAATCGTCCAACCCTGGCACAATGAATTCCATGGGATTGATGCCAGTGGTGGTGGGTTGGATGGTGACCATGCGATAGGCATTGATGCTAATGTCGGTCGGCGGCACATTGAAAATCCGTAACGCCGGGTTGATTGTCCCTTCGGAACGTGGGTGAGCCGGTGGGGTTTGCGTACTCACGTCAGGCATGTTTAACGTCGTCGTCGTCGTCGAGTGGTGGCACCCCGTCGTCGTGAGGGGTTTTTATAGCGTCGTCGTGCTAAGCGTTGTCTCAAATCAAACCCGGGCACTCTCATCACCTCGGGACTCAACCAGCCTCCACGTTGTCGTCGCATGAGTTTCCAAAAAGGATACAGTCCTCCCCATTGAGACAAACCCCGATCACTACGGATCCGTCGAGGTCGTGAAGGCACGGGTTCCATGTTCACACTCCAAAAATATCACGCGCGCGTTTCACTTGTTTGGGAAACAAAGCACTGGCCACACGCACGGCGTCTTTCACGCTCTTCTGATTCAACGCTTTCTTGGCTTGTTTGGTGATTTCCTTTTTAATGACGTCTTCGGCTTTGCGTTTAACACCTCGTGTCAAACCCGTTTCCAATCCTCTCTTGATATTACTAGGCAGTTTTAAAGGATTTCGCGTGCTTTTAAGGCCTTGGAACCCCCCACGCAAGAGATCCGTCACCAACCCTTTGCCCTGTTGATCATACCACTCGTCGGTCCGAAAGCGTGTCAAACTTCCCCCTCGCATGGTTGTCTTCTTCTTCACCAAGGATCACGTTTGGTCGGTGTCACAGGACTCGTCTCTTTTTATACCGTCATTCATCGCCTTCTTCTTCTTTTTTCGAAACGCGGCTTCCACTCACATGAGATTGCACGTAAACGATTCCCCCGCATAGCGTTTTCGTTTTCCTTTGCGGATTTCCTCCATGCGTTTCAAATGCGATTTTCTGGCATTCTTTTTGGCTAACTTTTCTATCCCTTTAGTGATGGACCAAGCGGCTTTAGGAATTCCCGCAATCACCGCGTTGATCCCTTCCCCTGCTTGGGGACGCTGTCGTCGTCGTCGTCGTCGTCGTCGTCGTCGTTTCGGAGGCATGATTGACTTGGGGGCCCTTCTCGTCTCTCTTTTTTATGCCTTTTGGAAGTGCAACGTAACCAGGGTATGGCCCTGGCCAAACTTCACTAGGTCTCCTCCGGCACCAATCGTTTCCGCCACTTGAACGTGAATGATTTCGATCACCTCGTTTCGAAGCGGTAGGTATTGAATGTGCAGCGGTTCAAAGTACATGGTGCCACGTCCTTGTCGCTTGTACTGGATTTCACGCAACAAATCGGTCACGCGATTGCCCACGACACTGCTGCCTGCGACGTCCGAGTACACGTGGAGCGTTCGCGTGGGATCCCCCACCACCGTACGAAACGCCACGTTCAAGTTGGTGAAACGCCAATTCACACTGAAACTCAACCAAATCCATGTGGTCCCACCACCATCTGTGGTCACTTGATAATACTCCGGGTCGTTCTTGCTATTTCTCAATTCAATGTCCCTATTGTTGGGAACCTTGTCATCACGGAATTCCATGTTCAAGTTGGGCCCCAATAGATAGTTTCCTTGGTCGTTTTTTTCAAACCATCCCATTTTTTCGGCCATGAGACGATGAATGCTAAAGTGAGGGACGTACATCGTCGTGTTGTCTTTGTATGGAAGAGGGTACTTGTACCGTGTGATATTGCGATTGTTCATCACCAAATCTTCGCCATCCCACTCAAAGGTCGTACACGTTTTTTCTCCCCTCTCCGTATTCGGCGCGCCATGGTAGTTCAAGTAACCATAGTTCATACGTTGTCTCACCCAATGCAAAAAGGCTTTCATGAAGGTCACGCCATCCACAATCGAAGGATCGTCTTTCAAATCCTCCATTTTCATATTGAAGCTTTTCACCACACGTCCCGCGGAGGAGGTCAATCGGTAACAAGAGGTGCCAAACACGAACTGATCCGCTGGCAGCAGATTAAAAATGTTGACCCCTGTGTCTGGTAAGGAAATGGCACTCAACCCCACTTGCCATCCCCCTCCGGATAACTGCAACGGTTTCGGTAAACGAATCTTGAAGTTATTGGGTTGGTTGTGGGGAAATTCATGGCGGTTGGCATGACTCGGTAACGTCACGAAGAACGACATCTTTGTCTTCTTCACACCACCGCCACGTCCCTTTTAAAGTGGAGGGTCAGGAGGGTACGTCCTTCGCCAAATTGGACCAGATCCCCATTGGTTTCGGCCATCTGGGTTTCCACGATTTCCACCACTTCATTGCGTACGGGGACATATTGAATATGTCGAGGTTCAAAGTGCGTGGTTTCTTTGGGGTGGTACTTGATTTCTCGTAAGAGATCGGTGATGCGACCTCCTACCATGCTGCTGGTCCCTACATCACAATACACGTGCAAAGGACGCGTGGAGGGAAATTCCAACGAGGGACGAAAGGTCTTGTTCAAATTCACAAACCGCCAAGGGCACGATAGACTCAATTTCAGATAATCCCCCTCCACTTTCCAAAAGAGGGGCTTGTTGCTGGTATCGCGGACATCCGTCGGGGTGGGAATGGTGGAAATGCCTTGAAATTCTTGCAAGAGATTCGGACCCAATCGATACACGCCCGTCGACACTTGTTCAATCCATCCCATTCTCAGGGCCAAGGTTCTGCCCCATGACACGTGCGCTACTTGTCGTTTGTAATCCACATTGGTGGTATTCAACAACAAATCCCCTTCGGAGGTCCATTCAAAGGTCGGATACAATTTGACGCCATTGTCCTCGGCCCATTTGTTTTTGGGTTCGGTTTGTTTCGCCCGGCTTTGCTCGTAACGGTACACCAGTTGATGAAAAAAGTGCGATCCCGTCGACGAGGCCAATTCCTTTCTCATATCTCGACCGTAGACAGTGAATTCGCGACGTTGATGCCACCATCGATCGTTGCCTTGATCGTCTTGGGCATACACCCGTTCGTGCCATCGTACATACAACAGAGGATGGGATTCGCCCACGGCTCCTTCTTCCGCTATCACTGGAATGGTGGGTAAGGATAAACTCACCATACCCACCATCCATCCTCGTCCCACAAATCGGATAGGTTTAGGCAATCGGTTTCTGAAATGATGACTCTTGTTCCCAGGAAACTCGTTGGTACTCGCATGACTCATCAACGTCACGTAACACGAAGAGTTGGGAACGAACGTCATTGTTTAGTCACGTCGTCGTCGTCTTTTGGGTGGACTTGTCTCTTTGGGTGGGCTTTTCCTCTTGGGTGGTTGGAGAGACGTCACGTCTTGGCTTGCTATCCAACTATTGTACTTGTCTGGCCACCCTTTCCACTAGACCAACCAACGATCTTTTTGTCGCTTAAGTACCTTTTCGATCCGAAACACGTCGGATACATGGACTTTTTGTAAATCCTCTTCATAAAACGTACCTTGGACGGGGGTATCATCCCATTCGTGAATCTTATACGTGGACACGGGTCCCGGGACCACACGATGCACCACAAACACTTCTTCGGTCCAACCGGGTAGATACCCTTTTTCAAAGGTACGATGAATCTTATTGAGACGTACACGATCTCCGACTTTGAATTTAGGTTTTTTTCGGCCTTTCAATCGTTTGCTGTACAATCGTTTCCACACGGCTTCTTCGTTGTCCCATGTCACGTCTTGAGGGGCCATACCAATACTTCGATGACGGGTGGCATTATAGCCTTGCACCAACTCGGGTAAGACATCGTCAAAGCGTAAGGTGTTGGCGGCGGTAAAATAACGATACAAACGTTCTTTCAAGGTGCGGTTAAATCGTTCCACTATACTGGCTTTCGCATCCCCTTCCGTCGAAAAATGTTGAATGCCTTGCTCGTCAAGCCATCGTTGAAACGTCCGATTATAAAATTCCTTCCCTCGATCCGTTTGCAATCGATTAGGGTGACGTCGTCCTTTCAAAATCTTGTCAAAGGCATGAACCAACGCCACCCCGGTTTTGTCTTTCAACGGTTGTACCCACGCATACTTGGACAACACATCCACGACGGTCAACAAGTATCGTATACCCCGATTATACTTAGCCAACGGTTGCACTTCCACTAAATCCGCGACCCATTGATCATCTAATCCTCCCACGATCACGGGTACGGTGGGAAAACGACGACGTCGTGGTTTATGCAAGGTGTAGGCCAAATCCCGCTCCAAGACCCGTTGGGCTTTTTTCAAAGGAATCTGATGGGCCTTGGCAAACCGTTGCACGCCTCCTAAACTGCCGGGGGCTCGAGGATCGTGGTAACGGTTCAACCATGATTGCGAGACATCGAGTTTGGTTCGTTTGGTCTTTCGAGGTGCCATACGTTCTGGCACTCATTCCACAAGGTCGGTATGGAAGGGACGGTGTTGGGATGCGCCTTTTGAATGATGCGATACCATCGCCACGCGTTCGGGTGGGCTTTTAACCATAAGACAAACACCACCCATCGATACAGGTTGCGGTCCACATGGGTTTCTTCAAAGACGTGGAGAGGATGCGTGTCCTCGGGACAAGGGGGAATAGGGATTTTGGCGCCCGGTTGATGGTCATATAACATTTGGCAAAGGGATTGATGGCATTGCCATTGCACCAGAGACAAGACACCTTCCCACGCATAACACAACCACACCGACTCCATGGTCAAACTAATTTTATTCGTACCACATCTACCTTTATAGACAGGTCATGTTATCAAAAGAGCGTGCGTATTTTGGAAAATGCTCTTTTTCCGGACCTGCTTTCTTTTTTTTTTCTTTTTCTTAAAATAGACCACGACCGTCATAGGTGACAGTCTCTAAACCTTTCTGCCAGTTCTCTACACTGTCACTGTACTTGGGGGGCGGTGGAGCGGGGGCTACCATCATTTCTTGACGGTTCTTGAGATCTTGAATTTCTCGCAACAACTGTTTCTCATAGTCTGTCAGGGGACGGTCTCGTTCCACGTCCTCTTTCCTTCTCACTCGAGGTGGAGGGCCTGGAATGTCTACCCCACGTTTGGGATACCCTTGAGCATCACGGGTCAACAAAGGAGGATCGGCGAGTGCGTCGGCTTTTTTGGGGGGATGGTCATGAAACCAACTCCAGTACTTGGGACCCATGGGTTGATCGGCCCACCGAAAGAAGTCACACTTTTTCTTGGAACAGCTCACATACAATCGATCGGGGTTCTGGGTGGAATGACTCTGTTGAAGCGTGGCGGGTTCACGGCAAAAGCACTGCAAACCACTCCACATGTCCAACACTTCTGGATGAGGTTGACTATACACAGCTTTCATATAGTTGGGGGCTTGATCTTGACCACAAAACAGCAAACACGGTTGCATGGGACATTTCACATACTTCCATCCTTTTTGAGATTGACGTGCCTCCAAACGCACGTTATGGCAAGGACATACCATAGTGTCCACCGAACTGGGTGCAAGGAGGTCTTGGGCTTTGTCATACACGTTCGTCACCATGTATTCAGGCGGGGATGTTTGGATGGTTTGCTCCACCATGTCATTCAATTCTTTCATCATGTCTTCCACAGCACCTCGGGTGTCTTCCACCACCTCGCGGACCACAGGATCACAGTCCTCAGGCGTCACTACCGGGTCATTCTTCTTCTTCTTCTCCTCAGGGGGAACGCTTTTGGTTGATTTTCTCTTCCGACCTGGATAACTCACTGGAGACATATCGACGGACATCGTGCTAAAGATATGTCACTCCACGCTGCCTGGCTTTTTATACCTTGGAGCCCTTCCTGGGGATTGGTCAGATTTCTCACCTTTTCATGACCATAGAAGGGCCTCTCGTGTTCTCATTGGTCAGCTTGTCATGACCTGGTCCTCTCTTCTTCTTCCCATTGGTCAGCGTTCCCTATTTAAGACGACCCACTCGTTCCCCGACTCGTCATTCCAAAGCGGATGGACTACTACCAAGATCTCAAGCGGGAGGACTTTGCTTCGACCAACGACTATTTGGCCGAACGGGTCAAACGAGGTCTGGCCACGGGATTCACGTTCCAACAGTGTCGTGATCACCATCTCATTGATTTTGCTTTGGCGTTAGGGTTGACCCCCGCCGAGATTCTTGCCATTGTAGGTCCTGACACCGGCTACGTATTTCCCAACGCATGCCCCCCGACATCGACATGATCGGAGAACAAGATCTCGACGCCTTGGAACTGCAAGTGGGCTATGGCCATGTGGTGTACACCGGGGGCGCCAAAGGCACCGACGATCTGGTCGAACGACTGGGTAAACAGTTTGGGATGCAAGTCGAAGTGCTCGTCCCCCCGAACCATCCTCGAGCCACTTTCATCACCCCGTCCACCGTGGAAGTCCTCATGCTGGCCAACCCACATCTTCACCAGGCGGCGGAGAAACTAGGGAAACGAATGCCGAGTCATTTTTACACCCTGCAATTGCTGCAACGCAATTATCAATTGGCCAAAAACGCCCATACCCTCTATGCCTTTGGCATCTTGGAACAGGATAAAAAACGCGTGAAAGGAGGCACCGGTTGGACTGTGCAATTGGCCATGGATCAAGGCAAACCCGTCTATCTCTTTGACATCCCCAGTCAATCGTGGTACCGCTCGGACCATTACTACCAAGTCAACGAGAATGCCGCCACCCTGGTCACTGGCAGTCAATTTGTCCCTTGGGGCCCCAAAAAGCCAACCCTTCATCAAAGCAGTGCCGTGGTAGGATCCCGTGATCTCGACAACCAAACCCGAGAAGAAATTCAAGCCTTATTCAATCGCACCTTCTGTCTACCCGAGAACATCGATCAATTACGCCTGGAACTCGAAGACTTTCATTTGTAATTGTACATAGCTTTTTTTTCAATTTTTATTTTTTCCGATTGTACCTAGCTTTTCCAATTTTTAGTTTTTATTTTTTCAATCTGTACATAGCCTTTCCATTTTTAGCTTTCAATTGTACATAGCTTTTCAATTTTTCCTAGGACCCGCGTGGCAAGAGATGGACAACCATTTGTAAAAAACATCAACTCTTTTAATTAAAAAATTTTAAAAAACTGACAACACTGGTTTTGCACGTTCATCATAAATAATTTGTCTTGACTCACAATAAAATGTCCCATAAAAACTCAACATGAAAAAAAACGTCATGTCCGTTGACTTTTTCTGGAGAGTTGAAGAGTGAGGATGGTGTTGCCTTGTTTGAAGGGAGCAGGTTGCCCATTGGCTGTTTCAATGTCAATGGCAATGCTGTCAAAGATGGTTTTGCGAAGAGGAAAAAACATCCGTTGCGTGGTATCAAATTGATGATCGGTATTGCTGGCATCCATGGTACGTAAAAACCCTTTTTCTTGATTTCCCACAATGCTCTGTGCGACGAGATCCGTATAGATCATGAGTTGTTGTTGCCCTTCTTGTGGTTTGACGGTTGGGGTGGTGGGAAATGGTTGCCGACTGAGATTCGGACCCAAGAACAACTCATACTCGAAATCGGGATGAGTAAAGCTGACGGAGACAATGCCACGAGGTGGATATTTGTTGACAGGACCGACGGTTGGTGTCCATTTGTGTCGATCGTCGTAATCGACGATATGTTTCACCAGATAATTTTTGTCTTGGACAATTTGTTGCGTCGGCGTTCCATCTTTCACCAGTCCCATCAGTTGAGCGAATTTCCATTCCATTTCAAATTGCATGTTGGCTGGTATGAGTACATACAACGAATCTAATTCGGAGGCGACGCCAGTATTGGTGATTTTCACATACGGTTGAGCCAGGTTGAGAGTGGCTAGTTCTCGTCGTTTGGCTAGATCGTCCACGTCCATTTTGGCTATATCCATCATGACTTCCATGTGTTGTTTTTCCATTTCGTAACCGATGGCGATCCATGCTTCTTTCAAATTGTGGTAATACCCTGGGGGTAAATGGATTTGTTTGGTGACTTTAAGTGGCGCCGTTCCATCGGCACGTTTTGGTATGTATTTGATATCGGTTTTCATCCAATGTTTTTGACTATCTTCTTGCGTCCAATTCTGCTTGGTTTGATCTTCCAATTGTTGATTAAAAGCCGGGTGTGAGATATGCACCAGGGCCGCTTCCCAATCATCTTCGACCAGATAGTGTGAATGAGGAAGTCTGGCAGTAAATTTTTGCCCCATGCCTTGCGCTTGATCACTGAGGAGGGTGATGTAGAAACTCATGGTGACAACAAAATAGCCCATGGGGTTGCCTTTTTATACCTCCACCCACGTCACCTTTCCTGATTACAAACGTTACCAGTTGGTGTACGACAAGAGAGTCGTGGATCCAAACACCTTCCAGACTTACCCGTATGGATACCAAGCAGCCTGCCAAGACACACCTTCACCCTGTTGATGCGCGTGTGACCCTCCCACACCCAAGGAAAAGGATTAAAACTCATTGATTTCAACATGGCGTCCTTTTTATCTGATCTGAGCCTGCGATCCTGTTTTTCCCAACAAGGGTCAGCGGTTTCCCAACAAAAATCACATGACTTCCATCCGCCATCTTGAATGAGCCCGCGATCCTTTTTTCATCCCTGGTCAGCGGTTTCCCACCCTAGCCAGAAGGCCATTTCCCTACGTCATGTAAGCGTCACGAAATGTCCTCTCTTTTCTGATCCGAGCCCACGATCCCTTTTTCCCTATGTATTCCCTATGTATTACCCTATGTATTCCCTATGTAATTGTCCTCTCTTTTTCTGATCTGAGCCCGCGATCCTTTTTCCATCCCTGGTCAGCGGTTTCCCACCCTAGCCAGAAGGCCATTTCCCTACGTCATGTAAGCGTCACGAAATGTCCTCTCTTTTCTCATCTGAGCCCGCGATCCTTTTTTCCATCCCTGGTCAGCGGTTTCCCACCCTAGCCAGAAGGCCATTTCCCTACGTCATGTAAGCGTCACGAAATGTCCTCTCTTTTTCTCATCTGAGCCCGCGATCCTTTTTGGCACCACTGGTCAGCGGTTTCCCCACCCAAAACACAGGACCTCCACCTTTCCATTCACTTCCGGTTCCGGTTCCACTCACTTCCGGTTCCACCTCCCCCTTCCGGAATGACCTTTGACCCCGGCTCTCATTGGTTCCTTCTCTTGACCGGGATCACATGATAAAAAGGAATGGCACTAGTCTCTCATTGGTCCAAAAAACTCGAGGGGTGGGTCTTTTCGATACAAAGACCCATACCGACCCCCCTTACTACTACGAGCAAAACCATTTACCTATAATAAGAGAAAGACCATCCTGGCCTTGTGGTACAATCAAAACATGGACGCATGCGCGTGTCTTGCTCGATGCTCAACTTCGGTTATTTCACCTACCATTCACCAGGGGATCCCCGCGTCCCCTGCCCTGGCCCCGGCCCCAATCCCCCTATGGTCTGCGGTTTATCCCTTCCTTAGCAACCACCCTAGCAACCCCCACAACATCAAAACGAGGCAAACCACCCCTAGTGAGCCCACTTTACTACTCAGCTCGGATGAAGACTTCCGAAGTCTCTGCGTAGTTAACTCGAAGATTTGTGGTGTTTTTTTTGTTAAGCAGATCGGAGTCCTAAGGAATCTAGCCTGTTCCAGGCGTTCAGATATGTATAGTACGTTATTTGCTAACCACAGAATGTTTTGTAATGTTCGGAAGTGTTACCAAGTTAACTTTTGCTCAGCCTAGGCCGGATTCAGTTTATCTTAGCAGCATGGATGCCTTCCATTGACAACCGGATGTTTTGGAGACTTCCGTAGATTTAACAAAGATAACTCGAACACCCGTGGCCCTGATGAAAGCCGACCTTCGGAGCTCGTTTCCGTTGGTGTTAGCGAAAGCCTTTTCCTTAGCTTGGAGCTAGATGTAATTTGTGTCAGAGCAGTCTAATGTTTTAGAGAAAGCAAGGTGCTGTAAATTTTAACAAAGCCGTTTTAACAAGGTTTTATCAACTTATTAAATGGTTCTTATAGCGTAACAGTTGAAGTAGTTGTCTGTTTTTTTTTAATTTGCCTTGCTTACACCGTTTGGTTGGAAGATTTACCCATGTCTCCTAGTTGCTGATCGAGAGTTATGTCTATACACTAAGGCCCTTGGCAAAACGGTGATGCAAATCACCACAAGGCTTGGAAACGCCAACTTTCGCTTGACGGCCAAAAGGACCCGCGGGAAGGAGCAAGTAGGACACAAGTTTCAATGGAGCCTTGCGCACTCGGCTGTGCTAAAGGAAAATAACAGGGAGACCAACTTGTGTAGATTTGAGTGGGGTGGCCAAACGGTGAAATACTTGCTCCTGCAGTTCTTGGGTTCAAATTTCAAATTGCTTAAAACGATTGCAAAAGATCGCAAGTGGCGGCCACATGGATCACAAGTCGACGCAAGTTGGCCAAGTGCGTTCCCTTTGGACTGCGTTTGGCCAATTGGAGTCGCAAGCTGGAAACTTGTAGCCCAGCGGAATCAATGGCTTATTTTAATCATTAGTGGTCTGTCCCTAACACACAATGTCTACCATGGTCGAAGTTATTTCTGAATGCCTCTGAGGGACCTGTCCCAAACACACCTAGAACCTGACATGCTGTCTCAGTTTTTTTTACGTAGCCAAATATGTAGCCCACGCTCATAGCGGCTCTGTCGCCAAAACTTACCTTCGTGTGTGGACAATACTCTGAGTTACGGAGGCTACCAAAACATGCAGTTCACTAAAAAGGTTTGATAGAAGTTACTTGTGGGACACTTGTGAGTGTCAAAAAATTAGGTGATACTAACGTTTCGGGCTTAGTCCTTCAATTTCTTATCGAATATTATTCTTAGGAGAATTATCGTAGTTGTGTATTGCATCTAATTTTAATTTTTATCCTGTATATTACACGACCCCATAAGCATTTTGCTTTAAAATTCTTCTCGTGTTTAAATAAAGGATATGATAATGATGATGATGATCAGTGTGGTAGTTAGGCCTGATAGTTGAAAAGCGAGCTACGCCACGCAAAAATATGCAACTGTGACAGCACGCGCGTGGAATGCGCGCGCAAGAAACAATGGGCAAGAAAATTAAATTTGTTGATAAAATGAGCGAGCTATGCCAAATGAAAACCCGATGGTAAGCACGTGCACATAAGAAAATGGGAGTAAAAAAGAAAAATTGGTGTTAAGTCCGCTCTGTCTGATCGTGCCGAGCTTAAAGATTAGCTCCATCTCTTGCTGTTTGCGGCGGGTGTTACCGCCGGTGCATTGCCACAGACCATGTATCATCCACAGAATGATCAGGTGGGTTCCCGGGGTGGGGGGGACTTAGCAGATGTTCCGGTAGGGAGGTGCGGTCCGTGTGTTTAAACCATGACCCTGTTTAAGACTGACAAATCTCTGCTCGGTTTGCTACCCTGTTTAAGAGACTAGACAGAATTCAGATTTTTCGTACCCTGTCTAAGACATTTAAACCAGCATTGTACCCTCTTTATGGCTAGAATGGACTATTCAGAGACTGTTATTTCAATATGCTGTACATTGGCAAACTGGTACAAATTCGGCTTGTGGTAAGGTTTCGATTCTGTAAATTCACGACTACATAAGGTCGTGTAACGTTGATGAAATCGATACTCCGTTGAAGACAAAACCCTCTGAAAACCATACCCTATCGGGCCGCACGTCCCCGTTAAGGCCATATAAGGGAGTACCTCCCCGCCACCCCGTGCGGGAGTAAGTGTTCTGCTATGGGAAAGCCAACAGATCGGTTGCGGATATTGCACAAATGCTCAGCTAAAACGTTCTCGCACTGGCATCTTACAGTCTCTCCAACGTAAATGCTCTTACAAAGGCGACACGAAATACTGTTTACAACACTCTCAGACTGATGCTATATGCGTTCTTGGGGTAGAATGGTTCATCAGATTTGAGGAAATTGTGAGTGGAAATGGCGCATTTCAAGAAATGTGCTTGGTGCGGGTGAATTGTGTATCACCTTTCATATTAATTATAATACTAATTAGGAGCAAAAATTAGAAAGACAGTTATTCTCGCTCGGGGAGCGAATTTTTGCCCTAGATAGCAAGTACGTAAGATACAAACAAAGAAACACTGTTTATTTCATAAAATGTTATTAATTTTCATTCATAACGCAAGCTTTGGCTACCTGTGGAGACCTTTATATTTTGCTTCTGTTCTGCGTTTTCTGTCTGACTTGATTTTCATTTCCCATACAGAAAGTATCTTTTACTTTTATACAAATGACATCCTAGGATGAGATTTAGGGTTCAAGGCTTCCAGTCCGGAAAGACACCCTGTTCAAGACGCTAAATAGTGAAATTGCATACCCTGTTTAAGATGCAAAACCCTGAAAACCATACCCTGATGAGCGGCACATACCCGTTTAGGCCAAATAAGGGAGTGCCCCCCCCCCGGGAAGTGGGGGCTCAGAGAAAATCCTACGTGTCTCGGGATCAGAGGCCACGATGTTGAAGTTGTAGAGTAATATCCGCTTGGTAGCTCCACAGGAGGATTGTAAGTAAATACGAAAGGGACTCTATTGTTTGTGTACTATCGCTTAGACGTGGTGGCGTTTGGGAACGGTAGCGACTCCATGTAGATCGTTAACGAGTTGGCTCTCAGGATAGCCATGTGCCCGAAAGTGATCCATCATCTCTGTGGCTGAAATCATGGTCACCAGAGCATGTCCGACGGAGACGGATGAATCAGCTGTACGGAATTGCCAGCGGCTTACAGTGATCAGGAAGGAGTGACGTACGAGAAAGGTATTTTTGCTTTGTCTGCAGTTTATGTACCAATCATGCAGTCAATTCCCTTCAATTTCTCGGCTTGTAAAAGCAAATCCATGCTTACAGAAAAAAGTTCCCGGCCGTTATTTTTCCTTTTTTTCTCCACACCGCTGGGCCAAAGTACAGCGGTTGCATTGAAACCGGGCGCGGGGATGTAAACCGTGAGCTGTCGTCATCTTTCGATGTAAGGAAAGAATTCAACCGCATCAGCTGTCGCTTAAACATGAAAGAAACAATTTACCCACTAATCAACGAAATCAACTACATGTTGCGTTTGGTCCGATGATTTTTCTCCCAGGAGGGGTACTCCGGAATTCAAGTGTCGGGGATGATAGAATGGGGGAAAAAATAAAGCCCTAAAAAATCCCTGGACCAAAAATTAACCCTCCAAAAATCCCATGCCGAATTTCCGAGCCTTAAAAATTTCCAGAAAGGATGAAATGATGTAACACGAAAAAAAAAATTAGAAATTGAATGTTTGTGTTTGTTTATTCATCATACCTTCTGAATTTCTCTTTTCCTCATCTGATAGTCATTCTAACAACACTAGAGACACCCAGGAACATCTTCTGTTTCAACAAAAACATTGTGAATGACAAATCAAAAGAAGACCACCCCGCAGAACTACGCGGCCGGTTTACGCGGGCACTACCACGGATCTGTTAGATTGTCTTGAATACCCAAAAAAATCCCTATTAAATCAAATTCACCCAACAAATCACTTGCCAAATTTTCCTACCCAAACAAAATCCCGGAATCGAAATTTTCAAACCTAAAAACATTCTTCGATCATCCCCAACAATTGAAATCTGGAGTACCGCCCTGGGATATTTTTGGCACGGTCAGATCACAGGGTCAGATCTTGCAATGTTCTTGCGTGATGTTTTGAGACTAGTTGGTCAGCTTGTCGTTGACACAGCCTCGGTTGCGTGTCGGAAATGGATCGCTGCAGATCTAGGGAGCGCACTGGAAGGGATAGACGAGAGGTCCCTCCCGTCAGTGTAGAGACTGGAACCCATTTTGGCGAGCCCCGAAGATATCGTCGTGTCTTCGTCGGCGAAAACAAAATGGTGTCGAGATAACAAATTTTATATTACTTTCAATTTCAGATTAATTGACATTGATAATATGATTTCTCTTTTAGTAAGATGACTAAGATTGTCCTGTTCATAATACTCATTGTACAATTCACTCTTGTGTCTAAATTGACTCTAACTTCATCTTAACTAGACACTGATCGGTACGCGGAATCGGTACATGCACCATGAAAATAAGAGTATACAAGACAAACTCGAAGCGAAATCCATTAGACAAATCACCTCTTTATGTTCGTAAATGTTGTTTTGCTCCCAAACCTTAACACAAGGAATGCACAATACAAAGGTCCCCCTACCTGAGGGTCCACAATGGGTTTGGCGGGATGCGGGATTTGGCTAATTTTTGTGGCGATATTCGGGATGGGAGCTGAAAACAGGAGCGGGAAGCGGGAATTTCAGTTGAGAGCGGGAGCGGGATTTTGTGTTTTTACGGCGTCGGGATGCGAGAATCGCAAGGGGAAAGTAGCGGGATATGGTATTTTAATTTTTACGAGACTGCATGATTTGACCAGCGCAGGCCGATAGAAATGGATCGTTTGTGAATGAAGTGTGTCGGCTTTCTAGTAATTAATGAATTGATCAAGGAAGAGTAGCCTGCATGTCACGCTATTATGAGTCCTTTTGTGATGTTGTGTGTTGATTTCGGAAAGAGGTATCAAGTCACATGTCGTGTTGCATTTCTTGGCCTTGTTTGCGTTCTTAACTTATGCGACCCTTTCCATTGAGCGTTTGTTGGAGCAGCTATGATCAGCCATTTTGTCCCGTGGCGGGTGGGTGGTTCAAGCCCACCCCCTTAAATTTGGTTCAAGCCCACCCCCCCTCCCCATGATTCTATTAGACGCGCTTAAAAGTACTTTAAAGTCCTTTTTGGCGCAAAACATCATCAAACTGGATAAACTTTATCAATTATTTCATAAAAAAATCAAATATTAACCACAACCAAAAGAAGAAAAATCAAGAAAAGAAAAAAATTACATACTCAGCAGGTTGTCTTCCAAAAAAGGAAGGACCGAGAGTAGGCAGAATATCGTAGCAAACAATCTTTGTCAATTTTTACCTTTCACTTATACCTGGACAAGAAAAGGTAAACAGGTCTAAGACAGAATAACACAAACGAAACACTTGTTACGTCTTTCAAAGTGGCGATATTTTTAGAAGGTATCGAGACAATCGACCATAAAAACGTCTTTACTTGTCTTCTATCCATTGTATAAAGGTATGTGAGGTTTTCATCATGAAAGTAGAAAACTATTTAAAAATTTAAGCGGGATCGGGATTTCGACGCAAAGAAGGGCGGGATGGCGGGATTAACAGGACAAAATAGGCGGGATGGTGGGATCTGAGAACCCTATTGTGGACCCTCCTACCTCGGAGGCCTAGAAACTAATTACGAAATCCATACACGCAAGCGCGGGCAGAAACGGCGGGAAAATCGCGGGAAAATTGTAAGGAAAATTGAGCCTCACCGAAGCCCGACAATATCGTCATTTCAACTTGTTTCACTTTAAGCTTATTGCGTGCGGGATTGATGTCTTTTTATAAGATCTCTGAAACGTTCGGTTTTGTACCAGACGTACAATCTGCAGAACAGCTCCTACATGATCATGAACTGGAAACAACCAGCCAATTTGTTATGTATTACAACTATGGTCTTGGGAAAGGTATGAATTTTATTTATTTTTAATAGTTTATATCGTTTTGTGATTTTTTTGGCAATACTACATGGATGTCGTTTTCTCTTATTTGAACTTTTGAAGATCGCGAACTATTCAAGTTTTGTTTTATTTGGGAATGACCAAAGAAAGCATTTTCGAATAATGACCTTTCAACGATCCGACCTCTGAACACACGTCTGGAAAAGTCACGCATAGTGCGTCACGCAAGTGTTGTGATCACACTAGAGTTTAAATCTATAGGGACAATTAAAAAATAGATGTGGGCTATTAAAAGAATTGAACACAAATTTAAGTGAATTGTAGGTGGAACAGGATGCACTGCAGACTGTCTCATATTACACACTTTTTTTACAGAGAAGGTAGAAACAAAAGGGAGAAAGGTATTTTTTGAAGATCCACAGACAGGCTCATCCCAACCAAGAATTCCTTATGACGGAGTGCCATTCACCATAACTGGAAAGCGAGTGTATGATTGTCACCAAGGTATTGACAGGCACGCTGCTGATAAACGACGACTTAAAAGTAATAAGGTGTGTACGTTTGTTGCCGCTCGTTTCAGGAGTCTGACAAGTATAGTCTTTACTAACTGCCTTATATCCAGGTGGTTTTCGAGATAAAAAAAAGTTAATTTAAAGAACATTACATTTCTTGACGGTGTTAAGAAAGATGACCACATTACGTGTCTCTGTGTTTTACAATTTACGGCATGCATATTTCTAATCTCATTGCATCCTGGATTTTTTAGCTGCATGCAAGAATTACATCTAAGAAATCCTAGAAACACGTGGAAATAGAACAAGGTCATGTGAATTCCTAAATGTTTATCGCAAAATGTGGCATGTGATGCATGCCTATTTTATACGGATGGAATTATTTGAATTTCAGTTCTCCTTAGATCCAAAGAAAACTTTTTTGGGCGTCACTTTTTGACAACTTTGTACCACAAAATATTTTCTCCACAGCCTGATGGTGACCATTCATATGGAAACAGCCGGCCAAAGGAGATTTATCAGACGACTAAAAAGTTTGGGTGTACTGCGCAAGTCGTTATGCGAGAAGTTATACGATTTCCACAATTCAAGGTGAGAGATAGATAAAAACTGGGCAGTAACAACAAAAAGGAATAAAAATAGTGGAGTATGCTACCAAAAAGTCTGTACCAATCTACTGCTCATGTTGAATGCCTAACAACAATAAAGAGTATGTCCAGTGTGATGGATGCAGGGAATGGTTTCATCCCACCTGTGCCAACATACCTTAAGTGGTGGTCAACACAAAGAGGCAGTGGAGGTGCTTTACATGCCGTCAAAACAGGAAGAAGTGATTAAAAAAATTTTGTTCTTCAATGAGCCCACATGTTTGTTGCAAAGGGGCTTTACCTCACTGTACATATATGTACCCTGTTACAAATACTGGCTGTGGATTTGCGGTGACCTGAAGTATTCTTTTATACATGTAGGCCGATTTACACATCACAACTTTATGGTATGAGACATGCTTACAACAAGTCTAGGACATGAGTCATTTCGTGTAAATAAAACCTAAAACTTGCTCGCAAGTGTCGTGTACGACATGAAGAATGTCGTGGGCTTTTGAAAAATGTTTTAAACCCTACGACAATCATAGCTACAGGTAATTTTTATGTTGTGAATTTTTTTATGACGTGAAATTTTTCTATGACATATGCAGTGTGTGCTGTGAAAACCGCATGCGACAATCATAAGTAAAACTCGTACCATGCAAATCAGCCTATACTGATCTAGCAGTTCACATACAGCAGACTGTCACATTTTAAGAAGAGAAACAGCAGTCAACAGTCGAGATTAAACAGAGTAAAATCAAAGCTGTATCAGCATCATGTGGACACCTCCCATTAGCTGACACCTATGCTTAGTCCTAAGGGTGTCAGCTTTCATGAAGTTTCACTATATTCACAAGGTATCAATAAATATTCCAGACGAGAGTTGAAATGTGGCTGATGTTCATAAATTTAATGAATGCATTGCAACAAGTAACAAATATGACTGACAAATTATATTGTTGACACTTGTGTCTATACCTATTTCCCCCGAAAACTTCTCCACAACTATTGGATTGGAAATACGCATATAGATTTTCTTCAAATGTTACTTTTTGTGCAGGTTATACTGTATGTTTGCAAAATATTGTAACCTGGCAGGAAAACAACCCTTTCCGACATTGCTCTCTGAAAAAAAATAAAGTGCATCTTGTTTTCTAGCATCCATCATACCTACAAGAAAAGATGTAAAGATTATTAGCTCAATGCATCTTTGTTAAAATGACAAAAATTCTATTTTCATTAAAATTTGTCAATAATAAAGGAGCAGATACTTGTTTTACCTGTAGATATGAAATCACACAACTAGCAAAGGTATATTAAATTTAGGCATTTGACCATAAACAAGATAAATTGGGCAGTTTTAATCAGAAAGAATTTGAATTTGAACTGAAGGACACATTAAACATAGAAACATAACTACAAAGGGCTGCTATAACTGACTTCTAACCATCATAGGTTAGGCTCCCTTACTTTCCTGGGTTTGAAATTTTGGCCATGTTTCTTCTACTAAAGGTTACTTTAACTTTTTAGACTCCTAACCATATAAAAATCCATAAAGCTGCCTACACGTTACCCTAATAAAAACAACGCTAGCAGTTATAGAGCCTTTTGATGCAAAATCTGTAGCAGGGATTTGTTAAGAGTCATGCTATTGAAAAGCCATTATGCTAGAAACCGTTGTAACTCCAGGGTGGAGTTTATCATTCCCCAATGCTGGAAAAAATGACCAATGCCTCACCCAAAGGCAGATATTTTTTATATATGCCCCACTCTTGGAACCAAAAAAAACAGTAAATGCCCCTCCCCCCCCCCCCGCCCCCTTCCCTGGCAGCTTAAAACAAGCCTGTCATGGGACGTTGACAAAAGCCGGATCGGACCAGACTGGATTGGATCGGATCGGACTGACAAAACCTGGATCGGATCGGACCGGACTTACAAAACCTGGATCGGGTCGAATTCTATTAACCCTTTAAGCCCTAACATTGATAAAAATGAAATTTCTCTTTATATTCTCTCTACTTTTTCAAACAATCAAGTGATGAGAATAAAGAAAGTAATCACCAAGGATAAGATGTCTTGATATTTAGCCAAATTCTCCTTACTAGTTCCATGCGAAATGAATGGAGAACAGTAAGGAGAATATGCAATTTTATATCAGGGCTTAAAGGGTTAAAGAAACTCATATCCACTCATTGAAAGTAGACGCACTTCAAATTGCCATTAAAGGTGACGAAGAGAGATAAGAAAGTGATTGCCATTGCACTGTTTTTGCCTTTTCTTCTACATTCTGTCGTGAAGACTTTTTGTTTATTGTTATGGGTTTACATCCTGTAAACTACTTCATTACTTCAACTACCGCATTATGAATAAGAAACTTCAATAGCATGTGCCAGAGTATGTACAATTAGGTCAGTACCGAATTGACCATAAAGTAACAATGATATCAAGATAACTCGCATCTTTCTCATTCTTTACTTGGAACTTGAACCATGTACATATGATTACAAGGCTTTTAGAATGTAACCATAGCTACCTCACAGAGGGTAATAAAACGGAACTTAAAGCTCCTTGAATGGTGGTATGACAAGGATACCTGCTTTCATTTTTTGTCCAGATTCTAGAATGGTGGATTATGAGATCTGTGCCGACAATTATGACAGCCTGATTCACACAATGGTTTAGTGTTCGCGGTAAGCCGCATGACGAAAATTGTGTCAAGTTTGAGCAAAAGGTTTTATTTCACGTTATCAAAACTGAAAAAAAAAATGTGACCTACTAACAAAGGTAATAAGTATAGAATAGTAATTACCGGTACTTTAGACCTATTTAACAATGCAAGCTATCACTGTATAAGAAAACAATCTGTTTGCTTTCTAACATTAATGTAGGTTTGATTATTGATTTTGTTCCAGGTTTTCTGGAAAATCCCTTTCAAGTAATGACAGTACACTCGAAGTTTCTTTTCAAGTGACAGCCGTGTTTATTCAGAAGCATTATAGTTTCATTTCCATATTCACAATCAAAGTGTCTAATCAAATTATATTAGCTTTGCAAGCTTTTGCATGCAAAAAGTTTCAAAGACGTTACAGTGAACACAACTATTCATCCACATTGTATAAAAGAATAAGTTAGCCTTTTTCTGTTTCATTTCAGCAATGTGATTTATCGTAAACCAAAGACACAGTTCAAATGCAAAATTTCATTAGTTGTTATATGACAAAACAGGGTCTCAAACTGAAATTTTTTGTCCTTACTAATCGTATTTTTGTGTCTGATTTTTGGAAGGGCGTAAATCGTTCAGTCATATGACCAATTTCTTAAATTTCTTTGAGATAGAAAACCTTACCGACAGATAGTTTACAGGTCGATTCATTAATAGCTAAAATTTCAAGTAAAGGACGGCAAAGACACGATCATTGTTACTTTAGGCTCTACTCCTCTTTGTCTTTCCGCTTGGATCTCTCTCTCTCTAGAAAAACGTGATTGTTTAATGAAGTAGTTTAAATGCATAACAATAAACAGTCAGTCTTCACCACAGAATGGAGAAGGAAAAAGCAAAAACAGTGCAATGGCAATTACTTTCTTGATCTCTCTTCGTCATCTTGATCCAGAGATACCACTTGACCATTTTTTAATGGGAATTTGAAATGCCCTTCCTTTCAATGAGTAGATATGGATTCGACCCGATCCAGGTTTTGTGAGTCCGATCCGATCCGATCCGATCCGATCTGGTCCGATCCAGATTTTGTCAACGGCCCCTTTCATGTCCAAAAGCAAAATTTTGATTTGTGTGCAAATTCCAAAACAAAAAATAAAATTTTAGTTGAAACTTGCAGAAATTGGCCTAATTAGTGCTTTTCGCATGCAATTTGTTCCTGGGACGATTAGATGTGTCCATAATCTGCCACTTCACAGAAAGGGACCTGTGATCTATGTACAATACATAGACCAAGAGGCCCTTGCAATTGATTGTAAGAACCAATGACATAAACTTGAACTACAGTTCTTGAGTCAGTTACATTCAAGTGTAGTATGAGGAAACCGTCCAGTAAATGACACTAAACGTGATCCACCACAATATACTATTGACAATTAACACAAAAACAACTTTACAAGCTTAAGATTCCTCTTACCTGTTTAACGACGGATTTGTCTACGAAAACACTGAATTGTACCGAGATATACCTTCCCCAAAATAGCTCTTAATGTCAATATATAAGAAGAAGACAAAATGTGCCCTTCTCATTTTCGTAATCCTGAAAACCTGAATCAATCTATCAAGCTGCATCTCCTTGACAAGGCCGCCATTTTGTTTTCACCGACGAAGACACGATATCTTCGGCTTAAATCTTCGGCGCTCGTCAAAATGGGTTCCAGTCTCTACACTGACGGGAGGGACCTCTCGTCTATCCCTTCCAGTGCGCTCATAGATAGATAGATAGATAAACTTTATTTTAACACGATAATAATAAAAGCTAAAAGCTTGTGGGGTCGTGTATTTAAATTTAAAATTAAAATTACAATTAAAATATCTAAAATTACAATTCTTATGTTTACAGTAAAATTAATTATTTAATTAATTACTAACTAGAACTGTTACTATACTAGATGATTAAAATAAACTAACTAAAGCTAATTATATATAAAATCACTATGTCTGTGGCGGGTTGTTGAAGCCGACAGGGCGTTAAAATTAAAATCTTTAAAATATGCTCTATTTACAACATGCTTTCTTAGCTCTAAAAAACTTGAAAAACTCTTCTGTTGATTGTGGTATTTAACAATGTTCCAAAGTACAGATCCCTTGTATCTGAGTGAATCCTTCATGAATCGCGAGTTGAATCTTGGTATCGAAGATAGTTGTTTTCCTCGGAGCGAATAGCCGTGACTGGAGTTGTCTAGTATCGATTTCATCAGAGGCTCGGGCAGGCTGTCATTGTTTGCCTTATAAAATAGCCTAAGGATGTCGAGCTTATAATACAGGGAAAAGGTAGACCACTGATCATATTTGAGCACTTCATTTGACGGCATGTCCTTGGGCAAGTTGAAAATGATTCTTGCCGCCCTACAATGTAGTCTTTCTATAGAGTCTAGCATGTCAGAGTTACAACACGATCCCCATAAAACTAAACCATATTTTACAGAGGGTAGTATCACTTTAAAATAAAAGTCCTTTAGCACGGCCTTTGGGAGAAATCTGGATCGTTTCAGTAAGTTCAGCTTATTAGCAAAACTTTTCTTGGTCTCTAGTGCATGAGGTACCCAGCTTAGGTTACGGTCGACAGTCATACCCAGCAGGCGCGTTTTTGTAACGCATCTAAGAATTGAGGTCCCTAGTTGTATTGGTGCATGTGGCCCCATCGGGGTTGCTTTACTGAGTAACATCACTTCACTCTTTCCTGGATGAGGTGTTAAACGATTTGTTAGACACCACGTGTATACGTCCTTCAGGGTCTTGTTTAGCTGCGCAATAGCGGTGTCTATCGAATCTCCTATGCAGTAAGCGGTTGTGTCATCTGCGTACATATACAAGGACCCCGAGCTGACTGAAGCAGGAAGGTCGTTTGTAAATAGCGTGAATAAGGTCGGTCCCAGCACCGAACCCTGGGGAATGCCGAAGGAAACCTGCGAGTGTTCCGACTTGACTCCATTTAATACAGTAAATTGTTGTCTTCCACGTAAGTAGCTCTTTAGCCAGTCAAGAAGAGTGCCGGTGATTCCGAAATCTCGGTTTAACTTCGTCTCCAGTATGTCATGGGAAACACTGTCAAAAGCTTTCTTAAAGTCAATAAAGGCCACGGCCACCGCCTTTCCTGAGTCTAGAGCTGTTCTCCACGTTTCTGTTAAGTGCGTCAAAAGTAATTCCGTTGAGTAGCCGGAACGGAATGCCCACTGCTTATTTGAAACCAAGTTGTTATCCTTAAAAACGTGTCGCACTAAGGTATCGTTAACTTCCGATTCCATGATTTTACTTGGCACGCTGAGTAGTGAAACCGGGCGATAGTTCCCACAGTCTGTTTCGTCGTCCTTTTTGTAAATAGGTGTTAGTCTTGCTATTTTCCAGGCAGAGTAGACAGCTCTACGTTTGATGCTTTCATGATAGAGGCTGACTAACGATGGGACTATTGCGTTTCCCGCAAGTTTTATGAGCTTTGGAGAGATGCTGTCGGGGCCTGGGGACTTGTTAGTGTTTAGTGAGTTGACTTTATCGCTTACCGACTGCGATGAAATCGTTATCTCCGCGAGTTGTGGCTGTACGTTTGGGATATCCATAGCATTTTGGCATTCTCCATTCCTAGGTAGTGGTAGCGCCCTAGCTAGCTTTTCGCCAACCAACGCAAAATGTGAGTTCATCAGGCGTGCTTTCTCATCATCAGTGACTACCAGGCTGCCATCGCTTCTCTTCAGAGGGCCAATGTTCTTCATGTGCACTCTCGAGTTTGTGGCATCACTGATCAGGTTCCAATAAGCACTCGTTTTCTTTACTTCTTTAAACATTTTAGAGAAGTGTGACGCTTTAGCTTTTCTTAAGTCCGAAGTAACTTCGTTTCTGACTTTTTTGTACTCTTGCCAAAGTAGGGGACATTTGGTCGTAGTTGCCTTCTTGAATAATTTGTATCGTCTGTTCATTTTAAATCGAATATCGCCTGTTATCCATGGTGCACATGAACTTCTTATTTTAACTTCTTTCCACGGAGCGTGGTCGTCGCAGATGTCAGTAAAAAGCTTCTGCCAAGCCCAAAGGATGTCATCTGCGTCTTCGAACACTGATGCAACATGGAATGGTGCAGACTCAATATCGCCTCTAAATTTGTCTGGGTCCAGTTTCTTATAAGCCCTTGTTCTGATATGTTTTGGTGGCGGCCCTTTGTTCTTTAGTCGTATAGTTGCATATATCAGATCGTGATCCGAGATACCCAAGGGAAAGGCGCCTGAAATGCTAATAAGATCTTTTCTTGTTGTGACAATAAGATCAATTAGAGTTCGCGATGTAATAGTTGTTCTTGTCGCCTCTTGTACGACGTTTTCCATCCCAAACAGGTCGAAAACAGAGCAGAGTTTTTCTGCATTTGTGTTCACAGGAATTTCCAGACTGCCTCTGTTTAAAAGGTCGCAGTTAAAATCTCCCAGTAAAATGATGTTTGATGATTTTAGCCAAGCCTTTTCGAGCGTAGGTCCGATGCGGTCGAAAAAATCGCACGCGTCGGGTGGCCTGTACATAACTGAGAACAATACAGAGTTGCTTGGGAATTTAACCTGTAACAGATTGCTTCAAGACCGTCATTGTACAAATCCTTTCGGTGGATTGCCTTCAAGTGCTCCGCGTAATAAAGTACACAACCGCCACCCTTTCGTCTTTTTCGATCGAGCCTTACAAACTTCATTCCGTTAATGTTCAGTGCCGCATCTGGAACGGTTTTGTCAAGGTGCGTTTCTGTTATGGCGAGGATTTCAAATCTGCATATTGACTGTAAACACCTCAGTTCCTCGATCTTATTTCTTAAGCTGCATACGTTCAAGTGTGCCACTCTAAGGTCTTTGCTTGAGCGAGTCTCCAGCTTCTGTACGAGGTCCAATAAATAATTTTCATCTTCCTCTTTGTGTAATGGACTCGGAGTTTTTGCTGTATCCGCAGAATCCGCCATATTTAGGAATAAATCATTTGAAATTGAAGCGTAGGGGAGGGATTGTAATAGCGTGAAGTTCGTGTCCCATTCCGGTGTAGGATGTTGTTGACATGCTGGGCAGGTCCAGATCGCTGGATCGTGTGTTTGAATTAGCTTGAATTGCTTTACTGCGACCTCTCCGCACTTGATATGGTATTTAAAACCACAAGAGCTGCAGCTAAGTGACCGATGATTGCGAGCTATAGATCTCGAGCACTTATGACATTTCGGCTTCTCGTTGTTAGGACCAGGCTGAGGGTGAATATCGCCTGCGATGAGAAGTAGTTGAAATGTTGCCATGCTATTTGGATAATAATATATTCGTGACTTTCTATATCTGTTTCTCTTGAGCTCAAGCGTGCATTTGTCTTGCATACTATTTCCGTTATATGCCGGTGTGGAGCAGTTAGTTGACAGCTGACACCTTGCTCCATTGTTGTTAGGTGTCCATAACAAAGCTTCATTACTGCTGAATCCGGTACCATTGTTAGGCGGGAAAGTGTTTGCAGTCAGTGACCACAAGTTTAGTACCGTGAGCCAATCCAAATCCCTTTCTGTTGAATTCAGGAGCGGATTTTTTCCAGTGAAATGCAGCCAAGATGTGCATCGACTTGTTAGGAATGAAGCCTCGTAAGTACAAGGAGCAGATGAAAGCTGTAACAGCAAAGAAACGAGAAAAACCACGGAGAGTCGAAAGGCGTGACCACCCATCTCAAAATCCTGGCGCCTCTAGAAACTTCCTGTATGACCGAGCTTTTCAGAGTCTGTTTTTATCAATTCCGCCACTCTTGTACCTCATACAAGTCGACAAGGCTATTCTGTCCCTTATCAGTGGAGATACATCCTAACTTCAAGTAACGTAAGTACACAATCACTGTTAGCGTGAGTAGTTCCTTAGTGGGTCTTAACAGGGCGTGAAGAAGCAGGAAGTAGTCAACTGTCGGCTCGCTATGTCGGTCATCTCGTCATTTTCTTCCCTCACTTTTTCTTGCTATAAAGGAACCTGGTTACTGATAATATTCGTAATTTAGAACATTCGGTTGCAGTTAAGTGTCGTGCATTTCAGTAGATACATGTTGATTGTTCATTTAGTTCATTTCTGGAATGAAAGTGAAAGTACAAGTTCCACAATATCACATCTCGTATAAAGCGGCCATCAATGAAATCCTGTTGGAAAGAGAAACGATAACCGCCGGAAACACTTCTGCGTTCCCAGGCGAATTAATGAGCACTGCATGTAAATGTACAACTAATTTCAGTTGTGTATTGAAACACGACCGCTATGACTCGACCGATCATTTAAAGGAAATTCAACACTAGCTAAAAATTAAGTGGTTGCAAAGCCTAAACGCTTACTTCTTGAGATATCGTAAATATCCATACAGAAAAGGACGTGTGAGTTGCTCAGTTGTACTCCAGATTGGCTTGCAAAATTTCTGCACAGCCCTACACAAAATACAGCTCTAGCCACTTTTACTAACTCAGCGACATTGTACATGCAGACACAGGATTCCATGATTTACCTGTCATGATGCGACCATGATTTGACATTGATGAAGGAAAATGAATGTTGATCTGTATTGAAAACTGATGTTGCAGGAAAAAATCTGCTCAATAATTGGGGCTCCTTTGTGGACCCCCCTGGAACCCACTTGGACCCCCCAGAACTCATGTAAAAAATAAAATTACAGTGAAATTCCAATTTTTCGAACCTCCAAGGGAAATGGAAATTGGTTCGAAAAATCGGGAGTTTGAAAAATCGAAGGTGGCATCAAATCAGACCTATTTTACCGTGGTTTAGTTTTATAAGATCCAAGAAGGCAGACAACAGTGGTATATGACCCTTGTTCATGTGTGAACCATCTTTATTCACCAACAAAATGTGCATTTAAAACAAAACGAAAATTTAAGGATTTAAGGCAATTTTGGCAGAACAAAAACCAGAGCTGTATTGATACATGTGTGTAATTTTGTGCGGACTCTTGACTGCATTTCCTTCCCCTTACTCTATCAGGAAAATTTTAAAGGAACAGCAAAATTTGTTAATGTGCTACGGAAAGAGCTTGAAAAATGCAACTAAACGAAGGAACTTTGATCATGTACAGTAATTCAAGAGCCTTGATTGTGTAACAACGGCGTTGCAGTTTCTATGACTTCAATGACAGATTTGTCACTTGCTTTGTAATAAAATGCATGAAAACACCTCCTCCACAACTTGTTAATTGCATTCAGGCGTGTATGTGGCTAAAACCGGTTTTGTTGGTTCCTGAGTTTTCAAAGTTCGAGAAATCGAATGTAAATTTTTCAAAGGAAGAAAGAAATAGTTCGAAATATCGGGAGTTTCGAAAAATCGAGCATTCGAAAAATCGGGGGTAAAATTACAGTGTTTGACTGAAGCAAATCCAAGGGAAACGACTTTTGGTTTGAAGAATCGGGAGTTTCGAATAATCGAGTATTCGAAAAATCGGGGTTCACTGTAAAGATTAATTAACATTTGAAAAAAATGAAAGGAAAGTAAATTTGAAAGATAAAAAAGGAAGAAAAATAGCTAAAAGTAGATAAAAAAGTTTGACCAGCAAAATCAATTCTTTTTCAATGAAGTTCCAACCAATGTTAATTTGGGCTCAACAAAATTCATTTATGGCCAAGTAAATGTATTTAAAACACTTGCAAGCCCACATTTGAAGAAGTCATTTTTAGTAAATTTTGCCATACCAAGATCAAGCCGCAATTACCATCACGCTTACAGTTAACACCAAACTGGTGATCAACATATGAAAAGGATTCATCAACAACAAAAGGGCTTGTGTAAAACATAATTAGTAGATATTTGGAATGCCGGAATAACCAACATCTCAAACGTGGAATCCTAAAAACTAGAATGGGCTTCTTCCAGAAAATACTTTTTTCCAATTTGTCGTAAATTGATGATGCAAATCCCCAAAATGTCCTGCTAATTATGGTTATTAATATATTATAATCAATAACATTTAGCTTTTGATCCCAGGATGTTTAGATGTTTATGAACAAGGTCAACTTTTGGAGAACCATTATTTTGTGAAATGGTAGATGTTCTTGAATGAGGAACACCATAAACATGCAAAGCATGTAATGCGACTCACGTGACCCAATTATGTTATGTTAAAAGATTTTTATCATATTTGTGAATTATAATGGTGATTTATATGGGATTATAATCGGTCACTTAAGTACACCCAATTTTATGTCAAATTGAAATAACAAATTTACCATAAGGTTTGAGATTAAGCAGGGGATTGAAGATAGCTGGGGTTTGAGATTATAAGCAGGGTATATTCAAGATAGCTGGGGTTTGAGATTAAGCAGGGTATATTCAAGATAGCTGGGGTTTGAGATTAAGGAGGGTATATTCAAGATAGCCAGGGTTTTATATTAATTACGACTCAAGAAAGTTCGGGTTTGAGTTTTAAAGCAGGGGATTCAAAATAGCTGGGTTGAGATTATAAGCAGGAGATTCAAGATAGCTAGGGTTTGAGATTAGGCAGGGGATTCAAGATAGCTGCATGGAGTTTGAGAATTGAAGCAGGGGATTCAAGATAGCCGGGGTTTGAGATTAAGCACGGGATTCAGGGTAGCTGGGGTTTGAGATTAAGCAGGGTATATTCAAGATAGCTGGGGTTTGAGATTAAGCAGTCAGCTGTTTCACAATCAAGGGTACCTTTTGGTAGTCAATAAGGGTCAAAAATAAATCTTTTGTGTAAGAAGCTTGGTGTCTCTTTGTGAAGCTTAATCCCTTTGATAAAGCTGGCAAGAAACCTTATGGGAGGGGGTGGCATCCACCCCCGCCTTGTATGCCTGAAGTCGATCACTTGATCATCACCTAAGTGCTGTTTCTCTAGTCGATCACTTGATCATCACCTAAGTGCTATTTCTCTAGTTATAAAATAACTATATTTCATTTGGAAAGAGTGTATTACAATATGTCTGTTATTATTATTTGCTTGCCATTAGAATTCAGGTGGTTAAACTTCTGTGAAGTTGTATGTCCATACCCCTTTGGCACAGCTAGATCTTAGCAAACTTGTGACTCAATATCAGTGAATTGAAGGCTAATTATAGTTTCTTTCTTTTTAATTATATGCCATTTTTGATAATATGAAGCATTACAGGCCACTGAGGTTGCTTTTACTCCATTAAGTAAAATACTCTAGATCTCTTGCTCTCTTAAGAAATTTCTTCTACTTTAGTAGTTACACTGGAAGACGACCATGTCGATTCCTACCAATTAAATGAAGTTAGAAAAAACTTATTTTCTTTCATCACTGAAGCACAGACTACAGGATTTTAGGTCAAAATGTGCTTGGAATAGAATCTAAACCTTGTTTTCTGTCAAGTCAATTAAAACACTGTTATCTTGACAATGTAGTGTCCGTACCCCCAGAGGGTCATTTAAAAGGGGTGTTTTCTTTAGCTGGAAAAAAAGAAGTTTGTGCGAAGATCTTTCAGGAATGTGTGCCATTAGGATTACAAATAAGTTACGTGGAGGACTCTAAGTTAAGACAATGCTTATTTATTCATTCCTATTTAGTACATTTTTGCTTGTAATATAATGTTTCTTCAGGTAAAATTAGCTTCACCGAAGGATAATTGAAAGTCATATAAATTATACCTTAATTCATTTGGAGAAAAATTCGATTGATTTGAGTAGAAATAGCAATAAAATTAAAACTGCTCACGTTCAGAATTTTTTTGTTTTTGGACAAAATGCAAAGAACCAGTAAAGGATGTGATTTATCGAAAAAAGAATTAGGTCACCGTGCATTTAAGAGAGTTAAGCACGTTTATAGACAGAAAAATACCCACCAACACTGTATCTGTCTATATTTCTTACTCAGCCCACGCGCTCGATGCATGACGTGGCATGACATTGTGATGGGAATTACGTGTGCAGTAAGAATGCGCACATACAATGAGCTCGAACATCCTTAAGCAGGGGATTCAAAGTAGCCGGGGTTAATGGGACTAAGCAGGAGATTCAAGATAGCTGGGGTTTGAGATTAAGCAGGGGATTCAAGATAGCCGGGGTTTGAGATTACGCAGGGGATTCAAGATAGCCGTGGTTTGACATTAAGCAGGGGATTCAAGATAGCCGGGGTTTGGGACTAAGCAGGGGATTCAAGATAGCTGGGGTTTGAGATTAAGCAGGGGATTCAAGATAGCCGGGGTTTGAGATTAAGCAGGGGATTCAAGATAGCCGTGGTTTGACATTAAGCAGGGGATTCAAGATAGCCGGGGTTTGGGACTAAGCAGGGGATTCAAGATAGCTGGGGTTTGAGATTAAGCAGGGGATTCAAGATAGCCAGGGTTTTAGATTAAGCAGGGGATTCAAGATAGCCGGGGTTTCAGATTAAGCAGGGGCTTCAAGATAGCCAGGGTTTGAGATTAAGCAGGGGATTCAAGATAGCCGGGGTTTGAGATTAAGCAGGGGATTCAAGATAGCCGGGGTTTGAGATTAAGCAGGGGATTCAAGAAAGCCAGGGTTTGAGATTAAGCAGGGGATTCAAGATAGCCGGGGTTTTAGATTAAGCAGGAGATTCAAGATAGCCGGGGTTTCAGATTAAGCAGGGGCTTCAAGATAGCTGGGGTTTGAGAATAAACAGGGGATTCAAGATAGCTGGGGTTTGAGATTAAGCAGGGGATTCAAGATAGCCGGGGTTTTAGATTAAGCAGGGGATTCAAGATAGCCGGGGTTTCAGATTAAGCAGGGGCTTCAAGATAGCCAGGGTTTGAGATTAAGCAATGGATTCAAGATAGCCGGGGTTTTAGATTAAGCAGGGGATTCAAGATAGCCGGGGTTTGAGATTAAGCAGGGGATTCAAGAAAGCCAGGGTTTGAGATTAAGCAGGGGATTCAAGATAGCCGGGGTTTTAGATTAAGCAGGGGATTCAAGATAGCCGGGGTTTCAGATTAAGCAGGGGCTTCAAGATAGCTGGGGTTTGAGAATAAACAGGGGATTCAAGATAGCTGGGGTTTGAGATTAAGCAGGGGATTCAAGATAGCCGGGGTTTTAGATTAAGCAGGGGATTCAAGATAGCCGGGGTTTCAGATTAAGCAGGGGCTTCAAGATAGCCAGGGTTTGAGATTAAGCAATGGATTCAAGATAGCCGGGGTTTTAGATTAAGCAGGGGATTCAAGATAGCCGGGGTTTGAGATTAAGCAGGGGATTCAAGAAAGCCAGGGTTTGAGATTAAGCAGGGGATTCAAGATAGCCGGGGTTTTAGATTAAGCAGGGGATTCAAGATAGCCGGGGTTTCAGATTAAGCAGGGGCTTCAAGATAGCTGGGGTTTGAGAATAAACAGGGGATTCAAGGTAGCTGGGGTTTGAGATTAAGCAGGGGATTCAAGATAGCCGGGGTTTGAGATTAAGCAGGGGATTCAAGATAGCCGGGGTCTGAGATTAAGCAGGGGATTCAAGATAGCCGGGGTTTGAGATTAAGCAGGGGATTCAAGGTAGCTGCTGTTTGAGATTAAGCAGGGGATTCAAGATAGCCGGGGTTTGAGATTAAGCAGGGGATTCAAGATAGCCGGGGTTTGAGATTAAGCAGGGGATTCAAGATAGCCGGGGTTTGATATTAAGCAGGGTATATTCAAGATAGCCAGGGTTTGAGATTAAGGAGGGGATTCAAGATAGCTGGGGTTTGGTACTGATAATGATCAGTAACTTTGTTTATACACGGTAAAATTCATCAGTAAAAAAGGCATAAATATATAAAAATATATAAATGAATTTTGTTCAGCCCAAATTAACATTGGTTGGAACTTCATTGAAAAAGAATCGATTTTGCTGATCAGCTTCAATGCTCCATTTATTTCTTTTTTTATCATCTATTTTTATCTATTTTTCTTCCTTTTTTTATCTTTCAAAATTTATTTCCTTTCATTTTTTTAATTCTACTTTTTCTTTTGTTTTAGCCCACGAGCAAGCTCACTCGGGGGTGGGGGCGCAATATTATGAAAAAAGGAAAGAGAGCTTGCAATGACGTCTCAGGAATTTGAATATCCGCATCGAAAATTTCGATGCAAAATGCTGATTGGCGGAGATTTAATTTGGTAATGACGTCATAAATCTCACGCGAAGCCAAAACAAACACAGAATGTGACGTATAAAACAGATTGAATTGAAATTGCCCACACCAAACCTGCTGTCAAAAGCGAAACCGTTAAATGTGCTAGCTCATACTAAAAATCGAAGGTTGATGATGTTAGAATTAAGAGAATTAGAGTAAAATAGCAAGTTTGATTATATATATAAATTGCATATAATTCATTTAATTGGTAGGAATCGACATGGTCGTCTTCCAATGTAACTACTAAAGTAGAAGAAATTTCTTAAGAGAGCAAGAGATCTAGAGTATTTTACTTAATGGAGTAAAAGCAACCTCAGTGGCCTGTAATGCTTCATATTATCAAAAATGGCATATAATTAAAAAGAAAGAAACTATAATTAGCCTTCAATTCACTGATATTGAGTCACAAGTTTGCTAAGATCTAGCTGTGCCAAAGGGGTATGGACATACAACTTCACAGAAGTTACCACCTGAATTCTAATGGCAAGCAAATAATAATAACAGACATATTGTAATACACTCTTTCCAAATGAAATATAGTTATTTTATAACTAGAGAAATAGCACTTAGGTGATGATCAAGTGATCGACTAGAGAAACAGCGCTTAGGTGATGATCAAGTGATCGACTTCAGGCATACAAGGCGGGGGTTTCTTGCCAGCTTTATCAAAGGGATTTTTTTTTCAGAACATGCCATTTTCAGTAGCTGTAGGTCTATCCCTAAGACACGTGAATTTAATTAGGTTTGGCGAGAATTGGTTGCTATGGCTATGAGATATATCATGATGACTCATTAAAGTTGCAGGTGGTCAAGCCTTTATTGAATAAAAATGCATGTTTTCATCTCTTTTCTGAGAAAAAAACACACACATGTTTAATCATATCACATTTTTCATGTCTAACATTAGAAAATTTTTATTTCCTCCATCTTTTGATGTCTTTAAAACCCTGAGTAAAATCCAAGATGGCCACCAAGATGGCGGCCATCTTGGATTATGTCACTGGCCCCCAGCAGTTCAACAACCGATAATATTTACCTCAATCTTGATTTTACTTTGAATTCACTTTTTATCAGTAGCTTAACTACAGTCAGTTTTTTGGGGCATATTGAGACATTGTGTTGCTAGGAACGGTGATGGTCACATTTGTAGGAGGTAACGGACACTACATTTGGCAATAAATACTAATATATTTTCTTACTTCTTGCAGCCAGCAATCACATTTATATGTCACTTATATAATGACACCTGTAAGCAAACATGATGTGTCTTTGTTGGTGAAAAGCAGATGATAGACAGAGAGAAATTATAGCGGTAGGAGTACGGACACTACAGAGTTTTCCGGGAATCCTAGGGTGTGTGTTTGAGTGGGCAGAGAGAGAGAGCTGTATATGTCACTTATGACAATAAATTCTCACAGTTTATTAGGAGAAATAAAGCCAACTTTTTGTCTCAAATCTGTTGAGTTTTCACATTTTTTAATGGTTTTATTAATGAATTTGAAATAATTACTATATATTTAAGGAAAGAGAAAATTCATAACAATGGTGAGTTTGGTGATAGAATGCTAATATTTAGAAAAGATGGCCTATTTGCCCTTGAAATCAAAGTCCAGCAAAAAAGTAAGATCATAGACAATGTTCAGTGGGTCGATTTAATATCTAAATAAGAGAATTTTTCTTCATAGTTTCTTATTATTTAATACTGCAATATGAATGTCACACCATAACAGTGTAATTGTACCTTTTTTATGACACAAACCTTCCTTACTTTAGCAAGCATTAAACCATTTGCAAATTTTTTTTTCAGCATATGATTCTATTGAATATGACATATTAGAATGATTTTTCTGCTTGTTATAGTATTTAAAGGAAACTCTTGTAACATCATGTCATTAATGAAAAGGGTACACTTGATTGTGAAATAGCCGAGTGGATTCAAGATTACTGGGGTTTTAGATTAAGCAGGGGATTCAAGATAACTGGGGTTTGAGATTAAGCAGGGTAGATTCAAGAGGGCTGGGGTTTGAGATTAAGCAGTGGATTCAAGATAGGTCAGGGTTTGAGATGAAGCAGGGGATTCAAGGTAGCTGTCGTTTGAGATTAAGCAGGGGTTTCAAGAAAGCTGGGGTTTGAGATTATTAGCAGGGGATTCAAGGTAGCCAGGGTTTGAGATTAAGCAGGGGATTCAAGATAGCCAGGGTTTGATATTAAGCAGGGTAAATTATTCAAGATAGCCAGGGTTTGAGATTAAGGAGGGGATTCAAGATAGCCGTGGTTTGATAATGATAATGATAACTTTATTTATACACGGTAAAATTCGTCAGTAAAAATTTAGGCATCATATATAAAAATATATACAAATAAATATACTGGTATACATATATTAATTAAGCCGGGGATTCAAGATAATTACGGTTTGATATTAAGCAGGGTATTCAAGATTGTCGGGGTTTGAGATCAAACAGGGATTCAGGATAGCCGTGGTACATTTGTACAAGATTAAGCAGGGGATGCGAGATAGCTGGGGTTTGAGATTAAGCAGGGGATTCAAGACAGCCAGGGCTTGTGATTATAAGCTTCAGGGGATTTAAGAAAGCTGGGGTTCCCGGAGGTTAAGCAGGAGATTCAAGATAGCCGGGGTTTGAGATTAAGCAGGGGATTCAAGATAGCCGGGGTTTGAGATTAAGCAGGGGATTCAAGATAGCCGGGGTTGAGATTAAGCAGGAGATTCAAGATAGCTGGGGTTTGAGATTAAGGACGTTCGCGTCCAAATCTTCCCATGTTTAGATTTTTTTCCAAACTTTTGCTGTCCTTAGATTAATGACCAACTCATGTCAGAAAAGCAAAAAAATTGGGGGTCACTGTGCTCGTTTCGGAAATAAAGCATGTTGGAAATGCTGTTTTTAGAAGTTTTGGTAATGGCAAGTGTAGTGTTCGTGAAGTATATTCCAGTGTATCGTACACGAAGTATTTAGGCGCGCAAAGCATGTATGTAAGGGATTATTAAAGCATGGCGGATTAGATTCGAGTCTGTATTATTTGCGTGCAATAATCTTGTTCCATCGGTTTAAATACGACGTTGGAATACGACATCTGGCGACGAGAATCAAGTTTAGGTCCCAACCGATCGAGCAATGGCATCAATAAAGATAGATGACCTCTCCAGCGTGAAACCGTTCGATCCTCATGGCGACCCTTCGAAT
Organism: Siderastrea radians; assembly: GCA_964017195.1. Lineage (NCBI taxonomy): Eukaryota > Metazoa > Cnidaria > Anthozoa > Scleractinia > Rhizangiidae > Siderastrea > Siderastrea radians. Next base: position 7,581,119 of record OZ024898.1, read on the forward strand.
GTTGGGCGGCGTTGGCAACGATGGATCAAAAGTTTTACACTGTACGCCGACAGCAAAGGCCTCATCATCCAAGCAGACAAAGATGATAACAAAGTCCAGAGGAGAGCTCTACTTCTTCACTCAGCCGGTGAAGACGTCCAAGAAATATTCGAAACGTTGGCCGACACGGGCGGGATAAAAGATTACGCAAAAGCTGAGAAAGCCTTAAATGACTACTTCATCCCGAAAGTAAATTCGACATACCAGAACCACGTTTTCCGCAGCATGGAGCAGCACGATGGCGAAACTGTAGCCCAATTTGTGACTAGATTAAGAAGAGTGGTTAAAGATTGTGATTATGGCGAGCAAGCTGAAAATCAGATACGAGATCAAGTTGTCCAGCGTTGCAAATCACATGACTTACGGAGGAAATTGCTAGAAAAGGGAGAGAAGTTAACCCTGGAGCTCCTACTTTCGACGGCCGCAAACCATGAGCGTGTCCAATCGCAGTTGCAGAGTATGGAGAGTGGAAAGAATGATGTGAACGCGGTGCGTGAGAAGCAGCCAGACAAAACAAAGGAGTCAACCAGTGGAACTACGAAGCATGCATGCTACAGATGTGGGAATGTGGGTCATTTTGGACGAGACCCTGAATGCCCTGCCAAAGGAAAAACCTGCCATAAGTGTGGAGGAGCTGACCATTTTGGTGCCCAGTGTCAGACAAAGAAAGGAGCCAAACCTCCCAAACCTAGACGTGGAGGAAAGCCAACTGGAAAGAACCAGAAGAGGAAATCAGTCAGGTACGTGGAACGTGAAAGAGAGGAAGATGAGTATGCATTTGCTGTGAATTCTGTTGCACCACCTGAGGAAATAAATGTAACTGTGGGCGGAGTTGTAGTTGCTATGTTGATTGATTCGGGTGCAAGCACCAATGTCATTGACAAAAATCTGTGGTTAAAGTTGAAGCAAGAAAAGGTTAAGTGTGCGTCTAAGAAGAGTGATAAGAAGCTTTATGCATATGGCAGTGACCAGCCACTGAAAGTTCTTGGAACATTCTCAGCGTCAGTAAAAGCAGGCAAAAATGAAGTAGAAGCTGAATTTGCTGTTATTGATGGAAAAGGGGCAGCACTGCTGGGAAGGGAAACTGCCATACAGCTGGGTGTGTTGAAATTAGGCATCCCACTTTATTCAGTGACATCTAAGGAAACAATCATGTCTGATTACAAAGAAATCTTTGAAGGTGTGGGAAAGTTGAAAGATTACCAAGTTAAGTTGTATGTGGATCCAAACGTACCTCCTGTGGCGCAACCAGTCAGGCGCACTCCATTTAGTCTTCGAGACAAGGTTAAAGAGAAGGTTGAAGAACTTGTAGCTATGGACATAATTGAACCGGTAGAGGGCCCAACCCCGTGGGTTAGTCCAGTCGTAGTGGTACCAAAGCAGAATGATGAAATACGTTTGTGTGTAGACATGCGAAGGGCCAATGAAGCCATCATCAGGGAACGCTACCCCATACCTACTGTAGATGAAGTGCTCCAAAACCTTAACCAAAGCACTGTGTTCAGTAAACTTGACCTGAAGTGGGGTTATCATCAGTTGGAACTCCATCCAGATTCCAGAAGCATCACAACCTTCACTACACACTGTGGGTTATACCGGTACAAGCGCCTTATGTTTGGCATAAGTTCGGCTCCAGAAGTGTACCAGCATGTCATCCAACAAGCATTACAAGATTGCGAAGGTGTTGCCAACATTTCAGATGACATCATTGTTCATGGAAGGAACACTGAAGAACACGACAAGAGATTGCAACGAGTCTTGGAGAGGCTGAAAGAGAAGAATCTAACGTTGAATGCAGGGAAGTGCAGATTTCACATGACCCAAATGGTGTTCATGGGGCTAGTGCTAACCAATAATGGTATTGGTCCTGCCGAAGACAAGGTGAAAGCCATTGTGGATGCAAGAGAACCACAGAGTGCCTCTGAAGTCAGAAGTTTCCTGGGATTGGCAAACTACAATGCTCGATTTATCCCAGACTTTGCTACAGTTGCTGAACCGTTGCGCAGACTAACCAAGAAAGGTGTTCGTTTTGAGTTTGGAGATGAGCAGAGGAAGGCGTTCAATGAGCTGAAGATGAGACTATCAAGTGCAGAAACCCTTGGTTATTTCGACAAAGATGCTAAGACACTGATTATAGCGGACGCAAGCCCAGTAGGCCTCGGCGCAATCCTAATCCAAGAACAGCAAGGCAGGAAAAGAGTCATCAGCTATGCAAGCAAGAGTCTTAGTGATGTAGAACGGCGTTACTCCCAGACCGAAAAAGAAGCCTTGGCAGTCGTTTGGGCATGCGAACGTTTCCATGTGTACCTGTACGGCATTGAATTCGAACTGTACACAGATCACAAGCCACTGGAAACAATCTACTCTAGCAGATCGAAGCCGTGTGCACGAATTGAAAGATGGATTCTGCGATTACAGCCGTACAAGTTCACAGTTAAATACTTACCTGGAGAGCAGAACATTGCTGATCCGTTATCGCGTTTACTTCAAGAAAACAAGCAAGTGGAATCTTCATCTGCTCACAAAGTCTCAGATGAATTTGTCAGATTCGTCGCAGTAACTGCCACTCCTCGAGCAATGACAACACGTGAAATTGAAGAAGCCTCATCAGAAGACAGAGAATTTGTCGAATTGCATCAGTGCATAAAGAATGGAAACTGGAAAGGTGACCAGCATAAGCAGTACATACCAGTATGCAGTGAGCTGTGTGTGATTGGAAAGTTGATCCTTCGAGATACCAGGATTGTCATACCAACCAAGTTGAGACCTCAAGTACTCTCCCTGGCCCATGAAGGACATCCAGGAATTGTCAGCATGAAGCAGAGATTGCGGTCAAAAGTATGGTGGCCGGGAATCGACAGAGAAGCTGAAAGATTCTGTAAGACCTGTCATGGTTGTCAGCTTGTAAGCAGTCCATCCAACCCGGAACCAATCAAGTCAACCCCATTACCAAGTGGCCCATGGCAAGATCTGGCCATCGACCTGTTAGGCCCATTACCCTCAGGAGACTCTGTTTTAGTTGTCGTCGATTACTTCAGCAGATATTATGAAGTGGAAATCATGCGCTCCACAACGTCCGAGAAGATCACAGAATGCTTGGAGAAAATCTTCACCACCCATGGATTACCTTTATCGCTTAGAAGCGACAACGGACCACAGTTTAGTTCAGACACCTTTGAGCAGTACTTAAAAGACCAAGGCATAGAGCACAGGAAGACCACTCCATTGTGGCCGCAAGCAAATGGAGAAGTAGAAAGACAAAACAAGTCCCTGTTAAAGAGAATGAGAATAGCTCAAGCCGAAGGAAAAGAATGGAAGAAGGAGTTGCGCAAGTACTTGGTGGCATATAGATCAACCCCTCATACCACCACAGGCGTGAGTCCAGCAGAACTTCTGTTTGGCAGGAAGATGCGTACTAAGTTACCAGAACTAAGAGAGGAGAGCATAGCGAGTGAGATGCGAGACAGAGATGGTGAAATGAAAGCAAAGGCAAAACAGTATGCAGACAAGAGGAGGAATGCCCAGGAATCAGACCTAACTCCTGGTGACAAAGTTTTGGTAAGACAAGAGCGGAGAAACAAGTTATCGACACCGTTTGCTCCTGAGCCTTATGATGTTATCTCTAAAAATGGGAACAGTGTTGTTATTGAATCACCAGAAGGTGTTCAAAGTATGCGGAACACAACCCATGTAAAGAAGTATGAGGAGCCGTCACCGAGCCCGGATGAAACAACTCTGGGGCCAGATGACACAGCCCCCGCGGAACTGGAGGCAGAACAAGAAAAGGCCAGCAGCCCAATTGTTTCCAGACCGAGTAGAGTCAGGAAGCTACCAGAGAGATTCAAGGACTTTCATTTGACTTAGTGTCATTTTCAAGGACTCTGCCGTGACCTGAGTGTCATTGTTTAAGACTGTGTTATGACCATTATTGACTATGTTATGACCATTATTGAATGCTGCAGTCTAAAGAGAGAGAACTTTGATTCTTGGTTAGCCATAGTTTAAGTTTAAGTTTTATTGGACTGTTAAGTCTGATTGTAACAGTGTTGACATTTCCTAAGTTCGAAGCGTTGATAATTTGCAGCTTATTTACTAAGTTCGTTTACCGGAAAAAGGAAGGGATGTAGTGTTCGTGAAGTATATTCCAGTGTATCGTACACGAAGTATTTAGGCGCGCAAAGCATGTATGTAAGGGATTATTAAAGCATGGCGGATTAGATTCGAGTCTGTATTATTTGCGTGCAATAATCTTGTTCCATCGGTTTAAATACGACGTTGGAATACGACAGCAAGGGAAATTGGCTTTCTAAGTTACGTGGAGGACTCTAGACAATGCTTATTTATTCATTCCTATTAAGTACATTCTTGCTTGTAATATTGTTTCTTCAGGTAAAATTAGCCTCACCGAAGGATACTTGAAAGTCACACATACCTAATCATTCGTAGAAAAATTCGGTTGATTTGAGTAGAAATAGCAATAAAATTAAAACTGCTCACGTTCAAAATATTTTTGGTTTTCGACAAAATGCAGAGAACCAGTAAAGGATGTGATTTATCGAAAAAAGAATTAGGTCACCATGCATTTAAGAGAGTTAAGCACGTTTATAGACAGAAAAATACCCACCACCACTGTATCTATCTATATTTCTTACTCAGCGCACGCACTCGATGCATGACGTGGCATGACATTGCGATGTGAATTACGTGTGCAGTAAGGATGCACACAAACAATGAGCGCGAACGTCCTTAAGCAGGGGATTCAAAATAGCCTGGGTTTGGGACTAAGCAGGAGATTCAAGATAGCCTGGGTTTGGGACTAAGCAGGGGATTCAAGATAGCCGGGGTTTGGGACTAAGCAGGGTATTCAAGATAGCCTGGGTTTGAGATTAAGCAGGAGATTCAAGATAGCTGGGGTTTGCGATTAAGCAGGGGATTCAAGATAGCCAGGGTTTGAGATTAAGCAGGGGATTCAAAATAGCTGGGGTTTGAGATTAAGCAGGGGATTCAAGATAGCTGGGGTTTGCAATTAAGCAGGGGATTCAAGATAGCCGGGGTTTGAGATTAAGCAGGGGATTCAAGATAGCTGGGGTTTGAGAATAAACAGGGGATTCAAGATAGCTGGGGTTTGAGATTAAGCAGGGGATTGAAGATAGCTGGGATTTGAGATTAAGCAGGGGATTCTAAATAGCCAGGGTTTGAGATTAAGCAGGGGATTCAAGATAGCTGGGGTTTGGGACTAAGCAGGGGATTCGAGATAACCAGGGTTCATGATAGTGGGGTATTCTAGATAACTGGGGTTTGTGGTTGTGGGGGATTCTAGATAACCATGAGTTCGTGATATGGTGGTTCTAGATTACCAGGGCTTGTGATAGTGGGGGTTTCTAGGTGACCGGGGCTTGTGATAATGGGCAATTTGAGATAACCAGGGTTTGTGATAGTGGGGGATTCGAGAGAACAAGGGCTTGTGATAGTGGGGGATTTGAGATAACCAAGGTTTGTGGTCCTGAGATTAGACATAACCAGGGTTCTAAATAGCGGGGTCTACTGTAGTAAAACTGTCTAAACAGCTTTGCTTCAAAATGAACAGTCCCTTGTTGTCTGAATACAGCACTGATTCTAATTTAATCAGGAATAATATGGTAAAGTTCTATGCAGTCATCAAACAAAATTTAAAAGAAGCTGTAAAGTCTGTGTCATACCGATAATAAAAAAAAAACAGTGACCTCTGCAAAAAGAGTAACTGTAAAAGACATCTTATGTAATAACTTTCTTGGGCAGCTCTGAAAACTAATGGGCCGATCAATTCGAAAGTTCAACATCCCCCCCGGGCATTTGACTTTTGAAGATTGGCTTGTTTAAATTCCCTCCCGTCGGGGCAAAAAGCCGTTCAAATGCCCCACCAATTAGTGCTGAACTACCTCTCCTCAAGACAAATTTCGTCTTCAATCAAACACTTTACCCGCCTTCCAGAGAGAGATAGGCCATAATGACGCCTTCAAACTTCTTTTAAAGACCCTTTTGAAAGAGTTATTCACTAACAAAGGCGACATTCTATCCTGTAAATCCGTCAACCCTGCAAAAACCGAAAAAACTCACAGGCGTTTTACGTCAGAACAAGAGATAAATCCGGTTCAAATTCCCCACCCTTCCAACGCAACGTTCAAATCCCCCCTCCCCGGAGACGATGCACAGTCAAATGCCCGGGGAATGCCTGGGGGATCTGGAAGTTTCGAATTGATCGGCGCATAAATGAAACAGCTTAGCGTTCTCCAGGTGAACAGTTGCCTTTGCTGCATGTTAGTTTTGATGGGGTCGGTACAAAGCGTGGACCCCACTTTTGCACCCCCTGTGGAACCCTTCTGGATCCCCTTCTGGACCCCATCTGGACCCCCATCTGGACCCCCATCTGGACCCCCTTCTGGACCCCCATCTGGACCCCATCTGGACCCCCTTCTGGACCCCTTCTTTGTGCAAAAAATCATAGTTTGGCAAATGCTCAGGACACTTTTTGTGGAAATATGAATAATTGCCCCTGCAAGGTTTAAAACCAGAGAAGGCAGAATTGCAGTCCCACATGACATATCAATTTACACTTACTTATCGTCTTTGCTAAACTAAAAGTATAAATTCTAAATATCAACAATATATCTACTAGAATTACTTGTTAAAGGGGTGCCTGCTTTTCATGAATGCCGTGTATTAACTAAAGTTATGCATAATTGTCAAAGAAACCACTACTGCCGGATTTACAGCTGGTGAGAGTTTGTGACTGCCGCAGTTTGACAGGTAGGCTATTCCACAGCACCGTGCACCACTTTAGCTGAAGCTGTTGGTGCGGGGCAGTGAAATAGCTAGCTTGCCCTGGCAGTACCTTACCACGATCGGTGAGCTTTGATCGCAGGTATTCTGGGGGAAGACCACATAGAGATTTATAGACCACACAATAGCTGTTGAAGTTTCCGCTGTTCATCTAGTTCAGTCTAGCCAAGTATATTTTAAAAAGGTCGTCGACACTGACCTCATAAAAAGAGAACGTTAAGATTCGCGCAGCACGATTTTGTATTTTCTGCAGCTTCGTGGAAAGAGTTTTGTTCCAATTGCCCCAAACGACGCTGCAATGATCATGCTGGGGTTTAGGCTCGATTTCCCCGTTCTCTCGAGGGCTCATTTTCCGAACAGCGGCTGGTAATCGAGCCTAAGTGGAGTTGCACTAGTACGTTTTAGATGCATACGAACGTATCAAAAGGAACAAAAGGTATACCAACATATACACTGTAACGTCAAAGATTGACTATATATGAGTTGGTATATAAATAGACAGCAGGGAAAAAAACTTTGGTTTCAGGAACTCCGCAAGGCGTGGAAGGTGGTCTCAGGTAACACTTTCTCAATGTGCAACGTGGTCATGATTAGTTCAGTGCACACGATTCAGTCAGCCATTGTCAATGTTATTCCTGCTTTTTACATTACACTGTATTTCGATCCACATTTTTTCGTACAGCTGAAGGCAGGGTGGTAACGAGGTATGTTTTTTCATCGCTGATCCCATTTTTGTACGCAAATTTCTGATCCGTGATTCCATAAGCGTGACCAGTTTTCGTCCCTGATCCCACAAATATGGTACAGCCTGATCCCTGATCCCTAAAAAAACTGCTGATCCCGATCCCATGGTCAGAGTTTGACCCCTGATCCCAGGGCTTCGATCCCAGATCCCACCCTTCTGATCCTTGATCTCACCCCTTTGATACCTGATCCCACATACCTCATTACGACCCTGTGAACACCAATCTCGTACCTCGAGTCTTCGTTCCTTACTGCGCAGGCTTGACGAACTGGTCAAAGGCAACGAAGAGGCTGGGTAATGCGCCGATCAGTTCGAAAGTTCAACATCCTCCCCGGGCAACCCCCCGGGCATTTGAACTTTTGAAGGTTGGCCTGTTCAAATTCCCTCCCCTCGGGGCAAAAAAGCCATTCAAATGCCCCACCAATTAGCACTGAACTCTCTCCTCAAAGGCAAATTTCGTCTTTAATCAAACACTTTACACGCCTTTCAGAGAGAGATACGCCGTAATGACACCTTCAAACTTCTTTTAAAGACCCTTTTGAAAGAGTTATTCACTAACAAAGCCGAAATTCTATCTTGTAAATCCGTCATACCCTGCAAAAACCAAAAAAAAAAAAACTCACGGGGGTATTACGTCAGAACAAGAGATAAATCCGGTTCAAATTCCCGACCCTTCCAACGGGATGTTCAAATTCCCCCTCCCCCGGCAAACCGGGCTCGGCTGTCTAAGTCTCTCAACACAGCTTGAGCTCAAACGTCGCTTCCTTTGTACTCCTTCAAAAAACATAATAACACACAGTATGATAATTAGTTTTTTAAAATTCCGCAGCCTTTCAAACAAGTGTCCCGTGCATTTGCCAAGCTATATTTTTTTTTAAAAGGGTGCAGAAAAAAGGGGGACCAGATGGGGGTCCAGATGGGAGTCCAGATGGGGGTCCAGATGGGGGTCCAGATGGGGTCCAGATGGGGTCCAGATGGGGGTCCAGAAGGGGGTCCAGATGGGGGTCCAGATGGGGGTCCAGATGGGGGTCCAGAAGGGGGCCAGATGGGGGTCCAGAAGGGGATCCAGATGAGGGTCCAGATGGGGGTCCAAATGGGGGTCCAGATGGGAGTCCAGATGGGGGTCCAGATGGGGGGTCCAAAAGGGGCGTCCACGTTTTGTACCGACCCGTTTTGATGGGTGATGTTGGGCTTATTTTCCGGGGTGGGGTATTCGGAGGAAGGGAACTTGGAAACTTTAATATTCGGGATTTTGAGACATTGTTGTAAGCATCTAGCGAATATTAGATGCAGCATTTTCTCTGTCATTCTTTGAAATAATCGCGGCAAAATATGAATAGACAGCAAAACGTGAAAAGAAACATTGAAAATTAAAAATTGAGGCATAGGCCTTGAAAACGTTTCCATTACACTACATCTTTGTACTTGTTCCGTTTCCGGAAAATAAATAATAAAAATCCACAAATTTTAATAATAAGCCAGTTTTCAAGACATTTCAGCTATATTGGCATTGCCCTCAGGTTACTGACAAACATGACTTTCACAATTAGTTGTACTTTCCCTTTCTGCCTTTTCTATTTTCTTTGCTACATTTGCTGTATTCACAGCACTGGTATTTGGGAGATCCTTTCGCCTTTCTCACTTGCATTTAATCATTCCGTTACATTTACTGTTTTCGTATATTGTGCGACAACTGACACTTTAGTCTTGATATTTTTCCTCTGTTGCTACAATTTTTATATTCGTGTTACTGATTTTTTCAGCAGGTCAGAGGCTATTTAGTATTACTGTATATGGCATACAAATGAGAAATCTTTTAAAATCCTGGATTTTGTGTGTTAATCCTTTAACGAATTGATCCCAAGAAATTTTACACTATCCTAGGAAGTTATCCTTAAAAGGAGAAACTAGGAGAAACAAGGAGAAACAAATTCTTTTTACGAATAAAAAGATGCCAAGCTTGAACATTTGCATGTCAGTTTATGTTTGTCACATTTGTCATTTTCAGCTAACTGTATATGGGCTGTTGGTGGACAACAAATTTATACTTTTGCATCTATACTGCAAAATACTGTATGTCACGCAGATGTCTGTATTTCACTTATATCACGCATGCAGGTTACTTTGTGTGACGCAAACCTCTATTTCACGGAGACTGCTTCCAGTAACGAAGAATTCTTTAGGTCGCGTGAATTCTTCATGCTACGCAAGTTCTTTGTGTCGCGAAGAATACTTGAAGTCACGGAGAAAGCTTAAAAAAGCGCAGAGAGTTTTTTTGTCCCGTAGAATGCTTCAAGCCACACAGTGTACTTAATGTCACGTTCCGCTGTACGTTGTCTCCACTGGCCGCCAGCATAATGCGCAGTTTGTAATTAGCCGTCCCACTTGAACGCGAGCTCGACGTACGCATCTCGAGCCCGGTGCGCATGTTTTATTTTACCTCTTCTACGCCCAGCCTGTTTCATGACCTTTGGCTTTGTTATGTGAAAACTATTGATATCCTCAATTTGTATTTTAGGGATTGACCAGTTTCTCATGTAAACGATCGGAGGAGTATAGATTGCAAAGGTTATGGAGGGCACTGCAGAATATTCCGCTCAACGTTTATCAGTTGCTAAGAAATATAGACGCAAAGCCGAATACTGTTACAGATATGGAGACTACCAACAGAGCATACAAATCGGGAGACAAGAACTAAGTATTGCCAAGGAAGTGGGAGATAGAGGAGCAGAGGGAGATGCGTACAGAATTCTAGGCTGGCCGTATTTCAAGTTTGGAGACTATCGGCAAAGTACCGAATGCGGTAAACAAGCGCTAAGTATTGCCAAGGAAGTGGGAAATAGAGGAGCAGAGGGAGAAGCGCACAGAATTCTAGGCTGGTCGTATTTCAAGTTTGGAGACTATCGGCAAAGTACCGAATGCGGTAAACAAGCGCTAAGTATTGCCAAGGAAGCGGGAGATATTGCTAAGGGAGTGGAAATTGGAGGAGCAGAGAGAGTAGCGTACAGTATTCTAGGCTGGTCGTATTACGGGCTTGGAGACTATCGGCAAAGTACCGAATGCGGTAAACAAGCGCTAAGTAGTGCCAAGGAAAAGGGAGATAGAGGAGCAGAGGGAGAAGCGCACAGAATTCTAGGCCGGTCGTATTTCAAGCTTGGAGACTATCGGCAAAGTACCGAATGCGGTAAACAAGCGCTAAGTATTGCCAAGGAAGCGGGAGATAGAAGAGCAGAAGAAGTAGCGTACATACTTCTAGGCTGGTCGTATTACGGGCTTGGAGACTATCGGCAAAGTACCGAATGCGGTAAATAAGCGCTAAGTATTGCCAAGGAAGTGGGAAGTAGAAGAGCAGAGGGAGAAACGTACAGAATTCTAGGCTTGTCGTATTTGTGGCTTGGAGACTATCGGCAAAGTACCGAATGCGGTAAACAAGCGCTAAGTATTGCCAAGGAAGTGGGAGATAGAAGAGCAGAAGAAGTAGCGTACATACGTCTAGGCTGGTCGTATTACGGGCTTGGAGACTATCGGCAAAGTACCGAATGCGGTAAACAAGCGCTAAGTATTGCCAAGGAAGTGGGAGATAGAGGAGCAGAGGGAGGACCGTACAGAATTCTAGGCTGGTCGTATTACAGGCTTAGAGACTATCGGCAAAGTACCGAATGCGGTAAACAAGCGTTAAGTATTGCCAAGGAAGTGGGAAATAGAGGAGCAGAGGGAGATGCGTACAGCATTCTAGGCCGGTCGTATTACGGGCTTGGAGACTATCGGCAAAGTACCGAATGCGGTAAACAAGCGCTAAGTATTGCCAAGGAAGTGGGAGATAGAAGAGCAGAGGGAGTAGCGTACAGTATTCTAGGCTGGTCGTATTACGGGCTTGGAGACTATCGGCAAAGTACCGAATGCGGTAAACAAGCGCTAAGTATTGCTAAGGGAGTGGGAAATAGAGGAGCAGCGGAAGAGGCCTACAGACTTCTAAGCTCTTTGTATGGAAGGCTTGGAGATTCACTTTCAGAAGGGCTTGCAAATAACAGTTCAGGTAAGGAGTCCCAGTGGCTGTTTTCGTCGAAAAAGGATGTGCTTGGCGTGGCTTCAAGGCAAAATAGTGATATGGTCAAATTCGTTAACAAAGCCCTGAAAGTTGTATTTTCTTCTGGAGGGGGGAGGGTGGCATTTAAGGCAAAGGCTCATTTTCGGTGATAGGGGGATGTGCTTTCGAAAAAAAGTTTGGAAGATATTTTTCTGGCTGGGATGCATTTTGTGTCTGAAAAATTACAAGGATAGCGCGTTGAAATCAATTTGTCATATAAAATTAATATTTAGACGCTCTAAACGTAATAATGTAGAGCACCGACCCAAAAAGCCTTAATGCAAGGGGAACAATATGACACGAAGCGCGTAATATTTTCTACTGGAAATCAAGGGAAAGACTGATGTCCGATGTTGCTACAGAAAATAACTATTCGCCCACCTTTCGTCAGCGTGAGAGTAAAGCCTCACGCGATCAATCACTAAATTCTGTGGGAGTGTGATTGGCCGAAATTTTGTCTGCTCTTCGGTAAAATTTAGGTTCTTATTGGAAAATACTTAGTTGCCACCATACGTTGTGAAGCTAATTTTAGAGTATTGATTTAGTTATTTAAGGGTTTGGCTTAACGTTGTCTCATGTTTAAAGTTTCTTTGTAATCAGTTGGGCTCATAGTCCAAGGCTCTTCAAGGTCTGGGTTAGCCCGCACATATATATAGCTTGTGCAGTGTATTTGAATGTTTAATTTTGTCTTCGAGTAATGTTTTCCTCGGTAGACATGTTTGGGAGTTCTCAATGACATTGGTGTGGACCCACATCAGAGTGAAAGTCAAGGCTAGTTTTTGAGTAGGGGCTTAACTGTTCTCCATTGGTTGATTTTAGTTGAGTTTCCTTTGTCCGCGTGGTATTATTTGGTTTGCTTAGTTAACTTTTTTGTCGTGTCGGATTAAAGCTTTTCGGTCCCCACGCCTGGGAAACCCAAACATGTCGACAATTCTAGTATACAGCGAGGTTTTCGAGAGGTGTTAGATGTCAGATGTTTTAGAAGTTATACGAGGGATCTAAGTTTTAAAAGTCAGAGGAAGAAGAAGAAGAGTAAAACCAGAGTCTTGGTGCCTCTTCGTTTTGTCAAGCGAGTCGCCCCTTAACACATATAACAACTCTTAAATGCGAATTTCAGTTAGCTGAAGAGGCACTTACAAATGCCGATAAAGTTTGTACGTATTATTTGTACGATCTATTTCTTGTTTTGCTATGTTCTCAGTTTCAGTAAGATTCCACGATAATAACCTCGAAAAGGAACTGGCAGAAAGAGGTTCAGAAGAACTTTCAGACTCAGGAGCCGGTAAAGAAGCTAAAAATGGGGAAGGGGAATCAACAGCCACAATAGGACTTCCCCATATTGTCAGCTCAGGTAAGGACGTCCTAGCCTACAAAACTACAGCTTGTCCATAAATAAACTTAATGAACTGTCTCATCATTTTGTTCATCCACTTTGGTAATGACCACTCGATGTCGATGTTTAAAAACTTGGGCGCCAAATGCTTCTGGAAATTTTCGATGGGGTAAAACGTGTAGCGTTTAGTGGCGAAACGATAAGTACACAGTTGACATTCCCACACAACAGAAGCCAGACGAATGTAATTAGATAACTGTACAATTCAGTATAACGCAAATGCAATACCTTTATTCAGGTAAGATACAAATCCAAAACCCGTGAGCAAAATGCAGGACAATCGTTCTTCTGAACAACTACGGCACGAAAGGCAGCTTCTTAAGTTTGTTCCTTTTAGAGCTTCAGGTTTCGGCTAATTGCAGGAGATTTAGAGGGTCCCGAACAGCTTTTAGTCGATCTAACACCACGACTCGATCGGTAGGAATTCAAATTCTCGGTTCTTGTCAGAATTGTCTTGCCCAGAGCTCCACGGAAGAGAATAGAGCAGGTGCAATAGCACCTTAACGAATTAGACATGCGCTACCGGACGTCGTGAATTTCACGACATCCGGTAATGGCTGATACCAGAGCCCTACGATCCCACCACTGACCGAACAGATCGTAGGCTCTGGGAACGAGAATTGTCTTGACAGTGCGTGAAGCCTAGTCTGTTTGCGCATGGTCATTTTTCTATGTTCAAAATCACAGAAAGTGTATTAGTACAAGAAACACAGCGAAGTAGATAGTTTTAATGGAATTAGGTTTCACACATCCAAGACTAAAGCCTTTTAACTGCTAACTAGAATATTCAGTAACCGTTATAAACTCGTAAGTTATCCTTTCGAAAAAAGTCAACAAACAAAGCCCGCTAAATTTCCATGATCTCGTAAAAATCAAGACAAATCGCTGAAAATACGTAAAGTAGGAAACCGCTGAAAGCAGTGAATGTTTGCTAGTTCGATTAAATTTATTGTGAGCTATTGACCGTTGATTCTACTGCTATGGTCGGATTCAGTCGTCACATTATAAGCTTGAGTGCGTCCCCTGAGGGCGTTTTAAAATGGAGCAGATACAACGTATCTTTCAAAATTATTGAAATTATACGGCTCCGTACGAATTTCGTCACCTCTGAAGCTTGGGTGCCCCGCAAGGAAATTTTGAGGGAGAGGAGATCCCTAGAACTAGAACTTTCGAGAGAAAGAGATCCCAAGAACTAGCTGAGAAAAAAAGGTGAAATGTTAAACAACTTTCAAAGTTACTGAAATTATTATACGGCTAAGGTGGATTTCGACAACTCAGAAACTTGAGCGCGCCGCTGGTAGATTTTTAGGAAGACCAGATCCCTAGATTTAGTTTAGAAAAAAGCGTTTAATCTTAAAAAACGTAAAACCAAACCTTTCAGAGTCATGGATATTATTCTACAACTAAGGTTGATTTCGTCACCTCTTTAGCCTAGGTGCAACACCTGGAAGCTTTGGAGGAGAGGAGATCATTTCTCTAGAACTAGTTTAGGAAAATGTTTGATGCTAAGTGACTTCCAGAGTTATTTCGTCACTTCAGAAGTCTGAAGTAGTTCTACAGCTAAGGGTGAATTACGTGACTTCGGAGCTTTCGAAATGTTATTTGAGCTTGATTTACTTCACAGTTATTGGAATCCTACTACAGTGGATGGGCTTCATGAGGATAACGACAACTGCGCTAGACTTTTATCTTTCGGTCAGCAAAATATCTAAAATATTTTGTTACTGCGGAGTCTGTAAAGTAAACAGCTAAGAAAGGAATAAGCTGATTGACTTATGGCAATTTTTTCGGTTATTTAATGAAGATTTACGAACATCTGTCTGCCATTGTCACTTAAATACTTTACGCAATTACACTTCTCAGCAAAGCATCCCAGGCAAAGTGAGACACTTGTGGGATGTGCTTAAATGACAATAAGTCACAAGTCCCGAACATGCGTGCTCTGGGTAACTTGTAGCCACAAATGGGCACTATGGCCACGATAGTAGGGGGCATTACCCTTGATCTACGAAAAACAATAAGATAAATAGTGAGATTCTAACACTCAGGACCACTATTTATCTGTTTATTGTTTGTTTGTTTGTTTGGTAGATCAAGCGGTAATTCCCATTACCAACGTGGCCAAAGTGCCCATTTACGGCTACAAGCTACCCAGAGCACGCATGTGCGGGATTTTAGGATCAAAAGCATTTCGGAGGACTTTTCCTGGTTCGTGGCAGCATTTCATGTGAGTCTGCGCTTGTTTGAATATAGCGAGATATTGCGGTAAATATTGGCAAATTATTCTCTAAAGGTCGGCACACACGAGGGGACTAGTCCCTGCGACTGGTCCCTGCGACTAGTCTTGGGGACCAAGTCCCTTCGTGTGAACTACCATTTTAGTCAAAAAATGTAGTCGCAGGGACCAAAATTTCAGTTAAAGTGTCCTAAATTTGATAGGTTTTTTAAACCCTTCAAGGGGTTTATAAGTCCCCGCAACTATTTCCTTCGTGTACAGACCTACAGGGGACCAGTCGCAGGGACTAGTCCCCTCGTGTGTGCCGACCTTAAAACTCTCAAAATCACCTCTGCTCTACTACATTGCGGAATAAAAGTATCCTTTGGTGGGATTGCTGAGTAACTCGCGAGTGTCTACCTCATACCTTGGTGCTTCTGAGGTTCCTTTTTTGGTAGAGTTCGCAAGGCACCAAAGGAAGGCTTCAGCTTTCCTATTTCAGCTACTGGACACGCATTCATACGGGTCACCAGAATGGACAATCTAATAGTAGAAACCCACGGCAAGCATGCAGGAAATTTCCGAAGTGTCCATAATGAAAGGCATTTTTCGGATCGACAGCTGTTTATCTCGGGTTGACAGTTGGTATATTTCATTCTTACGATTCGTACAGATCGACAGTAGCGCCCTGAGGTGGAAACCTAGTGGTGTCTCTCAATGAGATGCAACTTTCGCGTGGATAACTACACTTCACTTCTTGTCGATCCCTAGCGGTACGGATCATACTTTGATTTTTTCGGGTTGTCTCATATGGACTGCTCCCTGAGCAGGATAATTCGAAAGTGTCTTTTAATGAAATGCAATTTTCGGGTGGACAACATCACTACACGGGTCGGCTCATTTTGTCGATCCGTACGGATCGTACAAAATTTTTCGGGTCGTATCAGGTTGACAGTACTGGACACGTGTGTCACTCTATTTCACCCTGCCCATATGGCGGATAAACCTTGAAAAGATATATTTGATTGAAGAAGGCAATACATTTTTCAAGTTTATATCAAACGCAGAATTTAACAATTTTATACAACATCTTGATTGTCTATCAGCAGCTTTCTTAACAGCTACTACAATCCCAGACACACGCTGAGGAAAGATTTGCTTAAGATAGCTTTCCCTTACCCTTTTCAATGTCGTTTAGGGCATCAAACTGTTGAAAACTGATCACATTCGATACCAATTGAAACGGACAACGCTAGAACCCAACAAGTGTAATGTTTGATTCCAGCTCCTAATTATAACTCCAAAATTAATTTATTAGTAAATTCAGTTGAATTACATTTTTCCTGAACCAACATGACCCTAATATAGTGGTCAGTCATAACAGATAAAAAATAAATGGTAAAAAGTATGGCAGAATATTTAGACGGGCCTGTATACGTATAACGAAATCAAGCTGAAAGTTCTACTGATGAGTTAGAGGTCGAATCAGAGTAGTTGAGTAAATTTTCGAAGGAAAGCGGTAATATAAAGTGTTCTGTTGACTGTGAACATGCTGTGAACAAAGAGTGGCAGCGAGTGTGAAATGTTTTTGCGAACATCAAACTGGCCTTTTGAAAAGCAATCGGAATTAAATGAGCGATCTAGGCTTTCAAGTCTTTTCCAAAGAAACCATCAACATCATCATTATTATTTTAAAACGTTAATCATAGTCATATTTTATTTCTCTAGCGCCAAGTGAAATTAAAGCACGAGGATCAACAGCAAGGCTTGCCTATGTAAATGCTTTGAAGACTGGAAAAGTGAAGGTTTACCGTACTCGAATCATGCTGATAGGTCAAGATCGAGCGGGAAAGACAAGTTTGAAGAATTCTTTCTTAGGTCTGCCATTTGATCCTAATGAGCAGAGCACTGACGGAATAGAGGTTGACCCATCAAAGTTCGAAATTGACGTTGATGTAGTCAAGAACTGGCAGCGCGCTGACGAGAAACTAGGTGTATCTCAATTTGCAGACGATCTTGCTAGGATGGTGGCTGAAAAACTTGTTGAAGAAGACGCAAAGTCGAATCCAGTGGTTTCAGACAAACCTAGAAAGGCACGACCTCAGGACAATCCGGTTGGTAAACTCTAGATATGAAACAAAAGAAAAAATTGTACACGATTGTATCGAACGAAATGTAACACGGCAATACAAACACCTGGTTCAAAGTTTTTACGGATAGTACGCGCGAATATTTTACGAGTTGTGTGAACAATAGATAAAATTCCCTGATTATTATCTGTAAAACCATACATCGAACAAGGTATTTTTTGTTTGTTTATTTGTTTGTTGATTATTAGTTGTTGAAGTAAAAGTACTAGGTTTCTTTGTCGCTGAAGACTCCTCCGTAACCTCCGTTGACCCTTTGCTTTTCGAAAGATTCGCCAGGCACTCACGAGTCTCTTTACGGATAGTTGACTTTTGCGTTAGATCAAAACACTTCTCCGGACCTCAATAACTATTTTTGCTCAGTAGAAAAATTCAGGCTTGGAGTCTTCATCTGACCCTTCCCCATGACTCCTGCTTTAGTTTTTTACTTCCCCCTAACTATCATTATTATTGATAAAGTAATTAAATGCTGTATTTCAAATTTACTGAATTTACACACCACCTGAAGAAGAGTCTGGGTGGTTTCCTCATTCAGTATGCCCTTATTTTTGTAATATAACTGGAGTATCGCTCCCTTCCTTCGGTGTCCGTATTCAGATTCATCTGTGCAGTGCAGTACAGTGCAATTTAATGGCATAGTTAAACATAAACTATCACTTCGAATTCTACTGCATTTCATTGTTCATTGTACGAACACCGAAGAAAAATTGCCGAGTATTCAGTGAAATCGGTCGAATGTTTAAAAAATCAGGCCGAATGTACCAAGTTAAGACCGACGTTAAGAATTTCTGTTCTAAACAGTGGCCTATCCTGTGATTCTCTTTATTTAAAGGACGTTAATCTTCAGCCGTGACCAGACCACATTTTAACATAAACTAACAGACAACAGCAAGTTAGACCTGCTCGTCAGTACGTTTATTTCTCTGAATGTCGCCCATATGAGTCAACGTATTTCTTCTTGCATCTAGCACGTACCGACTATGATCAAAATCATAGCCACTCTTGTCAGACGTCTTCTAAGCGTGGTCTTCCTGGACTCAGCTTATTCGCGTGCAAATAAAGCAGATTGCACCTTGGCGTAGTTTTTGAGTCCTTGTTTAAACCTCGACTTTGCCTAAAACCAGGTCTAATTTAAGGCTAAATACAAGTAGTCGGCCCTACGTATATTTCTTTTCGGGTGTAACAACCGCGATAGTTAATCATTTGAAACACGTTTTTAGGTTCCTGTCAGGGTAGAAATCGGGAGCCACGTGGATAAAAAGATGGTTAGCGACAGCAAAAATGCAACTTCTAGAAAATCTGTCATACCTGAATTAAAGGTCGACCCTGCTTTACCCCCAGAAGAAGTCCTGCACCTTCTTGATCAGCATTTGAAAGGCTTGAACTTGCAAAGTGATGCCACATCAACAGAACACCACATGACTCTGGATATGTGGGACTTTGCCGGACAGCATCTTTATTATGCATCTTACCCCGTGTTCTTATCGTCCCGAGCAGTGTATATGTTGGTCTACAATCTCAGCAAAGGATTAAACGAGACTGCTAAGCCCAGCTTCAGACGCGGAAACGTTGACACTCCACTGAAAAATCCCACTAGTGAAACTAATTTGGAGAATTTGTTGTCGTGGCTTGTTTCAGTCAGTACTATGTCTTCACCCAGAACGCCAGTGGATGGGAGCAAAGAGACCAAGAAAGGTCTATCGTATTTCCGCCCTCCAGTATTCATCGTTGGAACACATGCCGACAAACCAGTTGAAGACATCAACATAATGAAACAGCAGATTCAAGAGGAACTTTCTGGAAAGGACTATGCATGCCACGTTACCCGGCCTATCTTTTCCATTGATAATACTCAAGGTTCATCTGGTGATGGAATTCTTGCACTTCAGGAGCGAATGATTGAAGTGTTGAAGGAAGAACCTTACATGGGGGAGGAGTTGCCAGTTCGGTAAGTTTCTCGGATTAAATTACTATGTATGTACATGTCAACGGCAGCCCGGAAGATAGCTTCCTCCCCTCTCAAAAAGGACACAGTTTATCCTCTGTTAGCACTAGTACTGTAGACAGATCCTTTATTGTTCTTGAATATAGATATTTATTTGATGACCAGTCTTGGCTCGCTTTTTCGTAAAACTGGCGCGTATAAAAGCCTTTTCAACAGAAGCACGCTCGGGAATTTTATGGTCCATTTGTGATTTTAAAAGCTAATACTATTTCGCGTGATTAAAAAGATTTGAGTCAAGATTGTTCCAAAGATCCACAGTTGGGCGTTGCATGTTACATTCGGGAATCATTGAGAAAAATTCGTTGAATCATTTGCCGTAATTACTGGGAACATCAATCAGTAAAAGCTTTACCATTAGGATGAATAATAGTACCTTCAATCACTTTTATAGCTTTAAGTATATAGGTTTCATGGACTGAACTTTTCTCAAACAGACATGTACATTCTAAGAGTTCTCAACATAACATCGGGCGGTTTGTTTCCTTTAAATTAATTTATTTTTCACTTGCTAACTGCCACATTGAATTATGTTTTGCAGCTTAGTTCGTTGCTCGCGAGTATCAGGTGGCAGAAGAAATTTTGATTATCTGTCAAATGTAGGCAGTGGACTTGGCTTGGTGGAGTTGTATCTGGGGCATTCTTTTCGCTTTACGCCTCCGCCGGAAATGGTTTACTAAGCGAAAGAAAGTAGCGCCTGGTCGCAGATAACTAAGCGTAATCAATCTAAACGATTTAAAATGTTGATCAAGGGGACTGAGTACAGTACCAATTCAGACTTTGTTGAATTTGAATAATTAATATGCATAATTTAATTTCCTTCCTTAATTTGCTCCTCAGATGGTTCAACTTTGAGAAGGTTGTTGAAGCGTTTGTTGCCAAGAAAATGTATTACTTGAACCTCGAACAACTTAAAGCCATTATCCAGGAATATTGTTTCATCGACAACGAGGATGAGGTTGCCACTATGTTGGATTTCTATCATGACCTCGGCAAGATTGTCAAACACGGAAGTACAGTAGTACTACGGGCTGAATGGTTGATTGATCTCTTCAAACAACTTATAACCTTTCGTTCTTTTGAAGATATGGTAAGAGGTGGTTATGTGCATTATATCAATGTGACTTGGAGACTTATCAGGAGGAAGCTTACCTCTACAAGTCTGTTATTGCGATCCAGCGGTCTCTTTTCATGGGATTGCGTTTGAGACGGCGATATTTCGCGACAGTGTCGTCTCAAAATGCTGTCTTGTAATTGGTTCAAACACTGTCATGACAACGCGGCCAAGGTCAAACTTCAAAACTTTTCTTCACAAAACCACCGGCAAAAGTTTAGTTTTTGCTCAGTAATATAGTTGGAAAACCTTTATTACAACGTGATTTATCCCTACAAGCACCCTACCTTGACAGGTTGCCGAAAATGTGAGTGTTAAAGATTTAAAACTGTGTTTGTTTCTGTAAAACAGTTTGTTTTTCAGTTCATATTTCGCGATGCGCGCGCTGTATTGCGTTATCATTTGTATTCCAGTTTTAGCTTGGAAAAGAAATTGATTGTCATGTTATTCTATTATTTTATCGATCCCAGTCGTTTGAAAAAAAATTATGTTGATGCACTGATAGAGTTTATTTTGTTTCATTAGGCAATTTTGGGTTGAAAAAGCGGCAAATTCAAGCATTTTGCTGCAAAACCAAAACTGTTTTCGTTAACAAGTATCCCGCGTGCAAATCTTCACGACGAGTAAGAGTTTCTATTTTGATCAACAGAAATTATTGCTTTGGCTTTTTGTTTTTCTCAAAAAGAGAGACATGGATCGCGATAAAAAACTAAATTCGATTTTGAGACGACATTACGGCTTTATAATGACGGCGTGGTTCGCGAGGGAGCCCAATACGGATTACATTTTCGCCCAACTAGCTATCATTATAAGGCCGTAATGTCGTCTCAAAATCGAATTTAGTTTATGTTATGACTCAGACCGTGGTGATCAATTTGAATGTCTTCTTTTCTTCTGTGGAAGTAACCACTTAACATGTCACAACATTTCCTCGACGCTTTTTTCTTTTATACTGCGTCGAATTCTGCCATGTGAGAGTAATTAAATTAAAACGTAGAAATAAATCCGCGGAGTCATTTTACTGCGAATGAAGCCCGCGTGGAATTGAGGCACGTGTACAAGGTGTGCCAAAGGTTCGTCACTCTTTCTGACGTGTGTCAAAACTGTTTTCTTTTTAACCAGGCGCACCTTTGCTTCAGAAAACACCCAAGAAGTGTTTTGCTTTTATTCGAAGTATAATTAGCGGTTTGTGGTAACGTTTATAGTTAATCGGATACTTCACA
This sequence comes from Siderastrea radians, assembly GCA_964017195.1. Lineage (NCBI taxonomy): Eukaryota > Metazoa > Cnidaria > Anthozoa > Scleractinia > Rhizangiidae > Siderastrea > Siderastrea radians. The sequence goes on from OZ024898.1 coordinate 7,602,903, forward strand.
CTTATCTCCAAAACATTTCCGCGCCGTCTACACCAGAGCAGTGGTGGCAAATCACTTTATCCTGCATTGAGCTAGCAGTTTAGTGGATTCATTAGAAAAATTAAAGGGATAAGCGCCTTTGAAATGGGGCTCAAACGTTCGGGACACCCTGTATAAATCATATCCGTAACTGCTCTGACCATGTCTTTATTTCAGTCCATACACCCAACTCAAATATACATGAATTTATTCATACACCTCTAATCACAGTGATCTTCTTAAATGACAATTAGCCTTATCATATTTTCGATATTTTCTTGTCTTTATTTATTTTCTTTTTGTCAGGATCCTAAACATGAACCATTCTGGAAAGAAATGAGGAACACAGGTGTCCTCAGAAAGGAACTTGTTGATGATGTGTTTGCGGAATTTTGTCAGCTAGGTGCAATCAAGGAGGACATCTTGAACATGATGGAGCAGTTCGGATTGATCGTTAAGTTTGAATCTTCTCTTGGTGTACGTTACTATGTACCCTCTCAGCTGAGTTCGCCAAGTGATCGCCTGTGCAGAAAGGAGCCTTCGCCTTCAGATCCATGTCCATTGTATATTCACTTTCCTGGGGGGTTTGTTCCTCATGGTCTCTACTCACAGCTTGTGTCAAAATGTGCCGAATGGTGCTCTGGATCCAAGGAGGAGCCTATTTTTTGCGACACGGCACGCAGTTTCATTATAAGGGAGCGTAGTCATGAGTTGATTCTTTTTCGCAAGAAAAGTTTCATCAAGATCATCTTGAAGCAAACAAACCAAGAAGGTGAAGCCTCATCATCTGGAGTAGTAGAGGTGGGAAATGGTGTACGAAGGTTCTGGAGGACACGTTGCCAAAATTGCGACTGAAGCTACCTTGGTTAAGGAACTTACGGTACGAATTTGTTGCCCAATGTCCTTACTGTCCGGAGGACACCTGTAGAAAGCACGGCCGGGTTTCCTGCTCTCATGAGGACTGCATATGCATTCTAAGAGTTCAGTCAGGAGGGCAGCTAGGGCGCTGCCGTCGTTGTGGCGAGATACCAACGCTCCCCAGACTGAAAAAGTGGTTCTCAACCAAAGGTAAGATGAATATGATGGAAAGAGTTACAACATACCGATAAAGCTCTGTTGAGCCCCTCCCTTCCCTTGTTCAATTCCAGGCCTCAAGAAGGGGAGTGGGGAGTTTCCTTAGGGATAAGCGAATGATAGTAATCCACTGTTACATAAAACGTAACCTAATAAAGACGTGATCTTGCTCATGGTCGTTTACATTGCAGGGGGAGATTTGAGGGCTTGACTCCCCCCCCCCACCCCCCATGAGAAGTTCATAGTACAGAGAATGCCTTGTATTGCAGTATCTACTTTAAAAAGTTACTAAAAAATTATACCCATGCGCCTTCCTCCCAACCCTCGTGCACTATGGATTTGCAACGAAGTGCAACCCTGCATTTTGTACAAATTTAGATCTGCCCCTGTTTGCCAGTCTCACACTTGTCAACTTCGGGCCTTACATACACCCTTTGGACATACTACGTAAACAGCCAACAGAACGTCAGAACTATCAAACAGGTGATTTTTCCCCTTAACGCAATAATTGAAACGATGTAACCTTACTTGTTCGGCTTTCGTCAATGACTGCATTATGCAGAGTTGTTATAATTATTCCTTTATAGGTACCAAAAGAGGTTCGCTGTCTCCCGTTCCTCAGTTTGGCAAGCGGAACAAATGTGTGGACGATCAAGGTAATAGCGTTTTAAAAGTTTTCGCTTGTTGTGGCACGCTACTATCAGGCTTTGAAATTTGTTTATTTGTTTCTTATTCGTTTTGCGCCTGGAAGTAAAGGAAGTAAAAAGGGTTTTAAAGTTGGCAAAACATTCCTCTTAGAAGGTGCAAGAACTTTGTACCACTTTGCGCCACTCTCTGTCCAAACCAAAACCGTGTTTCTTGTTGTATACTCACATCTGTTAGCTTGTATTATTACGAGAATCAACTAGATCGGAAGCTTCAATTTAAACAACTTCATAACTTTAGTCGGTATTAAAAAAAAAAAAAATTTTAACCGTATATAGAAGACATAGAACTGAAGCGATAGTTTTATGCAGAAATGTAATATTGATTTTGCCCAACGTTGCGGCTCTACCGTGCGTTCCACTCTTCCTGCATTGAGTTTGAGGCTGCATGTACAATAAAGGCGTAGAAAATGTACGTGTTTGATATGTAAACATCATGCAGGGGGGGGGGGGGGAGAATTTTATAGAGATATGACGTAATGGATATTAATGTCCGGCCTCAAATGGGTTGTGTCCGAGCAAAAATAGGTTTGACTGGACAAATTGACCGGCGCCAGCTGGGGAATTATTTCAAGCACTGGGGAGAACAATACAACAAGAGATAGCAACTTTGTTGACAAACTGTTGACAAAAGACAGAACTACAGTCTTAATCACATTTAAATGTAACCCCTCTCTCGATATCACAAATTCAGCTACATGTATGCGCAACCCTTTCTTCCCCTTAATGCTGAATGAATTAACAATATTGGGGAGACATACAGGAAGAGAGTGTACACTGTACACTGCAAGTGATTTGATAAGTCTAAGTAAAAAGGTGACATGTGCCCAATTGTTATTTAAGATGTAACTTTTTGAGCTCAGGTCGAGAAGATGGGTGTTTTCTGCAATCGAAGTCTGTACATTGTTTTTGTTGTGAAAAACGGTTTTGTTCGGGTATTTCTTGGTCTATCTTATCAGATAGATTTGTACATTGCAAGTTATCCTTGTTACTCCTCATTGCTTGTCGAACAAAAAGGTTCATAACGTTTGATTTCCGTCTGTTTGTTCGTACGTTCATGCTTCGTTCGTTCGTCCTTTGTGTGATTACTTGTTTATTTACTGCTTTCATTTACGTCATTTCGAACCCTTCATTTATGGATTGCTCCTGTATTTTCATTTATTTCAGTTATCTTTGAATTATCACTCAAGCTTTATCACAACAGACAAACGAACGTTTTCCATTTTTAGTTTCAGTAAAAGAGGGTTGTCCAACATATGATGAACTAGAAGAACTATCTAGAGAAATTGAAGATTGGAAGCCGCTTGGGCAGCGGCTAAACTTTACCGATGCAGAGCTAACCGCTTTTCACAAAGACAACGTGGAGTGGTTTGAGACGGCTTACGCAATGCTAAGAGCATGGAAGAGAAGAGAAGGATCAGCTGGGAGCTATCGCGTTTTATATGAAGCATTGTGTCATAGTTTAGTAGGTAAAAGAGACTTAGCAGAGAAACTTTGTTGCTACTCTGGCTGAAAATTATGGTTTAAAAAATTTTTACTCCGCTGCAACATTTATTCACTCTATTTAACAAAATTAACGTTTTCCTCTTATAAAATGAAAAATGTTTTAAGAATCTTGTACATACTGTACATATGTGAGAGCCATGAAAATTGTCTGTACACAAACCTTACGAAGTTATATTTTCCTGCAAATAATGTCGAGGTTTTTAAGTAGATTTTTTGTAACAAGAGAAACACGACAAAGTTCTTACTTTCATTATATTGCTGCTCTTCTTTGCTTCCTTCGTACTTGGAACCATGCTACGTACGATGTATTTTAAACCCTAAAAAGTACAGCCGTAGCTACACCTGAGGAATCTTTGAAACTGCAAAACCCCTTGTTATCCAAACCTCATTTTAAAACCTTTTATGGCCGGTGAAAGATGAACGCCTTCAGCGTCCCTTTGCATCTCTTCTCCAATCTCCACCCCTCCCCTCACCGCAAGGAAGAAGTGGGAAGGTTTCATTTCAAATTGTCAGTCGTAAAAACAAAGTTGTTCTCAGACTTTGTTTCTCAGAAGATCGTGCAGCACTCGGAATAATAATACTACACTAAAAGAACACTACTAAACCATTGTCACTGCAAATACAACTACGAGGACGACTAGCGAACTGATAGGCGCCGGAGCCCTTTCCTGGGAGTGCATGCCATAACTGCCCTGAGGGAATGCTATAACAGATATATGGTGTATTTTGTCCCTGTGGGTATAATGTGCAAATATTCTAGTGAAAAGTAGAAAGAAATTAGTATCGATTGAGAGTTCATCACACGGATGGCTCGTTCAGTAAAGGTTCCGACCAAATTGTGATTTTAACTGCGGAAAAGGACGAAATTTTCTACCTTTTTTGATAAACATTTATAGTATCCGTGTTTAGGTATTAGTGTTTTGTGAATCCGGATAAGAGGTTTCAAAAGGTTACGACAAATTGTGCATAAATAGACTCGATTACGTGAGGCTTAAAAAGTATCAACTTTGGTCCGCTTTTATCATGGCAGGAAACCGAACAAACGACCAAAAAAGATGAAATTGCAGAAACACACTTTTGTGTGTCATTCGAAATAAATTGTACTGATTTCCCACATCCCTATAGCTAATGCATTGGCTGCCTGTGTTGCAAATGCTATCAAACCTATCACTGTAGAGAGTTAAAAGGTTCGATTGAGCTTTTCACTTGCGGAGACTTGATTCTTGTCACGTGATCACTTTTTTGATGGCCACCGTCAATCGGCTAGGCTAATCGAATCTTGCATGCCGTGAATGAATCTCAGCTGGCAGTTGCTTCGCCTTTCACGCCTAAGGTGCTTTCTTGGACTGAAAACGTTCACTTCACATAAGATGCAGGTATGCTCGATAAAAGAAGTCACCTGAGGACACGATGGATGCAACGGTGAGTCAAATTTCTTTTATACAAAAAAATACATTAATTTGGACAACTAATTATTAAATATATTGTTTTTTCACGTTGCATTTTATATGAATGAAATCGGCAACTAGAATCTACGCGTGTAAAATACGACGTTTGAGCCATAGCTTGAACTTCCCGCTTTCATTGCGTGCAGAAGAGCACACTCAGTTCTAAACGCGTCACAAGAGGGAAATGACCTTAAGCACCCTTTGCCATTGTTATTCAAAGCAGCGTTCAATTTGGTGCTTTCCTGCACGAAGAGTGAAGCTTAGTTCCTGTTTACGTCAGTCACAGAGCCAGTATCAGAGGTAAACGACTCGACATCGCTGCCTGTTGACGAAGTAAGCAATGGCATGGGTTGTACAGTTTTTTACCTTAGTCTAAGGAATTACTCTGGAAAGTATAATCTTAAACTTCTTATTTAGGTTGATTACTTTCCTGTTAGCTGTTGACTGAACCAAGCGGCGGTGAGCTTGGCTGAAGGAAAACAGCTGTCGTGACAGAACATTTCACATTTCGAAATTTATACTCCAGCTAAAGCGGGTGAGTACTTTGTGAAGATTAGTCAAGAAGACAAAAAGTTGAAGTATATGCCCCTTTTCAGTCAATGTATGTGTCATCATAGACCTGCACAGAAACCTATCACGTGATATGCTCCTGACCTTTGCGACAAGTCTCCCTTGAATGCTTGGTCAAGCTTGGTTCGGAGGCGACGTAGGAAAAACCAAAATATTGGGAAACTGGCAATTTAGAATGTCTAATAAGCTCGTCAAATAGAAGCTATTTAACACTGCTTATGTCTCTGAATGCAAATCTTCGAATGACGTTATATAGTATTTTTGTTTAATAACAAACAAGTTACTAACCATACAAAATAAATTAAGAGCTCAGTAACGCACAGTGATAAGGACAGAAATAACTAAGGTTTTCCTCCATAATTCAGGGGCACCCAACGGGAAGGTTTTAGCAAAACACTTGAAATGTCATTCTCAGCTTTCTTAGATTGTTTCAGAGGTTTTTGAAGGCATATTTGTGCAAGCTAATACAGGTTGATCTCTTCGGCGTATTCAGGTTAAAATTTAGACCGCATAAAATTTAAGGAAACGGAATACTCTCCGCCGAATTTCCGAGCTGCTACTGGCTGTCCGCCGAAAATGCTATTTGACTGATCTTAATTGTTTTATACTCTTAACGACTTATTTGTTCCTTCGTAAACACCAGAAGTGAATTAATCCGCTTGTTGCGAGGTCTGAGGTGATGTTTCGCCAAAGAAGACTTTAGATTCCACTGCAATTAAATCCGAATAATCTCCCGAACAGATATTCCTCCGAAACGAGCCGTTGGGTGCTCCAACCTGTTCGCATCTATGCTCCGTGGTCGCCTGAACACATGTCTAGGAAAGGAGCGAAGCTGTGACGCATTGTATGATTTCTTAGATATCATTTATACCCCAATAATCGCAGTAGTGTGAAGCAGTTAAATCATAGTTCAGCCTTTGTTTCGATGTTAACTTAGGAAGATCAGTTAACTATCTGGATAAAGTTTTCATTCATTTGTACATATTTAAGTTAGCTACATTTTTTTAAATGGGAGAAGCAACACATTTTTTTTACAAATGAAATCAGTATGCGGAATTTGTAGATGGGCTGTGCGAACGACGGATACCTATGCACATCTTGCGAATTTATAACTGTTAACTGTAGTTTGGAGAAGAGAAAATTAGTCGATAGTTTGTGATATAACGGAGAATTGTACTCAACAACTGGATGCTGTTCGCGGACATGCATTCTGTTATTGACGCAGCATTTTTTGTTTCAATTTTGTTCACGATTAAATAAACAGGAAACTTGTATTCCAATATGACCTGTGTGATGCGGGTTATGTGGGATTCACACGAACGTGGGGAGGGACATAAACGCCAGTCATCCTCTATTTCCAAATACTATAATAGCATACACGGTAAGGTCCCTGAAGACATGCTGAGGTGTTTCGTTGTCCTTAAGAAATGCAGAAATAAGTTTGACTGTTTAGTGCACAAGATGCCGTTCAATCGGACTCCATTCGTTCAAAAGTATTTGTGCTGGTAAATTTTATTTTTACACTCTCAGCTATTATGTTAATTTAGCGCCACAGCTGCTTTAAAATACTTGTTGTAATTTACATTTTGCATATAAGTTACCTTGTTTATTTATTCACCTTGTTTTATGCCCTGCCCCTCCGAAAAGTAGTTGAATAAAATATTTCAAATTCAACAAATCACACCAACTGAAATGGGTGAAAATTAACTACACGATTAATAAGTCTGTGGTTACCCATTATTTATTTTATTCATTTGTTTTTTTTTTTTCCATCATCGTCTGATCTTTGGTTATTTCTAAAGACGTTTTTATTCTGGCAAACAAATTAAGGTTTTATCCAATCTGAAACGCGAATCAAAAAGAAAGGAAAAAGTCTTCTGTAATTTGAGAAGCAAAGTTCTTGGAATTCAAAGAATCTTGTGAATCCTTTAGTTATGTCCACTAATGCAAATCCTGCAAATTTGGCTCCACCACATCTAAGTTTCTTTCAGACAGCTTTCTCAGCCACTACATTGCATTATAGCAGAGCTACTTACTAAAATGATTTTTGTGCATCCATGCGAATCGATTTTGATGATCATGACAGTGTACCTGGTACGACCTCCGTACGTACGTACGAATGACAACGCCGTAACTCTTCATGTACAAGCATCACGAAGTGTCATCAATAATGATACCAACCCAAGCCCCTCACGTTTGGGACGTGAGCTCATGATGTATCGCCATTTAGTCAGCGGTTGTCCACTTCTCTAGTGAATAAGAGTAGTAATGTGGGCTTGTTGGGGAAACTGAGCCTCGTTTTGATGTAAGAATGACGTCATAACCGGAACCGGAAGTCACGTGTTTTTAAGAGGGGGAAACCGCTGACCAGTAAGGAAAAAAGGGATCGCAGGCTCATGCAACCGGAAGTGACGTGATTTGAAAAGGGAAACCGCTGACCAGTTGGAAAAAGGGATCGTGGGCTCAAGGGGAAGTAAAACCGCAGAGAAAACGCGGGCTCAAAGTCCAAAGTCCAATGGGGGGAACGGGGGTGACCCAGATATGGATTTGGCATATCAAGCAAAAGGCATGGTTGGAAAGATAATATTTTAATGTAATAATCCATCCATGATGATGAGAGTTCCCATATCAGAAGCAGAAGCATTGCGCCGTGACGCAGAACTTAGTGAAAATAGGATCGCGGGCTCAATCGCGGCACTGGAAGACGTTTTAAGAGTGTTCCTATTAATGAGTTCCTTTTGATAATATATGAGTGTTCCTTTTAATAATATGAGTGTTCCATGATGAGTATTCCTTTTGATAATATATGAGTATTCCTTTGAGTTCCTTTTAATAATATGAGTATTCCATGATGAGTAGTCCTTTTGATAATATGAGTATTCCTTTGAGTTCCTTTTAATAATATGAGTATTCCTTTTGATATGGGCTAAGTGTTCCATTTGATAAGATGAGTTGAGATGAGTGTTCCATTCCATAAGTGAAAGCGCAGAGGCGGGAAACCAAGGATGGAAGATGACGTCATGAGCTCGGCCATGATGATGTGATAACAATGTGGCAAAAGCCGGCAAGGCAGCTTCGAGTTTAAACTCCTAAGGTATGCACTAAGAAGAGGCAAGCAATACCAATGACTTGGCGTACTCTTAGGAAAGAGTCTCACTGGTACCCGTACGGGTAGGTTTGGAAGGTGACAGGATCTACCACTCTCTTGTCGTAGACCAACTGATACTGCTTGTACTCGGGGAAGGTGAAGAGTTGGTAGTGTTTGGGATCGCGTACAATTTGATATGATTTGACGACTTGGGTCTGCCGTGGACGTAGAAGGGGCTTCTGGATTTCGTCGAGGACGTTCTGTCGCATGACGTTATAGTTCAACTGGCTCTTGCCTTCGCTGTTGAGACGGAACCCTCGCACCTTGCATTCAACGTGCCCCTTTTGGGTTTCGTAGCCATAGTTCTTGGGACCGCCCGACACGAATTCCACAATGTAGTCGTCGTCGCCCAATTCACTCGTAAACTCGCCGAGGTAATCGCCCAAGACCGGGGTTGGTTGATTGTCGTCCGTCCAGTAGATGATGGAGTCCGTGTCGTAGTAGAGGACACGTTCCCCTAGCTGTTCCAGGGCTGCATACAGGCGGAGCCGGGCCCAACAGGTAGTGAAACAGGCGACGAAGATATTGAGGTTGGGTGACACGGGGATGTCTTCGTCTTGGTACTGGTAATGCACCTCCACTAAGTTGTCATTGATAACGGAGACGTGACGCACGTCCAACGTACTGGTATCTAGAAAACGGTGGAAGGCTTGAGGGTCGTGAAACGTTTGGACTTGGGTTTTGTTGAGACGTTGTCCAAACTTGCCCCACATGGAATTGAGCATCATTTTAGCGAGGGTACGCAACCCCGGATTCTTTTGGATGTTGGCGTACTCCAATTGAATGCCTTCATGCTCGAAGTACTCTCGAAGGTATTGCTGACGTTTGGTTTCGTCGTCACCGACCCAGGATGGCCACCCGCTGGCTTCTTGCTTGATTTTCAACCAGGTGTTGACGTAGTCTCGGAACAGTCCTTCACACGTTTCGTCAAAATGCCAGACCTCATAGATGTACAGGATGTCGTACCCCAAGTCCACCGCTTTAGATAATTCGGGCGTACACCATGTTCCCGTCAAGGCTCGCTGTTCGTCGGTGTGCACACATTCTGCACATCTGTCTAAGGGCCGTTTGACCATCTCTTGTTCCACACAGGCAGCACAGAGAGGAAAAAGGAGTTTGGACTCATGACGGTAAGGCAGGACAGGATGGTAGAGATGACGTGGCGGCAGGACTTTGCATTGGACGAGGCCAAAGTACTGACGGATGTCGGTGTGTCCCGGATTGAAGATGACACGAGGATGGCCTTTGGGGTACACACAGGTCTTGTTCACCCAGGGGTACAAGGAGGTCACATCAATGTAATGTATTTGTTGACTGGGTGTCACGTGATGGTACAGTTTGACGGCATTGGTACGACCCCCACAGAAAGCGTCACGGGGGTTGAGAGGTTCTGTCAACTCAAGGGTCCCCAGGTACGTACGGATGTCCAAGGAGCTGTCTTTGAGACGGGACCAATCACATTCCCACATTTCCACGACATGGTATCCGAGCTCTTTAAATTGTTGGATCCTTTGCTGGGTGGTCTCGTAGACATCTTGCATGGTTCGATCATAGTGACGTAGATGGCTTTCGTGACGAATGGGGAAACAGCGAGGACACCCATGCCAGAAACAGCCGTGAAATTCGTAGATGGTGTTGGTACTGGCATCGAAACCGTCGACATGGAAGTTAGTGCCAGGGATGCAATACTCGCCGGCATTACGGGCATGTTGAAGGCTCTGCTGTTCTTGGGTACACCAGGTTAACCATTCCAGGGCCACCTTGGAGTAGTTGATGGAGTTGCGCCATCCTCGGACGGGTTCACTGGCAATACTGTTGGGGATCATGCGATTCATGCGTAAATCGCGGTTACAGGCCGAAGCAATGGTGATGTGGTCGAAGGGGTTGAAGCCCGTCAGCGTTTCAAACAATCGTTTGAATGTCAAGCATCCTTGTTTCAAGAGACGTACATCGGATTGGCAGTACTTAACCAGTTCTTTGCGGAAGTCAAAGACTTGGTCGCGTTGCTCTTGATGCCAGGTTTCCAAGGCTTGCTTGCCTTCGGGCGACATGGTTTCAGGCATGTAGTAATCGAGGGCTGGGATGGGTCCTACGTAGTTTTGATGGTCTGGATGATTAAACTTGTGGGGGAAGTACCCTTTGTGGAGTTCGGTCAATCCAAAGGTTTTGGGAAAGGCGGACAGAGGCATCTGGAAGAAACTCAATGAGTCGATGAAGCGGATACGATCATGTTGGACTTGCAAGAGTTTACACCCGTTCCGTAGCTGCTCGACGATCCGGTTGTCCCCATAGTATTGATGAATGATAAAATATCCATCATATCCTTGGAAATTATGAGCCAGGACATTAACTTGGCGGGTATCATGGAGTGTCAAGGTATCCAGCCATTCCAGGAAATCTCGGACGCAATGCTCGCCTACGAACTCAACGGGACGATCGTCGTCTTCGGTTTCGGTCACGACGAGGTTAGCGATGTGTTGTTCTTGGGGTTGCATGGCTTCAATATCAAAGAAGACATGAAGGGGTGGTATGCTGTCCTCCTCGTCCTCGGGTGTGGCATCCACCCTACGTTTAGGGCGAGGCCCTCGTTGTCGTTTCCTCTTTCTTTTCTTGTCTTGAGTGGCTATTTGAATAAAACAACGATGAGTTGCACCGTCCACGTACTCATGACAGCAGGGACAATCAATGTAGCCACATTGATGGTTGTCCATGTGGTGAGGAGGAACTAGGATGAGACATTTAGCACAGCGACGGCGCCGAAAGCAGACGGAGGAGTCTAGGTTGGTCACGGGTTTGCCGGTGTGGTCCTTGACCAGATGCATTTGGAAACAGGTGTCTCCAAAAAAGTCCCGATGACATTGTTGACAACGTTGCGTGGCTTTCTGGCCTCGAGGGTACGCCTCCAGGAAATCAGGACACTCTTTTTGGCAACAGGCCCTGCAATGACGTTTGTTGTTGCATCGATGTTGTCCCTCGGTGTTGTAGGGTTTCCAACAATGGGCACAGACGTAACTGGATCCGAAAAAGGCTGGCAACTTGGTAATGACGTCATAATGTCCTTTCTCGTGCAACAGGATCAATTGTTTGTCTTGAAGGGGACCAAAGGTCGTGATGTGATAAGAACGGTCGGCATCCACCAACAGGATCTGGTAACCGGTCAGGGAAGGAGCGGTACTGAATTGGGTCAAGGCATCGTAGCCACAAGGACCGAAGGGCACGTTGGCCTCGTGATGGAGCAAGAGAGCCATTTCTTTTTGCAGTTTAGTTCCTTTTCTAATGCTGTTGTATTTGGGGTGTTGGTCCACTTTGGCTTTGGCGGTGACGAGGGCTCTGGCACAACAGAGGTCATCCTTGTTTTGGATCTGGATGATGGAACGTTTCTTGGGTATTAAATTTCGTAGAGGTTGATGTCCGGGTTTGTTCTGGCGTCGGCTGCCGGTTCCTTGAGGGGCATGATGGACTTGAGTAATGGAGACTTGAAAGGAGTCGTCCATTTCAAATTGTTCGTTGCTGTTGAGGGCTTGGGCTAAACGTTGGAATAAAGCCTCGACACGGTCGCCACCTTCACGCCATTCTCCTGCACGTAATCCCCAGCCCTGAAAATTATTATGGAGTCTGTTGGAGGCGATGGTAAAGTACAGACGATCTTGATCGTGGAGGGGTGGTGTGGTGGTGGTCAACACTTGATTCACCGCGCGACGTAACCCCTCTTCTAGAGCTCGAGTCATGCTCTGATTGGGAATGAAATTCCCCCTTTGGTGCAACTGGGTGTTGAAATGACGTTCACGTACTCCCAGACGGCTGCTCAAACGATCGACATAGGGTTTGAGTTCAAAGTCGAAGACACCCTCCGCATTGGCATCCAAACCTCCCCCAGTTTGTTGAAGAAGATGGGTTTGAAACGCACGTTGGCGTTCGAAGCGATCCAAGGCCTCTTCACAAATCTCATCACTGTCCGGCATGTCTTCGATACATATCATAGGTCCCACACAGGAAGTTGTCGTCTCGTCTTCTTCTTCTTTCTCAGAATCGGTCATCTGTAGGCCAAGCAGGGCCAGGACCTCGCTTCTAGCGAGACCACTGGGCCCCGCTTCCTCTTCATCTTGGCGAGAGGACATGATCAGATGAACTCACTGGAGATCGGGGGTCTGTTTTTATAGAGAACGAAAAGGTCACGTGGGAGGGGAAGGAGCCAATCACTAAACAGGGTGCCCCCCTGAGAGGGGGTGCCCTAGGGAGGGGTGGGACGAGGAGGGGGGACCCCCCTCCCCCCTCTCTAGTTAGGGTCCATGGTGCATGACGGGAACGAATGAGAGACTATAAAACAGATCGACCCTCGAGCTGAGTCATCTCAAAATGGACGCTGGCCATGAGAAGCTATTAGAAAGATTCGAAGACTTTGCATTAGATTTGGAAGTCGAGGAGATTTTGAAGAAAGTGGAGGCGGAGTGGGTGCTGGACGACACGGTGACAGAGTTTGGGGAGAAGCTGAAAGAGAGGGAGCAGCTCAAAGGGGCAGCTCAGGCAACCCGGGCAGCACGAGCCACCTACTTCCACTCCCTGTGCTACCCTCAAATGACCTGTGACTGGTACATCGAGGGCCTGGATTATTGCTGTGACTATTGGCGGTACGAGTTTAAGCGGCCAGCCACACCTCCCCGAGCACCGCCACCCTCGCCCGATGTCCCGCGTAAGAGAGTTCCGCAGCCGCCGTCACAGACCCCCAGTCAGTTACCATCAAAGCGACCCCGACTATGACCCCCACGACAATGACTCCACCAACGACACCGACTATGACCCCCACGACGACGACGACGACGCCGACGACGACGACGACACCGACTATGACCCCCACGACGACGACGACGACAGTGAGTACGAACGGGCAGTCCTCAGGGCTAAACGACTACACAACATGGTCAAATGTGCACGGTACCGGGCCGAACACCGAGAGAAAGTGGCCGCCTCCAAAAAAAAGTACCGAGAAAACAATCGAGAGTTCATCGCGGTGTACAGCCAGTGTTACCGGGACAAACGTCGTCAACAGCAGGCGGCGGGTCGCCAGCGCTACAAGGCAAGGTATCCAGAGCGCGTGGCTGAGTGTGATCAGCGTTACCGGGAAAGGAATCGAACCAAGCTGAGGGAGAAGCAAAGGCGCTACCGGGAAAGGAATCGAGCCAAGCTGAGGGAGGCCCAAAGGCGCTACCGGGAAAAGAATCTGGTGGAGAAAAAGAGAACTCAAGAGAAATTGAGGGCTTTAGGACCTTGGACATTAACCATCCCCCTGACGGATTATTTGAAATCCGTTCCTGTGGCGACGTATGTGAAAGCCTTTTGTGACTCATTGGAATCTGTGGATACAAACGGACCGCCCACGGACTCTCATACTCTCATTGATTTGGATTCGGGGAGCGTGCAAGTTGTGGACTCCCCTGATTGGGAGAATGTTTCGTATTTGCAGGAGTTATTGAAAGACATGTCACCCGAGGATTGGCAGCAACTCATGAACGATGTCGAGGTGTTTGATCTGGAGGCATTGGTACCCCCTGAAGACCTCGTTCATGACATGTCATACGACGACGAGGGCGTGGATTTATTGTTTGATTTCATGTCTTAACCCCCCTCGTCTCTGGCAGAACATTCGTATTTGTGAGAGAACAATGACAACTCATCAATCAAAATGACATTGTTTTTTATTTTATCTGGATTTTGTCTACATCACAATGGGTTTTGTCTCGCCAATCGTGCTTGAGACTACCGAACTGCAGAATAACAATGTGACATTTTTGGACTCAACATGTTAATTAAATGTTTACAATTTTAAACGTTTCTTGGCTTGCATGATTTTCTTGACCACCCGTTCCGTCTTGGTTTTCTTGCCGGGTAATCGATCAATGGCTTGGATCATCTTGGTATCGGCTTTCCATTTATCTTGCAAATTCTTAGCACGGCTGTAATCAATGTCGTGTTGTTTCGCAATCCGGTCCAAGCGATTTTTGCCGGGATCCCCCCGTTTCAGACGTTTGGCCAAATGCGTGCCAGGGCCCATGTACTGATACCCGGGCCAATGAAATTCTTTGCCGGTTTTAGCAATCCATTTTTGGACATCCACGGCCCCTCCTCGTTGGGTGCGTTTCCGTTTGATACCCCTTCTCCTGTGGGTGGGCATGGTTTACTCACTGTCGTACTGCAAACGTCTCCGTCGGGGTGGTTTGCCTTTGGCCCAATCTTCCCAACCGGGTAAGGGTTTTAATGCTTGCACTTCACGGGAGACGCCTTTGCCTTTGCCTTTGCCTTTGCCTTTACCACTTTCGGCTAACTTTTTTTCCAAGGCCTTGCGCTGTTCTCGAATGACTTGTAAACGAGTCCGGGTATCCCCTCGACTGGTAGAAGGTCTCGGTTCTCTCGCGCCTTCCCTCGTAGCAGGGGTAATGGTGGGTTTGGGAGCCGACGGACCTCCTTTTATCATGCGCTTCAACCATTGTTCCACGGGTCCCGTCACCAAATCCCCGACTTCTTCCTCTTCTTCGCCTGGCGGGGCCCCCGGTGCACCGACCCCCACGCCTCCGGGAAATTGACGAATGCGTTTGGTTAACTTGATTAATTCTTGACTCAACGGTTTGGTTTGAGCATTAACCAGGGCCGGGGGTAATTGGGGATTGGCCAACAACACATGTTTTTTAGCGGCCAGCGTCGCGGCTTTGTTCAACAAGGCATTTTCGGTGAGTTCTCCTTTGTAATATTGGACGAGTTGTTCCAAATCCTTTTGGGGAATCATGTAGACCTCGTCCATGGGGGTTGACTACAGTCGGAGCAAAGTTCCCCGTCTTCTATCTCACGACAGCTCTCACAAAGACGGGACCTCAATATATGTTGGTACTCGCGATACAACAGGTGATATTTATGCTTCCAATAAGAACAGGCGTCTTTCCACTGGTCGGTGGCCCGATTGGCCTCTTGTAACAGGGTGATCCATGTGGCCAGGGTTAACGGGTCGGTCGAGCACATTGACATAACACCTCGTGAAGTCCTTGAAACAACCCTTGTCCTTTTTGTTGGACTAACCACTGACGACGTTTTTTGACGGAATGTCGACGACGTCCCAAATCGCGTAGCACCTTTTTATAGGGTTGAAGTTTAGCCAGCATGGGTGGGGTGACGGGAATCTTGTTTTTTAAAAAGTTCAACACCAGTTCACTCACAGCATTGATTTGATCGGCATTGGCATGTTGTAACAACTCTTGACGTTTGGAACCATTGGCTTCTTGGAACATGGACCGTAAAAACGGTAATTGACGTCGAAGACGTTGCATCGTTTATCGATGACGGCGACGACGATAGCGTTGATTGGCTTTTTGGATCGTGCGTTTTATACGTTTATCCGTTTCCAAGGCCACGGCTTTCCCCAATCCCACCATGGCAGGGACCAATAGATTTAAAAAACCGCCTCGTTGACGACGGCGTCGTCGTCGTCTTCTCCTCACCATGGTCGACCCGTCAAGAAACGTTGAAGGGCTTTGTCTTGTTTGATGAGGTCTTGCGTCTCTTTATAGCCTTGACGGGTATTGCGTTTGAAATCGGACCACCAACCCCCACCTCGTTGTCGTCGTCGGACATGTTGTACATTATCGGTAATGCCTTTTAAGGCTTGACCCCCTAATTTGCCTAAAGCCAGCCCAAACCCAGGCGCGGGGCCTGAGAGAAACATACTCATGCCATGGGCAATTTTATCCACCAAACGGGGTTTGCGACGTATTAAAGCGCCTCCTCGTTGTTTCCTTTTTCTGCGTCGTCGTCGTCGTCGTCGTTGGACGGCCATGGTTGTAAGAGTGTAGGACTAGGAGGGAGCGGCTTTTTATGGATCCAATAATCTTTGGGTCTCAAGGGACGAGGACATCCGTCTACATAGCATAGGGCTTCCAAGGGTTGGTAGACAAAATGACGATGGTAATCTTGGAGACATCGTTTAGGTAATGGAGGGGTGAAATCCACAATGGTATCATCCAAGGTTTGCATCTTGATTAAAAATCGTTCCAGATCCTCCAAGGGAATACCCCGCACATGGGTTTTCAATTCGGTCAAGGCTTTGGCATAGGTGGTAAACGCAAACCGACTCATGGTCACTTTAAATCGATATTGTTTAAAATCATTCCATCCTTTGACCACGGTGCCCACCGCGGCCAAACACGCTACCAATGTACTGTTGTCCAACAGGGGACCCGCAATCATGCCCGCGGCCATCAGGAGTAAGGCCATGCCATTGAACAAGGCATTGATACACTTGTAATGATTTAACATTTTTCGATAACACCACCATTGTTGATGATAAAAGGCATACAAGGAATCCATGCGTTGTAATAATTCCGGAGGGAAGGGAAGTCCATGCTGTTTCGATCCATTCAATAACGACACGACGGTTTTCATCTTTACGGCGATACCCGGGACGACGAGGTTTGTACGCTCGGGGCTCCTCCTTGTTTATAACTGGTGACAATGCTATTGGTCATGGTGACATTAGCAATTTCACGTCCTTGGGCCAACTGTTCTTGATCTTGTAACAGCATACGTAAACGTCGTTGTAAATCGGCTTGACGCAAGGTACGAGGTTGTCTGCCAGACCTCCCAGACGATCCGGGAGTGGAAGGACTGGAGCCAGGTGTCCTAGGTGAACCGGGGAAAAGTCGTCGTCGTCGTCGTCCACGGCGTCCACCACGACGGCCACCGCCACCACCACCACCACCACCACCACCACCACCTCCTCCACCGCCACCAGCACCCCCAGCACCTCCACCACCAGCACCTCCAGCACCTCCTCTTCCACCACCAGCACCACCAGCACCACCACGTCCACCGCCAGCACCACCGCCACGTCCCCCACCACGTCCACCTCTAGTCCTAGGTCCACGGCGTCCCCTACCATTACCCCCAGCCCCCGCCGCTGTTCGAGCACCCGCCGCCCGGGGTACGCTAGGAGGCGTCGCAGGCGTTCGAGCCCCGGACGACAAGCCAGCGCTCCCCCTACTAAGTGGAGTGCCCGGGGAAGACTCCGGGGTGGTCTGGGGGCTTTGGAATGAGGGTGAATGGGATGCTTGACTTCCTACCCCCGCGGGGGAAGAGGCCGGGGCAGGCGGTCCGAGGTCCGGCAACGATTCCAAATATCGGGTGAGGGCATCATAATCACCACCATCCTCTATTTGATCAAAGGCTTGCTCAATCAAGTTTGAGTCCCCTGTATCCAAAATTTCTTGGATGGTGCCTGGGGACACTACATTGCTACTGGACGCCCCGACCCCGGCCGGGGCCACGGTATCGTACGATTGCGGAGGTTGACGGTCGTCATCATCAGCCATGATTACTCTCTTGTTTCCTGTTCCAAGGGGCTCCCTTTATACTCGTTTTTGATAAGTGCGCGTCCATCCTTCGTCTTTTAACAGGTGACTCAACAACCGTTGTTGATCGGAGGAGGCGGGGTGTAAATCCAACACCAAATACCCATACGGACGGGTGGTGGCTTGATGAAACGTCTCCAACGTGTCTTTCCAAGTGGTCGGAAACGATTGCAGCATGACATTGCGTACCCCTAATTGATCTCGGGGGTTCTTGAACGCCACGATGTAATGGGCATTGCGGGATATACTTTTGGCATAGCGACCCACGGGAAACATGTCTTGGCACAAGTAGAGCACCGTCACCCCTTGATGATGCGAATGTTTGGTGAATAAATCCAACACGCGTTTATCGTGACTGCCTTCGTCCATTAAATCATCCAAAACCAGGACCCCCTGTCCTTCAGGAAACCATTGCACCAACGCGTCATGATCGGGAATCCCTTCGTGAAACACCACCCCATGATCTTGCATGCCTTGAAAACGATCTTGCCAGGCCCCATAACAATAATGCAGTTGGGTCGGTGGGGTTTCAAACAACTCCGGGTTGTCTACCAAGAGTTTTTCCGTAAACGCGGTTTTACCACATCCCGAAGGACCCACCACCAAGATAGAGGAAGGCGTATGAAAACGAAACGGTTTCCCCGTTTGCATGATGATGATACTACCCTTAGAAAAAAAAAAGGCACCTTTTTATTGGAATCGGTGGGACTCGAACCCACGCACGACCCAACCGCTATTCTGGATCAGGTCCAAAGGCTCTACCCACTGAGCTACGACTCCGACACACGTTTTTTCCAACAAATTTTATTTAATGATTACATTGATGATACGGATGACAACAGAGTTGATACCATTTGGCTTCTTGGCCTACAATCAATTGTTGAAGGCGTTGACCGGCTTGATGGTCATTACTAACATAATCATGATCCGAAAACTCATTTAAAAAGTCTTGCAAGGTTCGTCCACGGGCTTTGGCTTTCAAGTACAACAAGGCGTAATCACCACAACTCTTGCTTGAAATGGCTTGGAGGGACTTGCCATTGGTCACCACATACTTCCAATGGTGGACAATCCAATCTCGTAACGGGGTAGCTTGCACGTACGTGTCCAGGGGTAAAGCATAACTGTCCAGGATTTCACACACGTTTCCATCCGTCCACACCGCTAGCCAATGTTGTCCCGGTTGATCGTGTGGGTCGGTATTCACAATGTACCCTTGAGGTTGGGTCTTGATAGGACTCTTGGGTAAACGATCACAGGCCACCGTCCCGTAAAAGACAGGTTTCAATTGGGGGTCGTCTCGGGCTAAATAATCCAATTGCACATTATTCAAGGCCACATGTTCCATCTTCAGTGCTGGTAAATGTTATACAACACAGCTCCGTTCCTGTCAATCTCCAGCAAATTCTCAAATTCTCCATACACGAGCACGGTTATATTGTTACCGGGAGCAGCTCCAAATTCCAAGACCAATTGTAAATCGCCCGTTTGCTTGGGGTTGAGGTTTTGACTGTCGGCACATCCATTGGCCACATTGTCAAACATGAACAAGGTACAATTTTTGG
Source organism: Siderastrea radians (assembly GCA_964017195.1). NCBI lineage: Eukaryota > Metazoa > Cnidaria > Anthozoa > Scleractinia > Rhizangiidae > Siderastrea > Siderastrea radians. Next base: position 7,622,325 of record OZ024898.1, read on the forward strand.
CTTGGCCCCAATCTTCTAGTTCTACCATATTGCCTTTCTTTTTACACCAAGCACCACTGGCTTGCAGAAAACGGAAGTAGCCTAGATTATCTCGGCTGCCATCGTTGTGCACTAACTGCAGGGTTTCATAAGGGTATTCTTCTCCTCTGACAATCTGTTTAATGGAGCTCAAACCAAATTTCTGGAAACAGAACGGATCTCGGGTCACATCTCCATTGAAGGCTCGGCTGTCCAGTAACCCCACAATCAATCGGTCCGGTATTCTGTTTTGAAACAGGTTGGGGATATCAAAGCGGACCAGGTTGTTTTGCATGCTGAACGTGCGGATTTCACTGCGGACGGTCGGGTAAGCCGCCACTTGGCCTTCATTGTGTCTTTTTTCAGACAAACTCTGGTAGATGGCATCATTCAAACGCAGTTGGCAGAGATGAAACCGTAGTTTCACATCCCCTTCCATCAATCGTCCAGCTAGAGCCACTCCATTGAAAAACAGGCTGGGGCCATTGAAATGAAATTTCATCTTGATTTCGATGCCAGGCACCAACAATTTGCCAGTGTGAAAGACTTCCAGGTGCGGGGTAAACACTAGACTGTGGGTGACACCTCCAGCATACTTGGCCACTTCAGCGACCATGGCTTCATAGGCCCCTTTGTGATTGGCACTCAGATTTTGCCAGGCTACATGGTCTCCTGCTTTGTCTGTGTTGTTGTTGGTCCATTGGGGTGGGAAATCCACTTGATTAAACCAGCCTTGGGGTCCCAACACGGTCTTGCCATCTTCTCGGTCAAAATTCAGCAAGTTTTCTAGGTAAGCTTTGTAATGATAGGTGTCGGATTGTGGACTGATCAACGTGCCATTCAACTGCAAGTCAATTTGTTTGATGATGGAATGGGCCAAATTGTTGACGGGCCACAATTTCTGATTGGCCACCAAGTTCCCGGCATCCTCCTTTTTCAAACTCAATTCCATGGTAAAGTAACTGCGTCCCAAATCCACAAAATCGTCTAATCCAGGAATGATGAATTCCATGGGATTGATACCCGTGGTGGTGGGTTGAATGGTAACCATGCGATAGGCATTGATGCTAATGTCGGTGGGTGGCACCTTGAAAATCCGTAACGCCGGGTTGACGGTCGCTTCGGAACGCTCGTGAGCCGGGGCGGTTTGTGTACTCACGTCAGGCATGTTTAACGTCGTCGTCGTCGTCGAGTGGTACCCCGTCGTCGTCGTGAGGGGTTTTTATACCGTCGTCGTCGTGCTAAACGTTGTCTCAAATCAAACCCGGGCAGTCTCATCACCTCGGCACTCAACCATCCCCCACGTTGTCGTCGTCGTCGTGGCATGAGTTTCCAAAACGGATACAGGCCACCCCATTGAGACAACCCTCGATTACTGCGAATCCGTCGAGGTCGTGAATGCACGGGATCCATGTTCACACGCCCAAAATATCACGCGCCCGTTTGGTTTGTTTGGGAAATAAGGCACTGGCTACCCGCACGGCGTCTTTTACGCTCTTATGACTCAACGCTTTCTTGGCTTGTTTGGTGATTTCTTTTTTGATGACTTGTTCGGCTTTGCGTTTGACACCTCGTGATAACCCCGTTGTCAAGCCTCTCTTGATATTACTAGGCAGTTTTAAAGGATTTCGCGTCCTTATAAGACCTTGCAACCCCCCACGCATCAGATCCGTCATCAATCCTTTGCCTTGTTGATCATACCACTCGTCGGTTCGAAATCGTGTCAAACTTCCCCCACGCATGGTTGTCTTCTTCACCAGGGATACACGTTTTGTCTGTGCTTCATGGGACCCCCTTTTTATACCGTCTCACATGAGATTGCACGTAAACGATTCCCCCGCATAGCGTTTTCGTTTTCCTTGGCGGATTTCCTCCATGCGTTTCAAATGCGATTTTCGGGCATTCTTTTTAGCTAACTTTTCTATCCCTTTGGTGATGGACCAAGCGGTTTTAGGAATCCCGGCAATCACCGCGTTAATCCCTTCGCCCTCTTGGGGACGTCGTCGTCGTCGTCGTCGTCGTCGTCGTTTCGGAGGCATGATTGACTGGGGGGTCCCTTCTCGTCTCTCTTTTTTATGCCTTTTTGAAGTGTAACGTGACAATGGTATGACCGTCCCCAAACTTGACCAAGTCTCCTCCGGCACCAATCGTTTCGGCCACTTGAACATGAATCATTTCCACCACCTCGTTACGAAGAGCCATGTATTGAATGTGCAACGGTTCAAAGTAGATGGTGCCACGTGCTTGTCGCTTGTACTGGATTTCACGCAACAAATCGGTCACGCGATTGCCCACCATCATACTGCCTGCCACGTCGGAGTACACGTGCAAGGATCGTGTAGGTTCCCCCACCACCGCCCGAAACGCTACATTCAAGTTGGTGAAACGCCAACCACAACTCATACTCAATTCCATATAGTCTTCCACTCGACTGGTGGTCCAAAACACTGGGTTCCCATCCTTATCGGTGATATCCTTCCAATCGCTGTTGTTGGTGATGTCGGGGACTTGATCCCCCATGAAGTCTTGTTGTAAGTTGGGTCCCAAAATCCATCCGCTGGTGATTTTACGTAACCATCCCATCTTGGCAGCTAACTTGGTATGAACGGCAAAGGAGGGCGTGCGAACGGAACCATCATGAGAGACATTTGTATTGTCAATGAGCAGATCCTCCCCTTCCCAACGAAACTTGACGTACGTGTGTTTGCCTTGATCGTCCAAAAACGTACCCCCTTGGATAACCGATTCCCGTCGTTTCTGTTCCACATGAGTAATGGCGGCTTTCATAAAACTCACCCCGTCCACCACCCAATCCCAGTCTTTAATATCATCAATTTTGGTCACGGCCGCTCCATATTTGTTATAGGTACCTCCGCTTTGACTGGGTGCTTTCAGGTGCCATTTGATACCTAAGACGTGTTGTCCTTTCATCACCAACTGATACAAATTGACGCGAGCATCCGGTAAGGAAATGGCACTCAACCCCACTTGCCAACCACCTCCCGTGAGCTGTAACGGTTGAGGTAAACGAATCTTGAAGGAATTGGCTTGGTTGTTAGGAAATTCACGTCGGTTGGAATGACTCGGTAACGTCACGTAGAACGACATGTTGTCGTCTGCTTTCACACCACGACCTCCCTTTTAAAGTGGAGGGTTAGGAGGGTATGCCCTTCGCCAAATGTCACGAGATCCCCATTGATTTCGGCCATCTGCGTTTCCACGATTTCCACCACTTCATTGCGTACGGGGACATATTGAATATGTCGAGGTTCAAAGTGCGTGGTTTCTTTGGGGTGGTACTTGATTTCTCGTAAGAGATCGGTGATACGTCCCCCTACCATACTGCTGGTGCCTACATCACAATACACGTGCAAAGGACGCACGGCGGGAAATTCCGACGGGACACGAAAGGTCCCGTTCAAATTCACAAACCGCCAAGGACACGATAGACTCAATTTCAAATAATCCCCCTCCACTTTCCAAAAGGTGGGCTTGTTACTGGTATCGCGGACATCCGTTGGGTCCGGAATGGTAGACATGCCATCCAATTCTTGCAAGAGATTCGGACCCAATCGATACTGGCCGGGGGACGGTTGTTCAATCCATCCCATTCTCAGGGCCAAGGTTCTGCCCCATGACACGCGTGCCACATGGGTTTTGTAATCCACGGGCTTGGTATTCAATAACAAATCCCCTTCGGGGGTCCATTCAAAGGTCGGGTACATTTTGACGCCATCGGCCCCCACCCATTTGTCTTTGGGTTTGATTCGTTTCGCCCGTTCTTGCCGGTAACGGTAGATCAATTGATGAAAAAATTGAACTCCCGTCAACGAGTTCATCTCCTTTCTCATGTCTTGAGCTTTCACGGTCCATTCCTGCTCTTCATACCACCAGGCATCGCTCCCCCAACGGTCTACTTTGAAGTCGTGTTCGTGCCATCGTACATACAACAGAGGATGGGAATCACCCACGCCTCCTTCTTCCGCGAGCACGGGAATGGTGGGTAAGGATAAACTGACCATACCCACCATCCATCCTCGTCCCATAAATCGAATGGGTTTGGGCAATCGGTTTCTGAAATGATGACTCTTGTTCCCAGGAAACTCTTTGGTACTCGCATGACTCATCAGCGTCACGTAAAACGACGAGTTGGGCACCCACGTCATCGTCGTCGGCGTCGTTTGCGCGGTCGAAGGGAGGTCACGTCACCACGAGTAATCCAACTATTGTACTTGTCGGGCCACCCTTTCCACTTGACCAACCAACGACCTTTTTGACGCTTAAGTACCTTCTCAATGCGAAATACATCGGACACCTGGACTTTTTGTAAATCCTCTTCATAAAACGTGCCTTGGATGGGGGTCTCATCCCATTCCTGAATCTTATAGGTGGGCACGGGGCCTGGGATCACACGATGCACCACAAACACTTCTTCGGTCCAACCGGGGAGATAGCCTTTTTCAAAGGTACGATGAATCGTGTTGAGACGGACCCGATCACCCACCTTGAATTGGGGTTTTTTGTAGCCTTTCAATCGTTTGGCATACAATCGTTTCCATACGGCTTCTTCGTTGTCCCATGTCACGTTTTCAGGGGGCATACCAATACTTCGATGACGGGTGGCATTGTACCCTTGCACCAGCTCGGGTAAGACATTGTCAAAGCGTAAGGTGTTGGCCGTGGTCAAATAACGGTACAACCGTTCTTTCAAGGTGCGATTAAATCGTTCCACGACACTGGCTTTGGCATCCCCTTCGGTGGAAAAATGGCGAATGTCTTGCTCGTCGACCCATCGTTGAAAGGTCCGATTGTAAAATTCTTTCCCTCGATCCGTTTGCAATCGCTTGGGGTGACGTCCTTGTCTCACAATCTTCTCAAAGGCTTTCACGAGGGCCACCCCGGTTTTGGTTTTCAACGGTTCGACCCACGCGTACTTGGACAAGACATCCACGACGGTCAACAAGTAGCGTATACCCCGATTATGTTTAGCCAAACGTTGCACTTCCACTAAATCCGCAGCCCATTGATCATCTAATCCCCCTACGACCACGGGTAAGGTAGCAAAACGACGACGTCGGGGTTTATGCAAGGTGTAGCCCACATCCTGTTCCAAGAGCCGTTGGGCTTTTTTCAAAGGGAGACCCTGGGCTTTGGCAAACCGTTGCACCCCACCTAAACTCCCCGGGGCACTAGGATCATGGTAACGGCTTAACCATTGTTGCGAGACCTTGCTTTTCTTCTTCGTTGACGACACAGGGCGTTTGGTTCTCTTCAACTTTGTTGTTGTTGACCAGCGTTGGGTTCTCTTTCGAGGGGCCATACGTTCTGGCATTCATCCCATAACGTCGATATGGTAGGGACCGTGTGGGGATGCGCCTTTTGAATGATTCGATACCATCGCCACGCCTCTGGGTGGGCTTTTAACCATACGACAAACACCACCCATCGATATAGGTTACGGTCGACATGGGTTTCTTCAAAGAGGTGGAGAGGGTGCGTGTCCTCGGGACATGCGGGAATCGGGATCTTGGACCCGGGTTGATGATCATATAAGACTTGACACAGGGATTGATGGCATTGCCATTGTCCCAGGGACCAGAGAGACTCCCACGCATACGACACAGCAGACTCCATGGTGACATTGATAAAAAATTTTATTCGTTCTCTCATTTAAAAGGGGCGGCCGTAACTGACGGTCTCTAGACCTTTCTGCCAGTTCTCCACACTGTCACTGTACTTGGGGGGTGGTGGTGCTGGGGCCACCATCATTTCTTGACGGTTCTTGAGCTCTTGAATTTCTCGCAACAATTGTTTCTCATAATCTGTCAAGGGGCGATCCTCTTTCCTTGGAGCTCGAGGGGGTGGGCCAGGGATGTCATAGCCCCTCTTGGGATATCCTTGAGCATCACGGGTAGACAAAGGAGATTCAGCTTGTTGGTCGGCTTTTTTGGGCGGGTTGTCATGAAACCAACTCCAGTACTTGGGACCCAACGGTTGATCGGCCCATCGGAAGAAGCCACACGTTTTCTTGGAACAAGTCAGAAACAACCGATCGGGGTTCTGGGTCGAATGGCTCTGTTGTAGCGTAGCGGGTTCACGGCAAAAACATTGTAAACCACCCCACATGTCCAACACTTCTACATGAGGTTGACTATACACGGCTTTCATATACTCCAGAACTTGATCTTGACCACAAAACAGCAAACACGGTTGCATGGGACATTTCACATACTTCCATCCCTTTTGAGATTCTCGGGCCTCCAAACGCACCTCATGGTAAGGACATACCATAGTGTCCACCTTTTCATGGTTGCCTTTGACTTGATGATAGTCCACCTCATTGTTAAACATGGTCATCAGGGTGAATTGAGGTGATGGGGGTGATTGCTCCACCATATCATTCAATTCTTTCATCATATCTTCCACAGCAGCTCGGGTGTCTTCCACCACCTCCCCTACCACAGGATCACAGTCCACGGGCGTCATCGTTTGAATGGTGTTCTTCTTCTTCTTCTTCCCCTCTGGGGGATGGGTTGATTTTCTCTTCCGATCGACAGACATCGTACTCAAAGGTTGATGTGACCCCTACCGACCCTGCCTTTTTATACCTTAGACCCTTGACTGTCATTGGTCAGCTTCTCCTAGCCATATAAGGACTTGTGATCGTCCCATTGGTCAGCTTATTCAATCCAAATAAGGTCCTCTTGTCTTCCTATTGGTCCATTGTCCCTATTTAAGACGGTCCCTTGGTCACTAGATCTTCATTCTCAAAAGCCATGCCCCCAGACATGATGATCGGAGAACAAGATCTCGGTGCCTTGGAACTGCAAGTGGGTCATGGCCATGTGGTGTACACCGGGGGAGCCAAAGGTACGGATGCCCTCGTGGAAGAACAGGCCAAACACTTTGGGATGCAACTCGAAGTCCTGGTCCCCCCGAACCATCCTCGAGCCACTTTCATCACCCCTTCTACGGTGGAAGTCCTGATGCTGGCCAACCCCCATCTTCACCAGGCAGCGGAGAAACTAGGCAAAAAAATGCCCAGTCATTTTTACACCCTGCAATTGCTGCAACGCAATTATCAATTGGCCAAGAAAGCCCATACCCTCTATGCCTTTGGCATCTTGGAACCGGATCATAAACGCGTGAAAGGAGGCACTGGTTGGACTGTGCAATTGGCTATGGATCAAGGCAAACCCGTCTACCTGTTTGACATCCCCAGTCAATCATGGTACCGCTCGGACCATTACTACCAAGTCAATGAGAATGCCGCCACCCTGGTCACTGGCAGTCAATTTGTTCCTTGGGGACCTAAAAAGCCCACCCTTCATCAAAGCAGTGCTATTGTGGGATCCCGGGATGTGGACGAGAAAACCCGAGCCGAAATTCAAGCCTTGTTCAACCGCACCTTCTGTCTACCCGAGAACATTGATCAATTACGTATGGAACTGGAAGACTTTCATTTGTAATGTTTCTTAGTTTTTATTTTTTTTTTAGTTTTTATTTTTTCCAATTGTACATAGCCATTTCAATTCTTTTAGTTTTTATTTTTTCAAATTGTATATAGCTTTCTTTTTAACTTTTTATTTTTTCAAACTGTAGATAGCTTTTTCAATTGTACATAGGAGCGCCCCACCCGCGTGGCAAAGAACACAGACCACCCATTGTAACATCAACTCTTCTTTTTAATTAAAAAATAAAAAACTGACAACACTGAGTTTGCACTATGGTCATAAATAGTTGGTCTTGACTCACAGTTGCCTTGACTCACAATAAAATGTTCAAGGAAATAAAACACGTCGCACTTGATTGAGTCGGATCGCCCGTTGCCTCCTCTCCCACTCCTCCCGCCGCCGCTGCTCCCGCTCCCGCTCAATATCCCCGAAATAAACCCTAATTCGTTGCCATGGTCGGCTCGCATACACAGAAGGCAAATAAAGTTCAAGTTCGTTATCGATTTCATGAAAATGTTCGAGGGACATGGGCCAGTGACGTTCAAATCGGGAGCGGTGTCGCATCCGGTCCACCCAAGGAATGATTTTGTTCACCAGGGCTCCCAGCAACGCTTCGGTGATCTCTTGATGTGGTCGTCCCTCTCGTTCCCCATTTTCCGTCCACACCATACATCTCAAAAATAATTCAAAAAAAGCAGCCACGCGCTGACGGGTGAGGGGGCGCCAGGTTTCTTCTTGTCTTTCCCTCATACGCCTTGTCTGCCGCTCCACTCCCGTTCTCTCTGCTGGTACCCTCCTTCGCAAGTAATCTGGTCCCCCCACGTTCACCGCACTGGCTAACGAGCCCAAGGGCTTTCTTGTTTCCGACATTTCTTGGCTCAACTGACATAAGTCAACATAGACCGGCTCAAAGCTAAGAGTGACGTCCTGTGGCCTCCCTTGACTTATATACCCTGTTTCGCGCAATGCACCATGGTCTATCTAAGGAGGGGGGAGGGGGGTCCCCCCACCTCTTCCCCTCTCAAAGCATGATGGGTCTTTCTCTCATTGGTCTATTCCCTCCCACGTGACCCTTTTGGTTCTCTATAAAAAAAACCCACCGGTCCCTTCCATCTTTCACACTCAAATGGATGATCCAGAGATTAGTCCAGAAGCCCAACAAGTAATTGATCGTCTACGAGCCTTGTTGACTCAACTGGAAAAAGATTTGGAGGAGATCCGCTTCAAAGCTTCTTATTTTGAACTGCTCCGACTTCATAGCACCAAACATCTCAGTCGTCACGAATTGTGTTTATTAACTTTGAAAAACTACTACCGGTGGTGAATGGGCGATAAAGCCGACACTCCTGGCAAGGTCAGCCCTCAAGCCCTGCACATCATTGAACGTTTGGCAGAGATCCGAAAACAAATCAATCACCTGGTTCAACCTTTACGTTACAAGCTCACTTTTCACGAACTGTGCCGACTCCGAAAAGAAGGGATCATCACCACCGTCGAGTTTCAACTCTTGATCAATCCACTGTTTGATCCTTTGGCCGATCCTTTCACCCAATCCACTCTTTGATCCTTTCGCCTGATGGCTCAACCCCCACCATGTGTGATCTGTTTGACACCTCTCGCCAATTATACCACGTTGAGGTGCTGTGGTCTTCCTTGTCATGTCGCCTGTGCCAACAAATGGCAACAGAATGGTCAGCCCCCCCAATGCTCTACCTGCCACGTTCCTCTTGTCGTCCTTGAAGTCCTCCATGAAGACTGGAAAGAAGACCCGCAGTTTGTCCAGCATGTCAAGACCGATTGGAAAGACAATCCTGTCTGGTACGGCATTTGTTATGAACACGGCAACGCCCTAGAAGGATTCTGGGGAGAACTGTGCGATCGCTATGAGCCCCACCGCAAAACCCTCTACTTTCTGGGTCACACCAAAAGCCTAGCCATTGGACGGATGAAAACCTGTATCAGCTTCGCGTAAAAAAGGACACCCCCCATGTTTGGATTTTTTTTTCTACTTGTTGTCAAATAAAAGATGTTGCATGACACTTTGTTGTGATCTTTATTCATTCTCTACATACATCGTTGACTTTTTCTGGACAGTTCAAGGGTCATGATGGTTCTCCCCTGTTTAAATGGAGCCGGCTGCCCATCAGCTGTTTGAATATCCATGGCAATGGTGTCAAAGATGGTTTTGCCAAGAGGAAAATACATCCGTTGCCTGGTATCAAATTGATGATCGGTATTACCGGCATCCAAGGTACGTAAAAATCCTTTTTCTTGATTTCCCACAATGCTCTGGGACACCAGATCCGTGTAAATCATCAATTGTTGTTGTCCTTGTTGCGGTTTGACCGTCGGCGTACTGGGAAAGGGTTGTCGACTCAGATTCGGTCCCAAGAACAACTCATACTCGAAATCCGGGTGGGTAAAGCTGACGGAGACGTGCCCCCACGGGGGATATTTGGCGATAGTACCGGTGGTGGGTGACCATTTATGCCGATCGTTGTAATCCACAATATGTTTCACCAGATAATTCTTTTCTTGGACCACGCGTTCACTTGCCGTTCCATCTTTCACCAATCCCATCAAGCCAGCGAATTTCCATTCCATTTCAAATTCCATATTGGCAGGTATGAGGACATACAACGAATCTAATTCGGGGGCGACGCCCGTATTGGTGATTTTCACATAGGGTTGAGCCAGGTTCAGCGCGGCTAGTTGTTTGCGTTTGGCTTGATCGTCCACATCCATTTTCGCTATATCCATCATGACGTCCATGTGTTGTTTTTCCATTTCGTACGCAATGGCAATCCAGGCTTCTTTCAAATTGTGGTAATACCCGGGCGGTAAATAAATTTGTTTGGTGACTTTCAGGGGCGCCGTGTTCTCCGCCCGTTTTGGTATGTATCTCACATCTGTTTTCATCCAATGTTTTTGACTATCCTCTTGCGTCCAATTCTGCTTGGTTTGATCTTCCAAGGATTGATTAAACCCCGGGTGGGACATATGTACCAACGCCACTTCCCAATCATCTTCCACCAAATAATACGAACGAGGCAATCGTGCCGTAAATTTTTGACCCGTGCCTTGGGCTTGATCACTCAGGAGCGTGATGTAAACACTCATGGTGACTACTCCCTCACCTTAGGGTTTACCCCCTTTTATATTTAACCCACTTGGACCATATCAAACCCATATCTGGGTCACCCCCGTTCCCCCCATTGGACTTTGGACTTTGAGCCCGCGTTTTCTCTGCGGTTTTACTTCCCCTTGAGCCCACGATCCCTTTTTCCAACTGGTCAGCGGTTTCCCTTTTCAAATCACGTCACTTCCGGTTGCATGAGCCTGCGATCCCTTTTTTTCCCACTGGTCAGCGGTTTCCCCCTCTTAAAAACACGTGACTTCCGGTTCCGGTTATGACGTCATTCTTACATCAAAACGAGGCTCAGTTTCCCCAACAAGCCCACATTACTACTAATAAGCTATATTTTCATACGAGCGTTACGAAATGTCACCATCAGTGATATTCAAATAGTGTGTGTTCGCAGCGGCCATGCTGGAGGAGAAAAACAATAGAATTAATCTCGTACCCAGATGTCCCATGGTCACATTTCCAAACTTACCGACAGTGCGATCTGAGTACGAGATTAACATTTAATTTGTGCTCCGCCAGCAAATCTTTTACACACACCAATAAGCTACTGCTATTGACCTCTATTGCCTATCGAGTTAACAGTTGTGGATCCACGCTAGAAGCGCACTGGACGAGATGAACTCCAGAACAGCATTTTAGTTTGCCGCGGGTACCCTTAAGGAACTTTGACAAAGTTGTCACGCAATTTGTTTTCAACAAAGAGGCTAGAGACGTAAGACTTACGCCAATTTGTTAAATGAACTGTGCCAAATACTATTATCAAAGACCCTGTTTTATCCCGGAATTCAACTCCTGACACCCCTCCACGCTTTGTAAAAGGCCAACTGGCCAGCCACTAGCAGTTGGGATCCTTAAATGCGTTGTTGATTGAAATATTTGTTTCATATACACGGCCAAACAAGCTACTATTTATTTATTGTATTGAGCAGTAGCTTAGTCAGTAAGCTAATTTTTTCAAGGATGGATTACTAAGGAATCATTAATATATAAAACTAACTAGGCTAGCCTAACTGCCTAACTGCGAAGCTCGTGTTCGTTGGACTTGAATATCGCTGATGAGTACTCTTCCTGATGCTCCCAAAAATTTTCGACCTATGCCTTGGAAGGGGCGGGTAACAGCTGACAAGATGATGCAGATGCCAATAGGCTCACATCCCAAAATGTGTTGGTGGGAGGCGTCTATAGAGTGTGTTCATGGTGGCCATGTTGGAGAAGCAAAACAATAAAAAATTATGTGCATAAAAATAAATCCTTTTTCCCAATGGAAAGGAATTAAATGTTGCAAAACAACAAAGCAACAAACACAGAATAGTGCCACAAAGGTAAGCCAAAAAATATTGTGTGAACTTATAAAATTTAAAACACAAAACCAACTTGAATAATCACATTTTGTTCTTGAATCACAGCATCTGTTCTCTGAAGATTTTTTCAGTAGTTTTCTTAAAAATAGTAATTGTCGCTAAAGTTGCCAGTTAGGTTTTCTTTTCCGTTTTCTCCTCAGTAAAGAAACACATCTCCACAGGCCAAAACAAAGACTACAAAGGCATTGAAATCAAGACCATTGTGCTAGAAAACGACCCCGTAAATCTACGCCTGCTTGAAGCATTTTACATAAGAAAATACAAGCCTAACCTCAACCCCCGAGAGGAATGCAGCGAATTCGCGGACCTTTTTTTCTAGTACTATTTTAACATATCTGGATAGACCCTTTGTACTATAATACTCGCTCATTAGTCCATTTTATTCGTTCCCTAAATTTGTACCTATCATTTTACATACTTGCCGCATTTTTACGCTTTTACACCTTACTTTACATTTATATGTAGGCCTACGCGCATTATTTTTTCTTATCCCTGATGATGCCGTTGATCGGCAAAAGCTTGGATTTAAGACTTTAAGTTTTACAGTAGGGTTAGGCCCCATTTAAACATTAAATTTTATAATATTACTTCGAAAATGCTACTGAAGGACAGCATTCAAACATTTTTTTGCAGTATTTAATGCGTTTTGTGGACAAAAATGCTTGACGGGCATCATTTCTAAGGCTACTGCATTCGCTACCTAGCTGTCTAGAAAAGATTTTTTGAACTGAATGAAAATTAGCGTTATCATTATTTTTATTTCAGTAGTTGACAGCTTCCTAAAGAAAAAGAATTAACACATTTCAAAGATTATGGATTACCACCAACGTTTAAGGATTGCCAAGGAGGTCGGAGATAGAGACGTAGAGTGTCATATGTATAGAGTTTTGGCCGAGTCGTTTAACAGTACTGGAAACTACCCTGAAGGGATAGAGTACGCCAACCAAGGGATGAGAGTTGCCAAGGAAACGGGAGATAGAGGAGCAGCGGGACACGCGCACAGAATTCTAGCCGAATCGTATAGACGTTTGGGAAAGTACCAAAATGCAATAGAATCCGCAGAACAAGGGATAGGTATGGCCAAAGAGGTGGGCGATAGAGAAGGAGAAGGACATGCGCACAGAATCCTAGCCGAATCGTGTAACAATCGTGGAAACTACCGACAGGGAATAAAACACGCCAACCAAGGGATAGGTATTGCGAAGGAAATAGGAGACAAAGGGGCTGAGGGACACGTGTACAGAATCCTAGCCGTGTCGTATGTCGGTCTTCGAGACTACCACCGAGCAATAGAATTCGCTGAAAAAGGTATGCGCATTGCCAGGGAAATGGGAGATACAGGAGCTGAGGGGCACGTGTATAGAATCCTAGCCGGGTCGTATGTTGGTCTTGGAGACTACCACCGAGGAATAGAATACGCCAAAGAAGGGTTACGTATTGCTAGGCAAGTGGGAGATAGAGGAGCAGAGAGGCAAGCGTACAGTGTTCTTTCCGAGTCATACATCGGTCTTGGAGACTACCAGGAAGGAAAAGAATGTACAAAAATATATAAAAAAATATAAAAAATTTCTCACTTAATGAGAGAAAAGAATGTGCCAGTCAAGGGATAAAAATTGCTAAGGAAGCGGGAATTTCAGCCTGTAAATACAGTAACGTCGAAAGTGAATCAACAGGAAAAGATCTAGAAGAACTTACAGACCAGGAAGAAGCAGCGACAGGAGGATTTCCACAGGGCGGGCCAGGTAAATATCAAAACCTGACTTATGATGTTGGCCCAATGATAAATAGTAGAATAGAGAGATTTAGCATCCCGTTTACGGCAAACAGCAAACGTCAACCTATATTGTAATTTCTGATAATTCGGAAATGGGATCCGCATGGTATTTCTTGTTTGGCCTTGCACTGCAGAAGTAAATGAATGACCCCGTCGTCGTACTTGTTTAAGTACGTTGGTTTGAAGAGGAATAGTTTCGTTCATTCCAATGTTCTCTTATCCGCACTATTCACAATGCTATGAAAAGTATTCATCATCATCATCATCACCATCAACATCATCATCATCATCATCATCATCATCATCATCATTATCACTGATAATATCATTTGCTTATCTAATCAAGCAGAAGCGGACCTACTTTTATTCGAAATGCTACTAATCAGCGAGGTGACATCAGGATACGTCATATTACTTACATACGTGATGTTACTTAAATGTAGCGTTAGCTGTGCCGAGATCCGCGGGCTCGATTCTTCGATTCTTCAGTGATCACGATGAGTGAGAGACACGCATTGACTGACTTCCTTTCACCTTTTGCTTCTTGTTGTTTTGTTAGGTGTGAGAGATCCACTTACGGCTGAAGAAGCAGCCGTCACGCTGGTTTCTGCTGGTGGAAACATTCCCTTGGCTACTTTTGAACAGTTTGAGAGACACGGACGAATACAGTGCGAAAAAATCGGTACCAATTACATTTTTATTTGGTCATTTGTGAATTCGTATAAATCCTGTAGGTAGTGAATGAGTGAAATATACAACTGATGACGACCATCGCAGTCAATAACAGCCTAAGCAGTTGAAAAAAGAAACCTGAAAAAAAAACAAAAAACAAAAAAACTCCGGCTTGACCGAGGCTCGAACATTTCATATCTCAGTCCGCAGTTCATATATATGGGCTTCGAGTCTCGTTCAAGCCTTAATTTTTTCACATTTCTTTTATCATCTGCTTAAGTTGATATCATTAACTGCGATGGTCGTCATCGTTTTATAAATTCAGTTTATCGTTCTTTTGTTTTCAATAAATTCAATAAATCATTCACGTTGAGAGTGTGAAAATGTGTCATTGTCGGAACACGTGTCAGATGAAAAGGTCTTTACTTGAACTCGGCATGTATAGGAGATTATCCTGTCAAATTCGCTGTTTTACCCATCGTTTAATAAAGAATTTTCTTGTGTACGAACAACTGTTGAGTTGTGGCTTGATATTGTTTCCTTATCTCTGCACTATTTTTCTTAATCTTTGTTTCAGAGTATCACTTGCACAAGCATGTCAACTACATGAAAGGCGAAGTTTACGTAGTGGGTGACAAAACCACGCTGAACAATCCGATGCCCAGTCAACGGTATGCAGTTTGTTTAATGTTTATGTTTAGTGTTAAATAATACTTTGCCATAACAAAAACAAATCTACAACAAACAAAGAACAAAGGGAGGACAGGATAGTAGCAGGGGGACCTTTATTCCCATTCAAAGGCTACTCTTTTTACCTAAGGACAACATTCTCCTTTCACAATCGACTGTCGCTGATCTTTGTGCACCGAGAAGTAATGCTGTTAAATATGCGTGCGTTGCAGCCTCGTCCCCAGGTCTTTACGCGCTTATCGAGTGGGAACGTCAGGGTTGGGGCCGATAAGCTCTACGGGTGACGTCACATTTGATATACCGCCGAGGACAACTGGGAACGAGGCTGCGTGCGGTGATGAATACCCAGCTTTTCTCGTTAGGTATTTATCACGTGATAGCCAACATGCGCTCATGGAATAATTGTTTATTACCACATTGATCGTACATTAATACAATATTGATTGTACATTTGTTGAATATACACCCGATTTAAAAACATGTTAAATACATGTATGCACGTTTAGTTTTTGTTTTTCCATCAAATATATGATGACAGAGGGCAAATAATTACTAACATAAAAACGTTACACGCTTAACAAAGTCTTTTTAGCTACTGTGAAGTAATATATCAAACAAAAGACAGAGTGTTTCATCAGGATATCCAAACATCGAGAAGTGGGTTAAAAAAACGAGGCGCAGCCGAGTGTTTTTCAACCGACTTCGAGGTGTTTGGATACCTCATGAAACACTGTCCTGAGTTTTTGATATGACTTCTCAAACCATTCATAATTCTTGGAGAAATTCAAAGCAAAATTTCGCAAAATTTTGTGGATACCTCCGTCACGGTAGTGATTTCCTTTGTTTTTCCTTTACGAATTATTAATGAGGTTCTGAAAACTATTTCCTTTTTCTTTGTTCCTATTACGTTATTTCTTATACCCGTCAGAGGTTTTTGAAAACGGGTTTATCCTACTAGATTTACTGATTGAGATTGTAGATTTTTTAAGTAAGGCATCTATTTAACTGATTTACTCTTATGTTTTTAGTGCCCTTGAGGAAGGACCTCATTCAGCTCCCAAAGGCATAACTGACGGGAAAATGTCACAGAAATCGGCAACTTCTGAAGACAGATCATAAAACCAACAACCAGTACTAACATAGCAACTGAATTCTAAATTTAACATCATAAAACTCATGACATTTACTAATTAGTTAGCAACTGAACTCTTAATTTAACATTATAAAACTCATGACTTTTACTAATTAGTTATTACAAGATAGGATAACGGAGCATGGTTATTACTATTCGTCTTTTTAACTTTTATATGCGTCGACCTCTACTTTATTTCACCCTTTCACTCCTAGTAGTGACCAAAATAAAAATTCAAGAAAATGCTAAATTTCATTTTTTTTTTGTTCAAATCCTGCAAAACAAACAGTACTATGCGCAAGTGCTGCCAAAGAGATTTCATTTGAACGGTCACACCATAGGATTACCTCTACAGACTCAAAAGTTAGAACTACATTGCATGTCTCCATAATTGACTCTAGGAATGAAAGGGTTAAACTTGTGTATCCATTTTAAATTGCCTGACCCTTCAGCTTGATAATCACAGCCAGCCTCTCAGGTAGTAGGAATCAGTGTAGAAAATAACAGCAAAACTTGAAAATTAAACGTGCGAAGGTTAAGAAAAGTGAGAAAGGGGGCGAGAAAGAGCTCCCCAGTCTCCACACTTTTTGTCTTTGTGTTCGTCTCGTAAATTGCATCCTACATACCATCCTGGAACTTGGAACAGGCTTAAGATGACCAGTGCTTTAAATTCGTTCATATCCTTAGTACGTTTAATTTGAATTCGATATTCAGTTAGCTGCTTGTAAAACATGCTGTCAATCATGGTTTTGCTTTGACCCAAGGACAGACAGGGGCAAGAGAAAGTGGAAACTGTCATTCGTACAAAGAGGATACCACCTCCACTTCCACTTCATGGCAGGTGTCAACACCTGTTTACATATCTCTTAGGGACATTTTTTGGAAAGATGGGTAAAAATTCATAGATGTCCTAGCTATGGTCTTTTAAGTTTAGTGAGATCGGCGTATTTGGCATCACTGTTCGGCAAAAGAAGAAAGTCATATTCTACCATGAGAAAGATGCAATTTCCGCACTTTTAAAAGTATTCACATCTGTTGTGGGATTCAAAGTATTCGGATTGGCGAAACTATCGGCTTGGAAGGAGAAAACCCTAAACTACCGCTTGTTAAAACCGGTCATTTTTTTTTCGATCAAAAAGAGCTGAAAACTAAGTGGGAAGGGATAGGATTAAATCTTTCTCCAGCGATGTTATATAAGCAGGCAACCCACCCCCTTCAATGCCCAGGTGGAGATGTTATGTATGTGTCACGAAGTGTCCCCACCCACTCCTCCTTCTTACCTTATTCACCTCCTCCTCGTTTGTGCTAATGTGCATTAGGTTCGATGCATGAAAATTTGGACGTTTGACCTGGGCTATAAATTCCCAGCGGCACATCCCCAGCAAAAAACTCACAGAATATCCCACCGGTGTGATGTTGTGCCATTTTACGGTTGATGGTTTACCCCATCGAGACGCTCTTTCAACTTTCGTCAACAAAAATGAAAATTGTTTCGTCCCGCTCACTCAGGTGTAAATTGGTACCGACGGATGATGCAACAGAATAACATCAGCGTAAACACAACTTTGTTTTGATTGAATTTATTGCAAGAAATGTACGTGTAGTCTTAAGAAAATTGTCGACAACTTACACCAGTTATAACCAAAAACTTGCCCAAATATAGTAAACGTATTTACTCGATTAAGCGCCGCGGTGCTCTTTAAATTTTTTGTGTTTCAGATGCGGCGCTTATTCGGGGGCGGCGCTTATTTGAGGGCGGCACTCTTTAAAAAACATTACCTTTGTAAACGATAACAAGCAAATGTTAACAAATAGAAAAAGAAATATATCCACTTTGAACTGAAAAATATGATAATACAGGAGAATAAATTTCCGAGGCTGGTTTTGATTGAGTTGTAGCGTACTTGTTTATTAGTTTGGCTCCTCCAACGCTGATTCAGTCTGATGATGCTTCGATTAAGCGCCGCATTGTTATGAATGAATGCAGCGCTTATTCGAGGGCGGCGCTCATTAATATTTTTGCTCTCATATGCGGCGCTTTATTGGGGCGGCGCTTAATCGGGGGCGGCGCTTAATCGTGTAAATACGGTAATTTTGTGTGTCATTCGAAATAAATTGTACTGATTTCCCACATTCCTATAGCTAATGCATTGGCTGCCTGTGTTGTAAATGCTATCAAATCTATCACTGTAGAGAGTTAAAAGGTTCGATTGAGCTTTTAACTTGCGGACACTTGATTGTTGTCACGTGATCACCTTTTTGATGGCCACCGGTAATCGGCTAGGCTAATCGAATCTTGCATGCCGTGAATGAATCTCAGCTGGCAGTTGCTTCGCCTTTCACGCCTAAGGTGCTTTCTTGGACTGAAAACGTTCACTTCACATAAGATGCAGGTATGCTCGATAAAAGAAGTCACCTGAGGACACGATGGATGCAACAGTGAGTCAAAATTCTTTTATACAAAAAAATACATTAATTTGGACAACTAATTATTAAATATATTGTTGTTTCACGTTGCATTTTATATGAATGAAATCGGCAACTAGAATCTACGCGTGTAAAATACGACGTTTGAGCCATAGCTTGAACTTCCCGCTTTCATTGCGTGCAGAAGAGCACACTTAGTTCTAAACGCGTCACAAGAGGGAAATGACCTTAAGCACCCTTTGCCATTGTTATTCAAAGCAGCGTTCAATTTGGTGCTTTCCTGCACGAAGAGTGAAGCTTAGTTCCTGTTTACGTCAGTTACAGAGCCAGTATCAGAGGTAAACGACTCGACATCGCTGCCTGTTGACGAAGTAAGCAATGGCATGGGTTGTACAGTTTTTTACCTTAGTCTAAGGAATTACTCTGGAAAGTATAATCTTAAACTTCTTATTTAGGTTGATTACTTTCCTGTTAGCTGTTGACTGAACCAAGCGGCGGTGAGCTTGGCTGAAGGAAAACAGCTGTCGTGACAGAACATTTCACATTTCGAAATTTATACTCCAGCTAAAACGGGTGAGTACTTTGTGAAGATTAGTCAAGAAGACAAAAAGTTGAAGTATATGCCCCTTTTCAGTCAATGTATGTGTCATCATAGACCTGCACAGAAACCTATCACGTGATATGCTCCTGACCTTTGCGACAAGTCTCCCTTGAATGCTTGGTCAAGCTTGGTTCGGAGGCGACGTAGGAAAAACCAAGATATTGGGAAACTGGCAATTTAGAATGTCTAATAAGCTCGTCAAATAGAAGCTATTTAACACTGCTTATGTCTCTGAATGCAAATCTTCGAATGACGTTATATAGTATTTTTGTTTAATAACAAACAATTTACTAACCATACAAAATAAATTAAGAGCTCAGTAACGCACAGTGATAAGGACAGAAATAACTAAGGTTTTCCTCCATAATTCAGGGGCACCCAACGGGAAGGTTTTAGCAAAACACTTGAAATGTCATTCTCAGCTTTCTTAGATTGTTTCAGAGGTTTTTGAAGGCATATTTGTGCAAGCTAATACAGGTTGATCTCTTCGGCGTATTCAGGTTAAAATTTAGACCGCATAAAATTTAAGGAAACGGAATACTCTCCGCCGAATTTCCGAGCTGCTACTGGCTGTCCGCCGAAAATGCTATTTGATCTTAATTGTTTTATACTCTTAACGACTTATTTGTTCCTTCGTAAACACCAGGAGTGAATTAATCCGCTTGTTGCGAGGTCTGAGGTGATGTTTCGCCAAAGAAGACTTTAGATTCCACTGCAATTAAATCCGAATAATCTCCCGAACAGATATTCCT
The DNA here is from genome assembly GCA_964017195.1 of Siderastrea radians. Classification (NCBI taxonomy): domain Eukaryota; kingdom Metazoa; phylum Cnidaria; class Anthozoa; order Scleractinia; family Rhizangiidae; genus Siderastrea; species Siderastrea radians. Next base: position 7,642,354 of record OZ024898.1, read on the forward strand.
CCGAAACGAGCTGTTGGGTGCTCCAACCTGTTCGCATCTATGCTCCGTGGTCGCCTGAACACATGTCTAGGAAAGGAGCGAAGCTGTGACGCATTGTATGATTTCTTAGATATCATTTATACCCCAATAATCGCAGTAGTGTGAAGCAGTTAAATCATAGTTCAGCCTTTGTTTCGATGCACATCTTGCGAATTTATAACTGTTAACTGTAGTTTGGAGAAGAGAAAATTAGTCGATAGTTTGTGATATAACGGAGAATTGTACTCAACAACTGGATGCTGTTCGCGGACATGCATTCTGTTATTGACGCTGCATTTTTTGTTTCAATTTTGTTCACGATTAAATAAACAGGAAACTTGTATTCCAATATGACCTGTGTGATGCGGGTTATGTGGGATTCACACGAACGTGGGGAGGGACATAAACGCCAGTCATCCTCTATTTCCAAATACTATAATAGCATACACGGTAAGGTCCCTGAAGACATGCTGAGGTGTTTCGTTGTCCTTAAGAAATGCAGAAATAAGTTTGACTGTTTAGTGCACAAGATGCCATTCAATCGGACTCCATTCGTTCAAAAGTATTTGTTTATTTTTACACTCGCAGCTATTATGTTAATTTAGCGCCACAGCTGCTTTAAAATACTTGTTGTAATTTACATTTTGCATATAAGTTACCTTGTTTTATTCACCTTGTTTTATGCCCTGCCCCTCCGAAAAGTAGTTGAATAAAATATTTCAAATTCAACAAATCACACCAACTGAAATGGGTGAAAATTAACTACACGATTAATAAGTCTGTGGTTACCCATTATTTATTTTATTCATTTGTTTTTTTTTTTTCATCATCGTCTGATCTTTGGTTATTTCTAAAGACGTTTTTATTCTGGCAAACAAATTAAGGTTTTATCCAATCTGAAACGCGAATCAAAAAGAAAGGAAAAAGCCTTCTGTAATTTGAGAACCAAAGTTCTTGGAATTCAAAGAATCTTGTGAATCCTTTAGTTATGTCCACTAATGCAAATCCTGCAAATTTTGCTCCACCACATCTAAGCTTCTTTCAGACAGCTTTCTCAGCCACTACATTGCATTATAGCAGAGCTACTTACTAAAATGATTTTTGTGCATCCATGCGAATCGATTTTGATGATCATGACAGTGTACCTGGTACGACCTCCGTACGTACGTACGAACGACAACGCCGTAACTCTTCATGTACAAGCATCACGAAGTGTCATCAATAATGATACCAACCCAAGCCCCTCACGTTTGGGACGTGAGCCCATGATGTATCGCCATTTAGTCAGCGGTTGTCCACTTCTCTAGTGAATAAGCTATATTTTCATACGAGCGTTACGAAATGTCACCATCAGTGATATTCAAATAGTGTGTGTTCGCAGCGGCCATGCTGGAGGAGAAAAACAATAGAATTCCTTTCCATTGGGAAAAAGGATTTATTTTTATGCACATAATTTTTTATTGTTTTGCTTCTCCAACATGGCCGCCATGAACATACTCTATAGACGCCTCCCACCAGCACATTTTGGGATGTGAGCCTATTGGCATCTGCATCATCTTGTCAGCTGTTACCCGCCCCTTCCAAGGCATAGGTCGAAAATTTTTGAGAGCATCAGGAAGAGCAGTCATCAGCGATATTCAAGTCCAACGAACACGAGCTTCGCAGTTAGGCAGTTAGGCTAGCCTAGTTAGTTTTATATATTAATGATTCCTTAGTAATCCATCCTTGAAAAAATTAGCTTACTGACTAAGCTACTGCTCAATACAATAAATAAATAGTAGCTTCTTTGTCCGTGTATATGAAACAAATATTTCAATCAACAACGCATTTAAGGATCCCAACTGCTAGTGGCTGGCCAGTTGGCCTTTTACAAAGCGTGGAGGGGTGTCAGGAGTTGAATTCCGGGATAAAACAGGGTCTTTGATAATAGTATTTGGCACAGTTCATTTAACAAATTGGCGTAAGTCTTATGTCTCTAGCCTCTTTGTTGAAAACAAATTGCGTGACAACTTTGTCAAAGTTCCTTAAGTGTACCCGCGGCAAACTAAAATGCTGTTCTGGAGTTCATCTCGTCCAGTGCGCTTCTAGCGTGGATCCACAACTGTTAACTCGATAGGCAATAGAGGTCAATAGCAGTAGCTTATTGGTGTGTGTAAAAGATTTGCTGGCGGAGCACAAATTAAATGTTAATCTCGTACTCAGATCGCACTGTCGGTAAGTTTGGAAATGTGACCATGGGACATCTGGGTACGAGATTAATTAAATGTTGCAAAACGACAAAGCAACAAACACAGAATAGTGCCACAAAGGTAAGCCAAAAAATATTGTGTGAACTTATAAAATTTAAAACACAAAACCAACTTGAATAATCACATTTTGTTCTTGAATCACAGCATCTGTTCTCTGAAGATTTTTTCAGTAGTTTTCTTAAAAATAGTAATTGTCGCTATAGTTGCCAGTTAGGTTTTCTTTTCCGTTTTCTCCTCAGTAAAGAAACACATCTCCACAGGCCAAAACAAAGACTACAAAGGCATTGAAATCAAGACCATTGTGCTAGAAAACGACCCCGTAAATCTACGCCTGCTTGAAGCATTTTACATAAGAAAATACAAGCCTAACCTCAACCCCCGAGAGGAATGCAGCGAATTCGCGGACCTTTTTTTCTGGTACTATTTTAACATATCTGGATAGACCCTTTGTACTATAATACTCGCTCATTAGTCCATTTTATTCGTTCCCTAAATTTGTACCTATCATTTTACATACTTGCCGCATTTTTACGCTTTTACACCTTACTTTACATTTATATGTAGGCCTACGCGCATTATTTTTTCTTATCCCTGATGATGCCGTTGATCGGCAAAAGCTTGGATTTAAGACTTTAAGTTTTACAGTAGGGTTAGGCCCCATTTAAACATTACATTTTATAATATTACTTCGAAAATGCTACTGAAGGACAGCATTCAAACATTTTTTTGCAGTATTTAATGCGTTTTGTGGACAAAAATGCTTGACGGGCATCATTTCTAAGGCTACTGCATTCGCTACCTAGCTGTCTAGAAAAGATTTTTTGAACTGAATGAAAATTAGCGTTATCATTATTTTTATTTCAGTAGTTGACAGCTTCCTAAAGAAAAAGTATTAACAAATTTCAAAGATTATGGATTACCACCAACGTTTAAGGATTGCCAAGGAGGTCGGAGATAGAGACGTAGAGTGTCATATGTATAGAGTTTTGGCCGAGTCGTTTAACAGTGCTGGAATCTACCCTGAAGGGATAGAGTACGCCAACCAAGGGATGAGAGTTGCCAAGGAAAGGGGAGATAGAGGAGCAGAGGGACACGCGCACAGAATTCTAGCCGAATCGTATAGACGTTTGGGAAAGTACCAAAATGCAATAGAATCCGCAGAACAAGGGATAGGTATGGCCAAAGAGGTGGGCGACAGAGAAGGAGAAGGACATGCGCACAGAATCCTAGCCGAATCGTGTAACAATCGTGGAAACTACCGACAGGGAATAAAACACGCCAACCAAGGGATAGGTATTGCGAAGGAAATAGGAGACAAAGGGGCTGAGGGACACGTGTACAGAATCCTAGCCGTGTCGTATGTCGGTCTTCGAGACTACCACCGAGCAATAGAATTCGCTGAAAAAGGTATGCGCATTGCCAGGGAAATGGGAGATACAGGAGCTGAGGGGCACGTGTACAGAATCCTAGCCGGGTCGTATGTTGGTCTTGGAGACTACCACCGAGGAATAGAATACGCCAAAGAAGGGTTACGTATTGCTAGGCAAGTGGGAGATAGAGGAGCAGAGAGGCAAGCGTACAGTGTTCTTTCCGAGTCATACATCGGTCGTGGAGACTACCAGCAAGGAAAAGAATGTGCCAGTCAAGGGATAAAAATTGCTAAGGAAGCGGGAATTTCAGCCTGTAAATACAGTAACGTCGAAAGTGAATCAACAGGAAAAGATCTAGAAGAACTTACAGACCAGGAAGAAGCAGCGACAGGAGGATTTCCACAGGGCGGGCCAGGTAAATATCAAAACCTGACTTATGATGTTGGCCCAATGATAAATAGTAGAATAGAGAGATTTAGCATCCCGTTTACGGCAAACAGCAAACGTCAACCTATATTGTAATTTCTGATAATTCGGAAATGGGATCCGCATGGTATTTCTTGTTTGGCCTTGCACTGCAGAAGTAAATGAATGACCCCGTCGTCGTACTTGTTTAAGTACGTTGGTTTGAAGAGGAATAGTTTCGTTCATTCCAATGTTCTCTTATCCGCACTATTCACAATGCTATGAAAAGTATTCATCATCATCATCATCACCATCAACATCATCATCATCATCATCATCATCATCATCATCATCATTATCACTGATAATATCATTTGCTTATCTAATCAAGCAGAAGCGGACCTACTTTTATTCGAAATGCTACTAATCAGCGAGGTGACATCAGGATACGTCATATTACTTACATACGTGATGTTACTTAAATGTAGCGTTAGCTGTGCCGAGATCCGCGGGCTCGATTCTTCGATTCTTCAGTGATCACGATGACTGAGAGACACGCATTGACTGACTTTCTTTCACCTTTTGCTTCTTGTTGTTTTGTTGGTTGGGAGAGATCCACTTACGGCTGAAGAAGCAGCCGTCACGCTGGTTTCTGCTGGTGGAAACATTCCCTTGGCTACTTTTGAACAGTTTGAGAGACACAGCCGAATACAGTGCGAAAAAATCGGTACCAATTACATTTTTATTTGGTCATTTGTGAATTCGTATAAATCCTGTAGGTAGTGAATGAGTGAAATATACAACTGATGACGACCATCGCAGTCAATAACAGCCTAAGCAGTTGAAAAAAGAAACCTGAAAAAAAACAAAAAACAAAAAAACTCCGGCTTGACCGAGGCTCGAACATTTCATATCTCAGTCCGCAGTTCATATATATGGGCGTCGAGTCTCGTTCAAGCCTTAATTTTTTCACATTTCTTTTATCATCTGCTTAAGTTGATATCATTAACTGCGATGGTCGTCATCGTTTTATAAATTCAGTTTATCGTTCTTTTGTTTTCAATAAATTCAATAAATCATTCACGTTGAGAGTGTGAAAATGTGTCATTGTCGGAACACGTGTCAGATGAAAAGGTCTTTACTCGAACTCGGCATGTATAGGAGATTATCCTGTCAAATTCGCTGTTTTACCCATCGTTTAATAAAGAATTTTCTTGTGTACGAACAACTGTTGAGTTGTGGCTTGATATTGTTTCCTTATCTCTGCACTATTTTTCTTAATCTTTGTTTCAGAGTATCACTTGCACAAGCATGTCAACTACATGAAAGGCGAAGTTTACGTAGTGGGTGACAAAACCGCGCTGACCAATCCGATGCCCAGTCAACGGTATGCAGTTTGTTTAATGTTTATGTTTAGTGTTAAATAATACTTTGCCATAACAAAAACAAATCTACAACAAACAAAGAACAAAGGGAGGACAGGATAGTAGCAGGGGGACCTTTATTCTCATTCAAAGGCTACTCTTTTTACCTAAGGACAACATTCTCCTTTCACAATCGACTGTCGCTGATCTTTGTGCACCGAGAAGTAATGCTGTTAAATATGCGTGCGTTGCAGCCTCGTCCCCAGGTCTTTACGCGCTTATCGAGTGGGAACGTGAGGCTTGGGGCCGATAAGCTCGACGGGTGACGTCACATTTGATATACCGCCGAGGACAACTGGGAACGAGGCTGCGTGCGGTGATGAATACCCAGCTTTTCTCGTTAGGTATTTATCACGTGATATCCAACATGCGCTCATGGAATAATTGTTTATTACCACATTGATCGTACATTAATACAATATTGATTGTACATTTGTTGAATATACACCCGATTTAAAAACATGTTAAATACATGTATGCACGTTTAGTTTTTGTTTTTCCATCAAATATATGATGACAAAGGGCAAATAATTACTAACATAAAAACGATACACGCTTAACAAAGTCTTTTTAGCTACTGTGAAGTAATATATCAAACAAAAGACAGAGTGTTTCATCAGGATATCCAAACATCGAGAAGTGGGTTAAAAAAACGAGGCGCAGCCGAGTGTTTTTCAACCGACTTCGAGGTGTTTGGATACCTCATGAAACACTGTCCTGAGTTTTTGATATGACTTCTCAAACCATTCATAATTCTTGGAGAAATTGAAGGCAAAATTTCGCAAAATTTTGTGGATACCTCCGTCACGGTAGTGATTTCCTTTGTTTTTCCTTTACGAATTATTAATGAGTTTCTGAAAACTATTTCCCTTTTCTTTGTTCCTATTACGTTATTTCTTATACCCGTCAGAGGTTTTTGAAAACGGGTTTATCCTACTAGATTTACTGATTGAGATTGTAGATTTTTTAAGTAAGGCATCCATTTAACTGATTTACTCTTATGTTTTTAGTGCCCTTGAGGAAGGACCTCATTCAGCTCCCAAAGGCATAACTGACGGAAAAATGTCACAGAAATCGGCAACTTCTGAAGACAGATCATAAAACCAACAACCAGTACTAACATAGCAACTGAATTCTAAATTTAACATCATAAAACTCATGACATTTACTAATTAGTTAGCAACTGAACTCTTAATTTAACATTATAAAACTCATGACTTTTACTAATTAGTTATTACAAGATAGGATAACGGAGCATGGTTATTGCTATTCGTCTTTTTAACTTTTATATGCGTCGACCTCTACTTTATTTCACCCTTTCACTCCTAGTAGTGACCAAAATAAAAATTCAAGAAAATGCTAAATTTCATTTTTTTTTTGGTTCAAATCCTGCAAAACAAACAGTACTATGCGCAAGTGCTGCCAAAGAGATTTCATTTGAACGGTCACACCATAGGATTTCTTCCACAGACTCAAAAGTTAGAACTACATTGCATGTCTCCATAATTGACTCTAGGAGTGAAAGGGTTAAACTTGTGTATCTATTTTAATTTGTCTGACCCTTCAGCTTGATAATCACAGCCAGGCTCTCAGGTAGTGGGAATCAGTGTAGAAAATAACAGCAAAACTTGAAAATTAAACGCGCGAAGGTTGAGAAAAGTGAGAAAGGGGGCGAGAAAGAGCTCCCCAGTCTCCACACTTTTTGTCTTTGTGTTCGCCTCGTAAATTGCATCCTACATGCCATCCTGGAACTTGGAACAGGCTTAAGATGACCAGTGCTTTAAATTCGTTCATATCCTTAGTACGTTTAATTTGAATTCGATATTCAGTTAGCTGCTTGTAAAACATGCTGTCAATCATGGTTTTGCTTTAAACCCAAGGACAGACAGGGGCAAGAGAAAGTGGAAACTGTCATTCGTACAAAGAGGATACCACCTCCACTTCCACTTCATGGCAGGTGTCAACACCTGTTTACATATCTCTTAGGGACATTTTTGGAAAGATGGGTAAAAATTCATAGATGTCCTAGCTATGGTCTTTTAAGTTTAGTGAGATCGGCGTATTTGGCATCACTGTTCGGCAAAAGAAGAAAGTCATATTCTACCATGAGAAAGATGCAATTTCCGCACTTTTAAAAGTATTCACATCTGTTGTGGGATTCAAAGTATTCGGATTGGCGAAACTATCGGCTTGGAAGGAGAAAACCCTAAACTACCGCTTGTTAAAACCGGTCATTTTTTTTTTCGATCAAAAAGAGCTGAAAACTAAGTGGGAAGGGATAGGATTAAATCTTTCTCCAGCGATGTTATATAAGCAGGCACCCACCCCCTTCAATGCCCAGGTGGAGATGTTATGTATGTGTCACGAAGTGTCCCCACCCACTCCTCCTTCTCACCTTATTCACCTCCTCCTCGTTTGTGCTAATGTGCATTAGGTTCGATGCATGAAAATTTGGACGTTTGACCTGGGCTATAAATTCCCAGCGGCACATCCCCAGCAAAAAACTCACAGAATATCCCACCGGTGTGATGTTGTGCCATTTTACGGTTGATGGTTTACCCCATCGAGACGCTCTTTCAACTTTCGTCAACAAAAATGAAAATTGTTTCGTCCCGCTCACTCAGGTGTAAATTGGTACCGACGGATGATGCAACAGAATAACATCAGCGTAAACACAACTTTGTTTTGATTGAATTTATTGCAAGAAATGTACGTGTAGTTTTAAGAAAATTGTCGACAACTTATACCAGTTATAACCAAAAACTTGCCCAAATATAGTAAACGTATTTACTCGATTAAGCGCCGCGGTGCTCTTTAAATATTTTGTGTTTCAGATGCGGCGCTTATTCGGGGGCGGCGCTTATTTGAGGGCGGCACTCTTTAAAAAACATTACCTTTGTAAACGATAACAAGCAAATGTTAACAAATAGAAAAAGAAATATATCCACTTTGAACTGAAAAACATGATAATACAGGAGAATAAATTTCCGAGGCTGGTTTTGATTGAGTTGTAGCGTACTTGTTTATTAGTTTGGTTCCTCCAACGCTGATTCAGTCTGATGATGCTTCGATTAAGCGCCGCATTGTTATGAATGAATGCGGCGCTTATTCGAGGGCGGCGCTCTTTAATATTTTTGCTCTCATATGCGGCGCTTTATTGGGGCGGCGCTTAATCGGGGGCGGCGCTTAATCGTGTAAATACGGTAATTTTGTGTGTCATTCGAAATAAATTGTACTGATTTCCCACATTCCTATAGCTAATGCATTGGCTGCCTGTGTTGTAAATGCTATCAAATCTATCACTGTAGAGAGTTAAAAGGTTCGATTGAGCTTTTAACTTGCGGACACTTGATTGTTGTCACGTGATCACCTTTTTGATGGCCACCGGTAATCGGCTGGGCTAATCGAATCTTGCATACCGTGAATGAATCTCAGCTGGCAGTTGCTTCGCCTTTCACGCCTAAGGTGCTTTCTTGGACTGAAAACGTTCACTTCACATAAGATGCAGGTATGCTCGATAAAAGAAGTCACCTGAGGACACGATGGATGCAACGGTGAGTCAAAATTCTTTTATACAAAAAAATACATTAATTTGGACAACTAATTATTAAATATATTGTTGTTTCACGTTGCATTTTATATGAATGAAATCGGCAACTAGAATCTACGCGTGTAAAATACGACGTTTGAGCCATAGCTTGAACTTCCCGCTTTCATTGCGTGCAGAAGAGCACACTCAGTTCTAAACGCGTCACAAGAGGGAAATGACCTTAAGCACCCTTTGCCATTGTTATTCAAAGCAGCGTTCAATTTGGTGCTTTCCTGCACGAAGAGTGAAGCTTAGTTCCTGTTTACGTCAGTTACAGAGCCAGTATCAGAGGTAAACGACTCGACATCGCTGCCTGTTGACGAAGTAAGCAATGGCATGGGTTGTACAGTTTTTTACCTTAGTCTAAGGGATTACTCTGGAAAGTATAATCTTAAACTTCTTATTTAGGTTGATTACTTTCCTGTTAGCTGTTGACTGAACCAAGCGGCGGTGAGCTTGGCTGAAGGAAAACAGCTGTCGTGACAGAACATTTCACATTTCGAAATTGATACTCCAGCTAAAGCGGGTGAGTACTTTGTGAAGATTAGTCAAGAAGACAAAAAGTTGAAGTATATGCCCCTTTTCAGTCAATGTATGTGTCATCATAGACCTGCACAGAAACCTATCACGTGATATGCTCCTGACCTTTGCGACAAGTCTCCCTTGAATGCTTGGTCAAGCTTGGTTCGGAGGCGACGTAGGAAAAACCAAGATATTGGGAAACTGGCAATTTAGAATGTCTAATAAGCTCGTCAAATAGAAGCTATTTAACACTGCTAATGTCTCTGAATGCAAATCTTCGAATGACGTTATATAGTAGTTTTGTTTAATAACAAACAATTTACTAACCATACAAAATAAATTAAGAGCTCAGTAACGCACAGTGCTTCCGTCATTCTAGCGGATAAGGACAGAAATAACTAAGGTTTTCCTCCATAATTCAGGGGCACCCAACGGGAAAGTTTTAGCAAAACACTTGAAATGTCATTCTCAGCTTTCTTAGATTGTTTCAGAGGTTTTTGAAGGCATATTTGTGCAAGCTAATACAGGTAGATCTCTTCGGCGTATTCAGGTTAAAATTTAGGCAGCATAAAATTTAAGGAAACGGAATACTCTCCGCCGAATTTCCGAGCTGCTACTGGCTGTCCGCCGAAAATGCTAGTTGATCTTAATTGTTTTATACTCTTAACGACTTATTTGTTCCTTCGTAAACACCAGGAGTCTCAGAAGTTAATCCGCTTGTTGCGAGGTCTGAGGTGATGTTTCGCCAAAGAAGATTTTAGTTTCCATTGCAATTAAATCCGAATAATCTCCCGAACAGATATTCCTCCGAAACGAGACGTTGGGTGCTCCAACCTGTTCGCATCTATGCTCAGTGGGCGCCTGAACACATGTCTAGGAAAGGAGTGAAGCTGTGACGCATTGTATGATTTCTTAGATATCATTTATACCCCAATAATCGCAGTAGTGTGAAGCAGTTAAATCATAGTTCAGCCTCTGTTTTATGCTAACTTAGGAAGATCAGTAGACTATCTGGATAAAGTTTTCATTCATTTGTACATATTTAAGTTAGCTACATTTTTTTAAATGGATGAAGCAAGACGTTCTTTTTACAAATGAAATCAGTATGCGGAATTTGTAGATTGGCAGTGCGAACGACGGATACCTATGAACATCTTGCGAATTTATAACTGTTATTATACATTGTAGTCACTATCTGTCTTTTCATTCGCTAAGAGTCTACAGTTAGTTCTGGGAATCAGCGCAACCTACAGATTATTCAGTAATCTGCTATCAGATTAGTGAATAATAAGTAGGTTGCGCGCGCAATGCATGATTTCCAAGAGCAATGCATCTGAAAGCGAAGTAAATTCATGGCTCGTCGATTCGCTTCTTCAACCGAGCAAGAAATTGAAAAATTGCTAAAACAAAAAGACTCAGAAAACAAAAGAAGGCTGACAAAAATTGCGAAGCAACTGTTCCACGAATACCTTAAAGAAAAAGCGTTCAGAAGTTGAAATTGTTTGTTTTCGGCTGATAACAGTTACCTCGACCTTGATTATTCCGGATATCGCAAAAACCTCATCCAATAATTGTTTATTAACTGCAGTTTAGAGAAGAGAAAATTAGTCGATAGCTTGTGATATAACGGAGAATTGTGCTCAACAACCGGATGCTGTTCGCAGACATGCATTCTGTTATTGACGCAGCATTTTTTGTTTCAATTTTGTTCACGATTAAATAAACAGGAAACTTGTATTCCAATATGACCTGTGTGATGCGGGTTATGTGGTATTTACACGAACGTGGGGAGGGACATAAACGCCAGTCATCCTCTATTTTCAAATACTATAATAGCATACATGGTAAGGTCCCTGAAGACCTGCTGAGGTGTTTCGTTGTCCTTAGGAAAAGCAGAAATAAGTTTGACTGTTTAGTGCACAAGATGCCGTGCAATCGGACTCCATTCGTTCAAAAGTATTTGTGCTGGTAAATTTTATTTTTACACTCTCAGCTATTATGTTAATTTAGCGCCACAGCTGCTTTAAAATACTTGTTATAATTTACATTTTGATGAAATTATGAATATATGAAATTCATATATTTGAACTGCGGAATGAAGAAATAAGTTACCTTGTTTTATTCACATGAGCATTCGAAGGTTTATTTGTATTTATGCCTTGCCCCTCCGAAAAGTAGTTGAATAAAATATTTCAAATTCAACAAATCACACCAGCTGAAATTGGTAAAAATTAACTACACGATTAATCAGTCTGTGGTTACCCATTATTTATTTTTATTCATTTATTATTTTTTTCCATCATCGTCTGATCCTTGGTTATTTCTAAAGACGTTTTTATTCTGGCAAACAAATTAAGGTTCTGTGGTTACCCATTATTTATTTTTATTCATTTATTATTTTTTTCCATCATCGTCTGATGCTTGGTTATTTCTAAAGACGTTTTTATTCTGGCAAACAAATTAAGGTTTTATCTAATCTGAAAAGCAAATAAAAAAGAAAGGAAAAACCTTCTGAAATTTGCGAACCAAAGTTCTTGGAATTCGAAGAATCTTGTGAATCCTTTAGTTACGTCCACTAATGCAAATCCTGCAAATTTTGCTGCACCACATCTAAGTTCCTTTCAAACAGCTTTCTTAGCCACTACATTGCATTATAGCGGAGCTACTTACTAAAATGATTTTTATGCATCCATACGAATCAATTTTGATGATCATGACAGTGTACCTGGTACGACCTCCGCACGTACGTACGTACGAACGACAACGCAGTAACTCTTCATGTACAAGCATCACGAAGTGTCACCACCAATGATACAATCCCAAACCCCTCACGTTTGGGATGTGAGCCAACGATGTATCGCCATTTAGTCAGCGGTTGTCCACTTCTCTAGTGAATAAGCTATATCTTCATACGAGCGTTACGACATGTCACCATCATTGATATTCAAATAGTGTGTGTTCGCAGCGGCCACGCTGGAGAAGAAAAACAATAGAATTCCTTTCCATTGGGAAAAATGATTTATTTTTAGCGGCTGGCCAGTTGGCCATTTACAAAGCGTGGAGGGGTGTCAGGAGTTGAATTCCGGGAAAAAAACAGGGTCTTTGATAATAGTATTTGGCACATTCCTTTTTCTTGGCGTAAGTCTTGTGTCTCTAGCCTCTTTGTTGAAAACAAACTGCGTCACAACTTTGTCAAAGTTCCTCAACTGTACCCGCGGCAAACTCAAATGCTTTTCGTGTGTTTATCTCGCCCATTGCGCTTCTAGCGTGGATCCACAACTGTTAACTCGAGGCAATAGAGGTCAATAGCAGTAGCTTATTGGTGTGTGTAAAAGATTTGCTGGCGGAGCAAAAATTAAATGTTAATCTCATACTCAGATCGCACTGTCGGTAAGTTTGGAAATGTGACCATGGGACATCTGGGTACGAGATTATCTAAATGTTGCAAAACAACAAAGCAGCAAACACAGAATAGTGCGACAAAGGTAGGCCAAAAAATATTGTGACCTTATAAAATTTAAAACACAATAATAATAATTTAAAACAGAATAATCACATTTTGTTCTTGAATCATAGCATCTGTTCTCTGAGGATTTTTTTCAGTAGTTTTCTTAAAAATAGTAATTTTCGCTATAGTTGCCAGTTAGGTTTTCTTTTCCGTTTTCTCCTCCGTAAAGAAACACATCTCCACATGCCAAAACAAAGACTACAAAGGCATTGAAATCAAGGCCATTGTACTTGAAAACGACCTCGTAAATCTACGCCTGTTTGAAGCATTTTACATAAGAAAATACAAGCCTAACCTCAACCCTCGAGAGGAATGCAGCTAATTCGCGGACCTTTTTGTCTAGTACTATTTTAACATATCTGGATAGACCCTTTGATACTCGCTCATTAGTCCATTTTATTCGTTCCCTGTATTTGTACCTATCATTTATCATACTTGCCGTATTTTTACGCTTTTACACACCTTACTTTACATTTATATATAGGCCTACGCGCAATATTTTTTCTTATCCCTGATGATGCCGTTGATCGGCGAAAGCTTGGATTTAAGACTTTTAGTTTTACAGTAGTGTTAGGCCTCATTTAAACATATATAATATTACTTCGAAAATGCTACTGAAGGACAACATTCAAAGATTATTTTTTGCAGTACTTAATGCGTTTTGTGGACAAAAAATGCTTGGCGGGCATCATTTCTAAGGCTACTGCGTTCGCTACCTAGCTGTCTAGAAAAGATTTTTTTTAACTGAATGAAAATTACTGTTATCATTATTTTTATTTCAGTAGTTGACAGCTTCCTAAAGAAAAAGAATTAACACATTTCAAAGATTATGGATTACCACCAACGTTTAAGGATTGCCAAGGAGGTCGGAGATAGAGATGTAGAGTGCCATATGTATAGAGTTTTGGCCGAGTCGTTTAACAGTACTGGAAACTACCCTGAAGGGATAGAGTACGCAAACCAAGGGATGAGAGTTGCCAAGGAAACGGGAGATAGAGGAGCAGAGGGACACGCGTACAGAATTCTAGCATGGTCGCACGTTAGTCTTGGAGACTACGCACAAGGAACAGATCACGCCAAACAAGGGATGCTCATTGCCAAGCAAGTGGAAGATAGAGGAGCAGAGGGACACGCGCACAGAATTCTAGCGTATAACCGTCTGGGAAAGTACCAAAATGCAATAGAATCCGCAAAACAAGGGATAGGTATGGCCAAAGAGGAGGGCGATAAAGGAGGAGAAGCACATGCCTACAGAATCCTAGCCGAATCGTATAACAATCTTGGAAACTACCGACAGGGAATAAAACACGCTAACCAAGGGATAGGTATTGCGAAGGAAATAGGAGACAAAGGGGCTGAGGGACACGTGTACAGAATCCTAGCCGTGTCGTATGTCGGTCTTGGAGACTACCACCGAGCAATAGAATTCGCTGAAAAAGGTATGCGCATTACCAGGGAAATGGGAGATACAGGAGCTGAGGGGCACGTGTACAGAATCCTAGCCGGGTCGTATGTTGGTCTTGGAGACTACCAACGAGGAATAGAATATGCCAAAGAAGGGTTACGTATTGCTAGGCAAGTGGGAGATAGAGGAGCAGAGAGGCAAGCGTACGGTGTCCTTTCCGAGTCATATATTGGTCTTGGAGACTACCAACAAGGAAAAGAATGTGCCAGTCAGGGGATAAAAATTGCTAAGGAAGCGGGAATTTCAGCCTGTAAATACAGTAACGTCGAAAGTGAATCAACAGGAAAAGATCTAGAAGAACTTACAGACCAGGAAGAAGCAGCGACAGGAGGATTTCCACAGGGCGGGCCAGGTAATATCCAAACCTGACTTATGATGTTGGCCCAATGATAAATAGTAGAATAGAGAGATTTAGCATCCCGTTTACGGCAAACAGCAAACGTCAACCTATATTGTAATTTCTGATAATTCGGGAATGGGATCCGCATGGTATTTCTTGTTTGGCCTTGCACTGCAGAAATAAATGAATGGCCGCGTCGTCGTACTTGTTTAAGTACGTTGGTTTGAATAGGAATAGTTTTGTTCATTCCAATGTTCTCTTACCGCACTATTCACAATGCTATGAAAAGTGTTCATCATCATCATCATCATCATCATCATCATCATCATCATCATCATCATCATCATCATCATCATCACCACCATTAACATCATCATCGTCACCATCACTGATAATATCATGTGCTTATCTAATCAAGCAGAAGCGGACCTACGTTTATTCAAAATGCTACTAATCAGCGAGGTGACATCAGGATACGTCATGTTACTTACGTACGCGATGTTACTTACATGTAGCGTTAGCTGTGCCGAGATCCGCGGGCTCGATTCTTCGATTTTTCAGTGATGACTGAGAGACACGCATTGACTGACTTTCTTTCACCTTTTGCTTCTTGTTGTTTTGTTAGGTGTGAGCGATCCACTTACGGCTGAAGACGCAGCCGTCACGCTGGTTTCTGCTGGTGGAAACATTCCCTTGGCTACTTTTGAACAGTTTGAGAGACACGGAGGAATACAGTGCGGAAAAATCGGTACCAATTACATTTTTGGTCATTTGTGAATTCGTATAAATCCCGTAGGTAGTGAATGAGTGAAATATACAAATGATGACGACCATCGCAGTCAATAACATCAGCCTAAGCAGTTGAAAAAAGAAACCTGAAAAAAAATCCGGCTTGACCGAGGCTAGAACATTTCATATCTCAGTCGGCAGTTCACATGTATGGGCGTCGAGTCTCGTTCAAGCCTTAATTTTTCACATTTCTTTTATCAACTGCTTAAGTTGATATCATTAACTGCGATGGTCGTCATAGGCTCGATTACCAGCCGCTGTTCGGGAAAATGAGCCCGCACTCATCCCCCCGAAATAGCGGCTGGACGCGTCTGATTTCTATTGTTGGTTTCAGCCAATCAGGTTGCCGCCTGCAGATTTTCGTCTGGCAACATTATCGCAAAAATTATCATATGTCATCAGAGTGGAAAAGATGAATGCGGCTTTTGAGCGAGTTTTGGAGACGTTTCAAATCGAGAATTTAAAAGATTTACGGCGAGAGGCACTTGAAAAGCTAGTTAGCGGCTTAGATGTGTTCGTTATTCAACCAACAGGATCGGGAAAGTCATTGAATTTTTCCGTCAGCCCCGATTGTGTTCGACACAGTAAGACCGTTCTCAAATGCGAAATCAATCGCCCTTGTGATTTCTCCTCTGGCTTCTCTTATGCAAGACCGAGTGCGGTACCTGAAGTCTGCTGGAATCAGTGCTGAGTTTATCGGCCTTTCCTCTTACTTGATCTGTTGCGTGGCGAAGAGATTTCGACGGCGCGGCAACACTCGGTGAAATTCTAGAGTCCGTAGGAACACAATGTTTCGGGCGATTATTTGTTGTAAACTTTTCCTTCAATAAATGTTGAAGAGTTTTTGCATCTTCTCGGATCTTCTCAAGGCGCTTTGGATCTCGATAACAGCGTCCGTTACGGATGTAACTGTCCACGTTTACACTCGACAAATTCTGTCTCGCAAATCAGACACTTTTCCATTTAATTTAGTTCTCTTTCGAAAGTCAGTTTGTTAGCAGCCACTAAGACGCATCCACTATTAGAGTTAAATTTTTCGGAGTATTATCGCTTGCACTTTAAGCCATCCATTCGAACATCGAAGAAATTTATAGCAACTTCGCAATGTACAGAAATGTACCGAAGAAACTATAAATTCGAAATTTTTTGGGTAGGCACGGGCGCGTGATGCATGCCAAATAAACAAGAAATTTGGCGTCCGATTTCACTTCCAGTGACATCGGAGACGCATAAATTAATTTTTTCGAATTACGTCACAGACAAGGTCAACGGGTCACGCGTCCAGCCGTCTCTTTCGGGGAGGAACAAAGACCGGACTCGAGAGAGCGGCGGAAATCGAGCCTATGGTCGTCATCGTTTTATAAATACAGTTTATCGATCGTTCTTTTGTTTTCAATAAATTCAATGAATCATTCACGTTGAGAGTGTGAAAATGTGTCATCCGACAGTGTCGGAACACGTGTCAGATGAAAAGGGGCATAGTCTAAAACCAGGACTGGACTCTGGACTGGACTGGACTCTGGACTCTGGACTCTGGACTCTGGACTCTGGACTCTGTGATATGTATGATATATGTTCGAAACATCTTCGGTTTTTTCGGAAATCTTCGGTAATCGTCGGCAAACTTCGGAATTCTTCGGAAAACCACCGAATCTTTATCCATTTTCTTTCATTAATAAAAAATCGCACGACCTTCTGGTGATGTTTTGAGAACTTTCAAAACATCACTCCTATCCTAACTGTACTCGAGGGAGGCCTTGCGGTTTCCTATACTTTATTTTTTTTGGCTTTCTGAGGTACAATCTGTAATAGAAATGTAATAAAATCGTGCAAAATAGACTAAGCTCGAGAGATCTCCTTAAATGTGAATGGAAACTTTTCGATATAAAGACGAAAAGAAGGGAAGAGAGGAAAATGCAACGAGGACGGAGTATAGCAATGAAAGAAAACAATGGGGGCCTATTCCCGAACCCCTACTAGGAGGCCTTCATATTCAGCGATATATAGACAAAAGTGTTTTAGTGGAAAATAGACCACTCGTTAAGGTGGGAAGTAGCAAGGAGCGACAGGCCTGCACGACTTCTAACAGTGGAAACATTTATATAATGTAGCCTCTTAATATTTTTGTACTGACAAGTATGTGACTTTTAAGAAAGGATTGTTGTTGCAATGACTGTCTTGGTTTTATAAAGTGCCGTTAAAGCGTGTTTGAGCTTTGGCACCGTTTGTTGACATTGAGTTCAGTCAAATGCGTAAAAATTAGCCCCTTTTGAAACTGTGAGTTTCGTGTCGATGGAGCTCGATATGTTTCCTCCTTTTGTAAGCAAGTCTGTCGACTGCCGATTTACATAATAAAAAACATAATAAAACCAACTTCACCGTGAACCTAAACAAGGGCCCTAGATTACGTGTACCAAGATAAAAGAATTTGCGTCAACATCCGGATCATATTTATTGAGCATTAGGCATAGTGGCATTTCCTCTTAACACAAGGTAAATGGTAAAAATCGCTATGAAGAGACGAAGTAAGATAACATCAACGCCATTATAAACCAAACATAATGAAAAAAACGTTCCTGAAAGGTTACATCATTTCTGATACACGAAGCCTTAAATAAAACCAAGAGTTGTCCGTGAAATGACCAACCGCGTGTTACATTCCGATCATTTTTGGGGCGTTGCCGGTAAACACACTACCTGGTACAGGAAATTGTTACGGCTGTTCGGTGAACCAAAGTTTGCATCTATCCATCACTGGTAGACATACCAGTTTCACTATACAACCTTTTAGCATTATAATTTTCTCTAGGAATTTCCTAGTAAGCTGGACCTTTGTCCGTGAAATGACCAACCGCGTGCTACATTCCGATCATTTTTGGGGCGTTGCCGGCAAACACACTGCCTGGTACAGGTATAATTTATGGCTGTTCGGTGAACCAAAGTTTGCATTTATCCATCACTAGTAGATATACCAGGTTCCCTATACAATTTCTTAGCGTTATAAATTTCCCTAGGAATTTCCTAGTAAGTTTGACCTTTTAATTTTAGGTTAAATCAATGATGTAAAGAAGTCACTTACTCGCCCTCCATGACCGATGACTCTGAAGATGACTCTGAAAGAAAGAAATTATGACACATTGTATAACTTGAAAGTGCCACCGCTAGCCAAATGGAAGTCAAATACCGTAAGATGCGCAAATAATTATAAAGAAAAGACTTACCACTTCCAGATACCACTTCGGCATAGCTTCTTCGCTTGTCCATTCTTTAAAAAATCTTCCTAACTAAACCGGACTAACAGCACACGTGCGTTCGCAGAAGTGAAATCGGAGCCGCGAGAATATCGCTGATATAAAGGCCTCCTAGTAGGAGTTCGGGAATAGGCTCCCATTGTTTTGTTTCATTGCTATACTCCGTCCTTGTTGCATTTTCCTCTCTTCCCTTCTTTTCGTTTTTATGTCGAAAAGTTTCCATTCACATTTAAGGAGATCTCTCGAGCTTAGTCTATTTTGCACGATTTTATTACATTTCTATTACAGATTGTACCTCAGAAAGCCAAAAGACAGAATGTCGATCGTACTGACCATACCCGGTTGGGGAAGACGGGCATAAAATTATATGCCATGCCTAGGGACAGAGACCAAAAACCGTATCCTGTCTAGCGGCAAACCCCAGTATAGTCCACATAAGGAAGTAACCCTCCCTTCCGGGCGGGGGGAGGGGTAGTGGTGCCGTGTTTAGCATGACGATAGCACGATGTAATTTCAGACGCCAAAAATTGAACTTCAATGCAATCTTCCTTGGTAGCAGTTCGAGCGAGCAAGACGCGGAAGCCACGCAGGCCCATGCGAGAACTCGCCCACATGATACCTTTTCTCGCTTTGCCATTTAGCTAGCCCTTTTTTGGTTTCTCCGTCATGGGGTTGAAAGCTTAGACTCTTCTACTTAAAAAATGCCTAAATAACCAAAAATCAAAGATAAATATACTTTGAACTCTAGGCCTCCAACCTCATGACGCAAAAACCAAATAGCAAAGCGAGAAAGGGTATCATGTGGGCGAGTTCTCACGTGGGCCCGCGTGGCTTCCGCGTCTCGCTCGCTCAAACTGCTGCCAAGGAAGATTACATCAGTGGACGTTCAATAATCACATCGTGCTATCGTCGATGAATATTGTGCTACAGTTGAGCGAGTTAAGGCTAAGCACAGCACTCCCCCCCCCCTCTCCGGGAAGGGAGGGTTACTGCCTAATGTGGTCTATACTGCGGTGTGCCGCTGGACAGGATATGGTTTTGGTCTCTGTCCCTAAACATCGTAAATTATTTTATGCGCATCTTCCCCAACCGGGTATGGTCAGTACGATGGACATTCCATTTCGTTTTTCTGTCCTAAACAGGGCCAGGGTGTCAAACCCGCAGCGTCACCCCAACATCCAAACATTGGTCAAAAGACCCTTCCCCCCCCCCACCCCGGGAGCCGTAGGGCACAGGAGTAGCGCGACTCTGCAGAACCTAGATTAAGGGACGCCGAGTGCTATGAAGTACCTGTGGCCAAAAGATAGTAACCCTCTCCAGAAGAGTGGAAAAACTACACGACGTCATATATCAGTACTTACACACTGTGAATGTATCTTACTGCAATATTTATTTTATTTCATGAGCTGTAATTAAATTATTAGTAAAATTACAACAGCACGTACATTGCGAAATTACCGCGCTTAATAGAGAGAGTCGTGACCGCAAAAACTCCTTTTGTGGAGCTTGTGCTAACATGTAATCCAACAAAGTACTAGCTATCTGTTGCAAGTTTTTTTTTTCTTTTTAACTTTCCACCAAGTTTTTATCTCAAATCACATAACAGAAATCGAATACGTGACTCTCTGTGTTACTGTGGTGTGACACGTGCGGGTCAGTGCAGAGGTCACCTGTCTTTCCGCGTATTCCTCTAGGCGATGAGTTTAAAATATCTTCGCTCAATCAGGAAACTGAAAATTCGTTTGTTTACAGTTTGGAATGTTTTTCTGTTGTATTGTTGCGTTTTCGGTTGGCAAGGTAGGCGGCGTAGGACGTCGTTTCTCTGTGTTTTCGATGTTATCTTGGTTAAGTTGAATGAGTGGATTCCTGTCTTGTTGAAATGCCGTTAAAAATCTGCTTTGTTATAACATAATAAGACTCAGCAAGACTCAAGAAACCAGAACTGTCTTTCAAAGATCAGGAAAAACATTGTGCGTGCATGTGTAACTAATAGTGAGCCTATCTTAAACGACCTTTGTAATTGTTAGCAGTATTCCAGGAATTAAATCTGTAATTTGCATATAATTCTACCCGCTCAGATCACTAAACAGTAAAAATTTACTGACGGGGACGTATTTGATTCCCAAAGCTGTAACTTTCCTGATGAAAAGTACAATGACAGAGCTTTCTTTCTGTGTAGCCTTAATCATTGAACGGTACATACCAGATGCCGTTTTAAGCGGCCGAAGTTGGCCTTCATTTTACCTTGTGATAAACAAGGTTAAGAGCGGCTCGATAAAAACGCCGCTTGAAAATGTTCGAAACCAAACATTGGCAAATTTATTACACAGTTTTAAAGTAGAAAGGTTAAATAATGTTCGTGGTTTGTTTCGTTTTAAAAGAATCTTTTTTACGCTCTCACCGGCTTCCTAAAGTTGAGTGAGAATTTGAGTCGTTTAGAGACCCTAAAACCGCCATTTTATGCATTTTTCGAACTTTTTAAATTTTCGTCCGTTAAATAACTCGTTGGAACTTTGGATTATTTTTTCTTGAATTAGCTTACCCAAAGGGATGTTTTGGCAAAATAAAAAAAAATTGGATTTTTTGTGAGTGTCTTTCGATTCTCGATATTCTCAGAAAATGGCTCTTAAGTTTGAATCTTCTCTTGGTGTACGTTACTATGTACCCCCTTAGCTGAGTTCGCCAAGTGATCGCCTTTGCAGAAAGGAGCCTTCGCCTTCAGATCCGTGTCCATTGTATATTCACTTTCCTGACCGGGGGTTTGTTCCTCATGGTCTCTACTCACAGCTTGTGTCAGAATGTGCCGAATGGTGCTCTGGATCCGAGGAGGAGCCTATTTTTTGCGACACGGCATGCAGTTTCATTACAAGGGAGCGTAGTCATGAGTTGATTCTTTTTCGCAAGAAAAGCTTCATTAAGATCATCTTGAAGCAAACAAACCAACAAAGTGAAGCCTCATCAGCTGGAGTAGCAGAGGTGGGAAATAGTGTGCGAAGGTTTCTGGAGGACACGTGGCAAAAATTGCGACTGAAGCTACCTTGGTTAAGGAACTTACGGTACGAATTTGTTGTCCAATGTCCTTACTGTCCCGAGGAGAAAAACACCTGTAGAAAGCACGGCCGGGTTTCCTGCTCTCATGAGGACTGCATGTGCATTCTAAGAGTTCAGTCAGGAGGGCAGCTATAGGGCGCTGCTGTCTTTGTGGCGAGATACCAACGCTCCCCAGACTGAAAAAGTGGTTCTCGACCAAATGTAAGATGAATATGATGGAAAGAGTTACAACACACCGATAAAGCTCTGTTGAGCCCCTCCCTTCCCTTGTTCGATTCCAGGCCTCAAGAAGGGGAGTGGGGAGTTTCCTTAGGGATAAGCGAATGATAGTAATCCACTGTTACATAAAACGTAACCTAATAAAGACGAGATCTTGCTCGTGGTCGTTTACATTGCAGGGGGAGATTTGAGGGCTTCTTAAGAACTGATACAGCTGGGTTTTTGTTGTTGTTGTTTTTACAGTTACAGTTCAGCGAATGTTACGCAATCTTCAACAAATGCAGCACGAGACAGGAGTAGTCATTAGCAAGACAAGCCTATCCGTGGAGTTGGAGAAGATTGCTTCAGACAAAGGCTTCATTATTTCCGACAATGAAGGATCAGGAAATTGCATGTTTTGCGCATTGTCGGAACAATTGAACCTCGTCAAGGGTATTCAAATCTCTCATGCAGAATTGAGGCAACACATAGTCCAGTACCTCAAAGAGAACCCTACACTGGTTAGTTGGTGTTACTACAGCGTCTAACAAGTAGCATGGTTTTGTTTTCGCAGACCTGTCTTTTTAGAAAAATAAACAATGAAATACCGTGATCATTACTTTAGAAGATTACATCCCTTATTTTCCTGATTTACCTCAGTAGGCCAAGAGCTGTGAGGGCAGAGCCTCTAAGGAATACCTCTTTAAAACTGCATGAGGAGTTAAAGATTATTCAAAGCGAATCACATACCCATTTACCTAGATTGGGAGCGAACAGAATTCAAACTTTCGCCAAGGGAAATCAAATCCTGGGTCAGTCACACCATTAGGATGATTTTGGACGTGGGGCACATAATTATTTGTTGTGCAATTTTTTTACCTTCAAATTCCCCACCTGTGGCCCCAGATCAGGTTTGTTCCCTCCTTTCCTTTCCCTCAAAATTTAGGTGTCAGATTTTTCTAAAGTACACCGAGCATGAATTGACAGCCGATTTCCTGAAAACAGGCATTTTCCCCTCGTCTTCCCAGCTTCTCTTCTCCCCTCACAGATGGCCTAACATTGACAACTGTAGCCTGTTCCAGGCGTTCAGATAGTGGAGCTCCACTATGTGAACGCCTGGAACAGGCTATGACAGCTGCATAAATCAGGCGCAACAAATTTATTTGTTGTTGATTGTTGTTAATTCCTCCTCGTGTAGCCGGATGGGACAGAACTGTTCAATTTTGTTGATGGGCATTGTTCGTAGGCTGATTATCTGAGAAACATGGCGGCAGATGGCACGTGGGGTGATCACGTGATTCTGCATGCTGCGGCAAACTGCTTTAAAACATGCATTCTCGTGATCACCAGTCTGTCGGTTCATCCTGATGTGACTATCTGCCCAGACCAAGATCTTGACAGCAGCAGCAGCAGCAGCAGCACCAGCCGGCTTATGCTGGGGCATGTCCACGAACATCACTATGTAAGCCTTCGACCCAAACGAGGTAAAGTTGCTTTGAAACTGCAAAGTAAGGGTTGCAAACTTGTGTTAGGAAATGCAAGATGCATGCGTGAGTGAACAATACAACAAGAGTTAGCAACCTTGTTGACAAACGGTTGGCAAAAGACAGAGCTGCAGTCTTCATCACAGTTGTAACTCCTCTCTCTATGTCAAAAATTCACCTACATGTATGCGCAACTCTTCCTTCTCCTTAATTAATGTTGAACGAATTAACAACATTTGGAAGGCGTACAAGGAGAGTGTTCCAACAAATGTAGCGACGATTGTGGTCTCTGCTCTTGCCAACTATTTCAAAACAGGATTTGTGTTGGCAAACGGCAATTAACATATAAACGTTTGACAAAGAAGGGTCGTTTGCTTTCAACCGATCAAACCTTGTTACTTAGCATTCTCTTTCGGTCACTACCTTTTTTTTTGGGGGGGGGGTGGGGGGTGAAGAGGCTGTATTCCTTTCGGTATCAAAACATATACACTGCAAGTAATTTGATTAGTCTAAGTATAACGGTGACAGATGATGTAACATGTACCCAATTTATATTTAAGATGTATGTTTTTTGAGCTCATGCCGAGAAGATGAGTGTTTTCTGCAACCGAAGTCTGTACATTGTTTTTGACATGAAAGACGGTTCTTTTCGGGCATTCTTGGCCTTTTTCAGCTAAAATAATCACTGTTAATCCCCATTTTTTGTTCAACAAAAAGTGTCATAAGTTTTGATTATCGTCCGTTCGTTCGTACATTTATTCGTTCGTTCGTCCTTTGTGTGATTACCGTATTAGATCGATTAAGCACCGCCCCCAAATAAGCGCCGCATTTGAGAGCAAAAATATTAAAGAGCGCCTTCCTCGAATAAGCGCCGCATTCATTCGCAACAATTCGGCGCTTAATCGAAACATCATCAGATTGAACTGTTCTTGGAGTCAAACTAAAAATTAAGTACGGTAAAACTCAATCTAAACCGACCTCGGAAATTTATTCTCCTGTATATCGCGTATTATCATGTTTTTCATGCAGTTCGAAGTGGGTATATTTGATGACTTTGTTGTTAACATTTGCTTGTTCTCATTTACGAATGTTATGATTTTTTAAAGAGCGCCGCCCTCAATTAGAAGCCGCCCCCGAATAAGCGCCTTAAAATCGAGTAAATACGGTACTTGTTTGCTTACTCGTTTATTCATCTTATTATCCTTTAATTTACTTCATTTTGATTCCTTCACTCATGGTTTGCTCTCTATCTGAATTTTCATTTATTTCACCTCTCTATCAATTATCACTCAAGTTTTATCACAACATACAAACGACCGTTTTCCTCTTTTAATTTCAGTGAAAGAGGGTTGTCCAACAGATGATGACAAAAAGAACTATCGAGAAAAACTGAATTTTGGAAGCCGCTTGGGCGACGATTAAAGTTTACCGACGCAGAGTTAACCGCTTTTCACAAAGACAACGTGGAGTGGTTTGAGACGGCTTACGCGATGCTTAAGGCATGGAAAGAAAGAGAAGGATCAGCTGGGAGTTATTGCGTTTTATGTGGAGCATTGTGCCATAGTTTAGTAGGTAAAAGAGACTTAGCAGAGGAACTTTGTTGCTACCATGGCTGAAAACCTGTTGTATGGTTTTAAAAATTTTTACTCCGCTGCAACATTTATTCACTTTATAACAAAACGTTAGTTTCAAATGTGCTTTTTCTATAAACGTTTGCCTCCTATAAAATGGAAAATGTTCTAAGAAACTTGTACATACTGTACATATGTGAGACCCATGAAAATTGTCCCTACATAAATCTTATTTGATATTTGTAGTTACGAAATTATATTTTCCTGCAAATAATGTCGAGGATTTTTAAGTAGATTTTTTGTAACAAGAGGAACACAACAAAGTTGTTCTTACTTTCATTGCTGCTGTTCTATGCGTCCTTAGTACTTGGGACCATGCTACGTACGATTTATTTTAACCCTTAAAAATTACAGCCATAGCTACACCTGAGGAATGTTTGAAACTCTTGGTACTGATCCAAACCACATTTAGAACCTTTTATGATGAAAGATGAACGCTTTCAGTGTCCCTTTTGCATCTCTTCTCCAATCTCCACCCACCCCTCACCGCAAGGAAGAAGTGCCGGAAGGTTTCATTTCAAATCGTTAGTTGTAAAAACAAAGTTGTTCTCAGACTTTGTTTCTCAAGAAGATCGTGCAGCACTCGGAATAATAATAATACTAAACTAGAAGAACACTACTAAAACATTGTCACTGCAAATACTAATACGAGGACGTCTAGAACTGACAGACGCCGGAGCCTTTTCCTGGGAGTGCCATATCTGCCCCGAGGGAATGCTATAACTGACTAAATTTCTTCCGTTAAATTTTGTAATTTATGTTCTCTGGTCTGGCTAAAAATCACATCTGCATCTGCCAGAGGCAGTGTTATTTTTATTGTCTTTAGGGGCCCACTGAAAACAACCTTGGCGAGTCGAATCGTTATTATTTGTTATCATTAATACGTATGATAAACAGCTTTTATACCGCCTAGTCCTTTTTTGTCCGATGCCCGAAGAAGATTTGGCACCTCTTCGTAGTCCCAATAATTTTAAATTGAGCATCTTCAAAACCACCGGCCTATATGGTGTATTTTGTCCCTGTGGGTATAATGTGCAAATATTCCAGTGAAAAGTAGAAAGAAATTAGTATCGATTGAGAGTTCATCACACGGATGGCTCGTTAGGTAAAGGTTCCGACCAAATTGTGATTTTAACTGGGGAAAAGGACGAAATTTTCTACCTTTTTTGCTAAACATTTATACTATCCGTGCTTAGGTATTAGTGTTTTGTGAATCCGGATAAGAGGTTTCAAAAGGTTACGACAAATTGTGCATAAATAGACTCGATTACGTGACGCTTAAAAAGTAACAACTTTGGTCCGCTTTTATGATGGCAGGAAACCGAACAAACGACCAGAAAAGATGAAATTGCGGAAAAACACTTTTGTGTGTCATTCGAAATAAATTATACTGATTTCCCACATCCCTATAGCTAATGCATTGGCTACCTGTGTTGCAAATGCTATCAAACCTATCACTGTAGAGAGTTAAAAGGTTGGATTGAGGTTTTCACTTGCGGAGACTTGATTCTTGTCACGTGATCACCTTTTTGATTTTTGGCCACCGTCAATCGGCTAGGCTAATCGAATCTTGCATGCCGTGAATGAATCTCAGCTTGCAGTTGCTTCGCCTTTCACGCCTAAGGTGCTTTCTTGGACAAAAAGTTCACTTCACATATATATAAGATGCAGATCTGCTCGATAAAAAAAGGCACCTGAGGACACGATGGATGCAACGGTGAGTCAAAATTCTTTTATACAAAAAAATGCATTAATTTGGACAACTAATATATTAAATATATTGTTGTTTCACGTTGCATTTTACATGAACGAAATCGGCAACTAGAATCTACGCGTGTAAAATACGACGTTTGAGCCATAGCTTGAACTTCCGGCTTTCATTGCGTGCAGAAGAGCACACTCAAGAGGGAAATGATCTTAAGCACCCTTTGCCATTGTTATTCAAAGCAGCGTTCAATTTGGTGCTTTCCTGCACGAAGAGTGAAACTTGGTTCCTGTTTACGTCAGTTACAGAGCCAGTATCAGAGGTAAACGACTCGACATCGCTGCCTGTTGACGAAGTAAGCAATGGCATGGGTTGTACAGTTTTTTACCTTAGCCTAAGGAATTACTCTGGAAAGTATAATCTTAAACTTCTTATTTAGGTTGATTGCTTTCCTGTTAACTGTTGACTGAACCAAGCGGCGGTGAGCTTGGCTGAAGGAAAACAGCTGTCGTGACAGAACATTTCACATTTCGAAATTATACTCCAGCTAAAGCGGGTGAGTACTTTGTAAAGATTAGTCAAGAAAACAAAAAGTTGAAGTATATGCCCCTTTTCAGTCAATGTATGTGTCATCATAGACCTGCACAGAAACCTATCACGTGATATGCTCCTGACCTTTGCAACAAGTCTCCCTTGAATGCTTGGTCAAGCTTGGTTCGGAGGCGACGTAGGAAAAACCAAGATACTGGGAAACTGGCAATTTAGAATGTCTAATAAGCTCGTCAAATTGAAGCTATTTAACACTGCTTATGTCTCTGAATGCAAATCTTCGAATGACGTTATATAGTATTTTTGTTTAATAACAAACAATTTACTAACCATACAAAATAAATTAAGAGCCCAGTAACGCACAGTGATAAGGACAGAAATAACTAAGGTTTTCCTCCATAATTCAGGGGCACCCAACGGGAAAGTTTTAGCAAAACACTTGAAATGTCATTCTCAGCTTTCTTAGATTGTTTCAGAGGTTTTTGAAG
The DNA here is from genome assembly GCA_964017195.1 of Siderastrea radians. NCBI lineage: Eukaryota > Metazoa > Cnidaria > Anthozoa > Scleractinia > Rhizangiidae > Siderastrea > Siderastrea radians. Next base: position 7,670,390 of record OZ024898.1, read on the forward strand.
GCATATTTGTGCAAGCTAATACAGGTTGATCTCTTCGGCGTATTCAGGTTAAAATTTAGACCGCATAAAATTTAAGGAAACGGAATACTCCCCGCCGAATTTCCGAGCTGCTACTGGCTGTCCGCCGAAAATGCTATTTGATCTTAATTGTTTTATACTCTTAACGACTTATTTGTTCCTTCGTAAACACCAGGAGTGAATTAATCCGCTTGTTGCGAGGTCTGAGGTGATGTTTCGCCAAAGAAGATTTTAGATTCCATTGCAATTAAATCCGAATAATCTCCCGAACAGATATTCCTCCGAAACGAGACGTTGGGTGCTCCAACCTGTTCGCATCTATGCTCCGTGGGCGCCTGAACACATGTCTAGGAAAGGAGCGAAGCTGTGACGCATTGTATGATTTCTTAGATATCATTTATACCCCAATAATCGCAGTAGTGTGAAGCAGTTAAATCATAGTTCAGCCTTTGTTTCGATGTTAACTTAGGAAGATCAGTTAACTATCTGGATAAAGTTTTCATTCATTTGTACATATTTAAGTTAGCTACATTTTTTTAAATGGGAGAAGCAACACATTTTTTTTACAAATGAAATCAGTATGCGGAATTTGTAGATGGGCTGTGCGAACGACGGATACCTATGCACATCTTGCGAATTTATAACTGTTAACTGTAGTTTGGAGAAGAGAAAATTAGTCGATAGTTTGTGATATAACGGAGAATTGTACTCAACAACTGGATGCTGTTCGCGGACATGCATTCTGTTATTGACGCAGCATTTTTTGTTTCAATTTTGTTCACGATTAAATAAACAGGAAACTTGTATTCCAATATGACCTGTGTGATGCGGGTTATGTGGGATTCACACGAACGTGGGGAGGGACATAAACGCCAGTCATCCTCTATTTCCAAATACTAAATACATGCTGAGGTGTTTCGTTGTCCTTAAGAAATGCAGAAATAAGTTTGACTGTTTAGTGCACAAGATGCCGTTCAATCGGACTCCATTCGTTCAAAAGTATTTGTGCTGGTAAATTTTATTTTTACACTCGCAGCTATTATGTTAATTTAGCGCCACAGCTGCTTTAAAATACTTGTTGTAATTTACATTTTGCATATAAGTTATCTTGTTTTATTCAGATGAGCATTCGAAGGCTTATTTGTATTTATGCCCTGCCCCTCTGAAAAGTAGTTGAATAAAATATTTCAAATTCAACAAATCACACCAGCTGAAATGGGTGAAAATTAACTACACGATTAATAAGTCTGTGGTTACCCATTATTTATTTTATTCATTTGTTTTTTTTTTCCATCATCGTCTGATCTTTGGTTATTTCTAAAGACGTTTTTATTCTGGCAAACAAATTAAGGTTTTATCCAATCTGAAACGCGAATCAAAAAGAAAGGAAAAGCCTTCTGTAATTTGAGAACCAAAGTTCTTGGAATTCAAAGAATCTTGTGAATCCTTTAGTTATGTCCACTAATTGCAAATCCTGCAAATTTTGCTCCAACACATCTAAGTTTCTTTCAGACAGCTTTCTTAGCCACTACATTGCATTATAGCGGAGCTACTTACTAAAATGATTTTTATGCATCCATGCGAATCGATTTTGATGATCATGACAGTGTACCTGGTACGACCTCCGTACGTACGTACGAACGACAACGCCGTAACTCTTCATGTACAAGCATCACGAAGTGTCATCAATAATGATACCAACCCAAGCCCCTCACGTTTGGGACGTGAGCCCATGATGTATCGCCATTTAGTCAGCGGTTGTCCACTTCTCTAATGAATAAGCTATATTTTCATACGAGCGTTACGAAATGTCACCATCAGTGATATTCAAATAGTGTGTGTTCGCAGCGGCCATGCTGGAGGAGAAAAACAATAGAATTCCTTTCCATTGGGAAAAAGGATTTATTTTTATGCACATAATTTTTTATTGTTTTGCTTCTCCAACATGGCCGCCATGAACACACTCTATAGACGCCTCCCACCAACACATTTTGGGATGTGAGCCTATTGGCATCTGCATCATCTTGTCAGCTGTTACCCGCCCCTTCCAAGGCATAGGTCGAAAATTTTTGAGAGGATCAGGAAGAGCAGTCATCAGCGATATTCAAGTCCAACGAACACGAGCTTCGCAGTTAGGCAGTTAGGCTAGCCTAGTTAGTTTTATATATTAACAAGAAAGCCCATTGGGCATTTTAACCGGCCATTCTGACCCTCCCCACCCCTAGGTTTCACAAATGTTAGCGCGATCCTCGTTTTTTACGAACCGGCATGACGAAAAGTGTGATTGTGTGACACAATATTTTGACTATAGCGGTACTGGATGACGTAATGTTTAAACTCTGATGACTCAGCTTATCTTTCTTATCGCTTTATTTGTGCTGAAAAACGCAAAATCACTCAAACGTTGAATGTCGATATGAATTCGTCCACAACTGAGAATGCTCACACAGGGACGACGAAGTATTTACTGTTGTGCCTAGACCTTAAATACAAACAGTGAACATAGCAGTAGAATCAAAATATAACACTTGATAAACACGAGCTCGAGCAGATCGTCAGAGTATGGGGCACGTCAAGATATCTCATGACGTGATGTTTAAATCCAGTTTGCTAACCCGGTAAACAAGCGAGCGGGGACGAAAGTCGCCCACGTCTTTGAAAGCTAACGCGCCTGTCGAGCCGCAATCGATTTCGCGCTCACTCGCCTGTTTTTCTTTTCCTTCACTACCTATCTCTGAACGGAAAGTGAGACTGCTCGTAGCCTTTAGCGAACACCACACGCAAACCACACAAATCCGTCGATAATATTCAGATATTTTCGTTCTTTCAATGCAAAAAGACTCGTAACACCTGCCTTATTAATTAATCTCCTTATTAATGACGATTCCTTCGTATCAACTTCTCGCCTCAAATAAACACTCATTTCTCTCCGTTCAAGAGAACTATCATGTACTGATGTGCAATCAACTAATATTGCATCATCATACTAGTACCAATTCCTTCTCTTCCTAGCCCACGCCGGCAAAACGCAGCTGTCCTTTTTGTCCGCTGCGAAATACAAGTTAGCCAATCAGAAACCTTACAATCTACTTCGCAAACCACCCCCCCCCCCCATAAAACGCCAAGGGAAACTGCCTCTCACGCAAAACGCAACTTTCAAAGCAAATCACATTCACAGAAGTGTGATATGCTCCTGACATTCACAAATCCTTCTGACTCCCACATTTTTACACCCCTCAAAATGTCAATCCAAATAAAAAAAACTCCTGCGCTAAAAAAATTTTCACCATAACCACTAACTAGATCAGACAACACAGTCAATTTCGCATTCAATCCTATTTTCGCATTCAATCCTATCAAAAATAATGCACGCGCAAGAAGTGGCGCAAGAAGTTCTTGCGCCGCAAGAACACGCAAGCCCGCGCAAGAAGTGAAAGTGCTAGGTTTTTGCAGTTTACCCGCAAGAACATTCGAAACGCAAGAAGTTGAAAATCTAGCCGCAAGAAGTTACTAATGTTACCGCAAGCCGCAAGAAGGCGCAAGAAGTACTGAGGGTCCAGCCGAAGAAACTTGTAGTGCTCGTGTCAGTGTGAGGTATTGCAAAAGTAATGAGAGCGAATCTCGCGCTCTATTCTCTTTGAAATATCACCGAGCTTTCGAGCGATTTTTCGCCGTGTTGGCGTGTTAGCGTGTTGGCGCGACAATTCGCCAAGTCAAGCGAAAGTCCACAAGGCTAATCAAAAAATCAAGGAAGCAAATGTTCGAACAACCGAAGTATCGAAGAAAATTCACATCACGAAATGGAATATCCGCCAGCTTTCCGACTGGAAGATAAACACCCGGTAAACATGATCTCCAGCACATGACAAAACATGAACAATTTTTTTAAGCGTGTCTCAGATACAGTGATACGGGTTCAACTCAGAACTGACTCAATTCAGTTTTTTATTCCATCCAAGAAATAGAAACAAAAAGGTCCAAAAGCTATAATTGTGGCAAACTGCGCGAACTCTTCTTTGACAGGCAAGACAAGACAAGACTTACACATGCAGGAGGTCATGCCATCGCGTGGGTGAAGTCATCAAGAATCCCTGCATCTTTACCAGTTTAATTTCCCAGCAAAAAAGGGATACTCGAAGAAATAGCATAGACATATGATTTCAACTACACATTCGCCTTTCGACACAGCTTGCTGCCCGGGGCTTGCTGTCTTGACGGCTTAGAGAACTGCTCATGCATTGCGTTACAAAATGTCATTCAAGCAAATCATACCAAATTTGCATACGGCAGATTTGTGTTTACTCAGGTTAGAATTGACGTGCCGAATTTCTTTCAGATCGCGGAGTTTTAGTTTCCTTCAGACTTTTTTGGTTTACTTCGAAGATTTAAAATGTGATGTCGACTTCAGCGTAATGAGTGGAACTATTTTTACAAACATAATGTGTTTTTCCAATTAAGACTTCGGGTATTATTTCTTCTCATCTGAGTGACCATGTTGATTTCTCACACGTGTGAGCGCAACTAATTAAAAGTATTTGTCCGAGTTTAATATATTGGTGGAAGTACAGCAACACTGAACAGGTGAATGTCGGTTCTTTAATAATGTGACTGATGGACTGTGCTTTGCCATTGTTCCTCATTTAAGTGAAATAAATCGAGCGAAATCTTTCGCGCCGCTAAGCGTACCGCATGTCTGGGACTCCGGGACACATAAACAATAACATACGCGTGCTTCGTTTGAGTCTCGTTTCTCCCTAGCCGTTAAAAAATAACGTAGAAGGCGACCAGTGTCAAATTCAGAACCTAGTGAACTCTTTATCGGATAAAAAATTCAAAACCGAAGAAAAAAACTTACAAGGGACCAAATAAACAACTGATTGCAAGTTACAAAGGCAGCCAATTTCGAACGTGCCTTGCGCTACAATGTGGTCTCTTTTTTATCTTCTCCGGGTTCCGGGTTTTTAAGATGTTAGCGCAAAGACGTTCTTGCGCTTACTTGCGGTCCAGATATCTTACCACAAAGAAGTTCTTGCGGTTTTAACTTCTAAACGCAAAGACGTTCTTGCGGCTTGCAGTATTCAAGTGCAGGCATCCTGCAAGTAGCCGCAAGAAGTTCTCGGCTTGCGGACGCAAAAAGAAGTTCTTGCGCGTGCATTATTTTTGGGCTGTACTGTACAAAAAACCCCAAACTTAAACAACCCTTCGCCGTTCATATCTTAAATACTGTAAATTAAAAGACAAAAACATAGGAAGGTAACATTCAGAAGACTAACATGCGCATGCGTCTTATATAAGACAGTACCGCTCTTGAGTAGCCGTACCACAAGCTTTACAGCACTTTCTTCGTATGTTAAGCCAACTTGCTTTCACGAAAAACCGTGTCCATTTTATAAACCGGCGGTTGCCATCATGGCGACGGCCGGTTAATGATTCCTTAGTAATCCATCCTTGAAAAAAATTGGTTACTGACTAAGCTACTGCTCAATACAATAAATAAATAGTAGCTTTTTTGGCCGTGTATATGAAACAAATATTTCAATCAACAACGCATTTAAGGATCCCAACTGCTAGTGGCTGGCCAGTTGGCCTTTTACAAAGCGTGGAGGGGTGTCAGGAGTTGAATTCCGGGATAAAACAGGGTCTTTGATAATAGTATTTGGCACAGTTCATTTAACAAATTGGCGTAAGTCTTACGTCTCTAGCCTCTTTGTTGAAAACAAATTGCGTGACAACTTTGTCAAAGTGCAAACTAAAATGCTGTTCTGGAGTTCATCTCGCCCAGTGCGCTTCTAGCGTGGATCCACAACTGTTAACTCGACAGGCAATAGAGGTCAACAGCAGTAGCTTATTGGTGTGTGTAAAAGATTTGCTGGCGGAGCACAAATTAAATGTTAATCTCGTACTCAGATCGCACTGTCGGTAAGTTTGGAAATGTGACCATAGGACATCTGGGTACGAGATTAATTAAATGTTGCAAAACAACAAAGCAACAAACACAGAATAGTGCCAAAAAGGTAAGCCAAAAAATATTGTGTGAACTTAAAAAATTTAAAACACAAAACCAACTTGAATAATCACATTTTGTTCTTGAATCACAGCATCTGTTCTCTGAAGATTTTTTCAGTAGTTTTCTTAAAAATAGTAATTGTCGCTATAGTTGCCAGTTAGGTTTTCTTTTCCGTTTTCTCCTCCGTAAAGAAACACATCTCCACATGCCAAAACAAAGACTACAAAGGCATTGAAATCAAGACCATTGTGCTAGAAAACGACCCCGTAAATCTACGCCTGCTTGAAGCATTTTACATAAGAAAATACAAGCCTAACCTCAACCCTCGAGAGGAATGCAGCGAATTCGCGGACTTTTTTTCTAGTACTATTTTAACATATCTGGATAGACCCTTTGTACTATAATACTCGCTCATTAGTCCATTTTATTCGTTCCCTAAATTTGTACCTATCATTTTCCATACTTGCCGCATTTTTACGCTTTTACACACCTTACTTTACATTTATATGTAGGCCTACGCGCATTATTTTTTCTTATCCCTGATGATGCCGTTGATCGGCAAAAGCTTGGATTTAAGACTTTAAGTTTTACAGTAGTGTTAGGCCCCATTTAAACATTAAATTTTATAATATTACTTCGAAAATGCTACTGAAGGACAGCATTCAAACATTATTTTTTTTGCAGTATTTAATGCGTTTTGTGGACAAAAAATGCTTGGCGGCCATCATTTCTAAGGCTACTACATTCGCTACCTAGCTGTCTAGAAAAGATTTTTTGAACTGAATGAAAATTACCGTTATCATTATTTTTATTTCAGTAGTTGACAGCTTCCTAAAGAAAAAGAATTAACACATTTCAAAGATTATGAATTACCACCAACGTTGAAGGATTGCCAAGGAGGTCGGAGATAGAGACGTAGAGTGTCATATGTATAGAGTTTTGGCCGAGTCGTTTAACAGTACTGGAAACTACCCTGAAGGGATAGGGTACGCCAACCAAGGGATGAGAGTTGCCAAGGAAACGGGAGATAGAGGAGCAGAGGGACACGCGCACAGAATTCTAGCCGAATCGTATAGACGTTTGGGAAAGTACCAAAATGCAATAGAATCCGCAGAACAAGGGATAGGTATGGCCAAAGAGGTGGGCGATAGAGGAGGAGAAGGACATGCCCAGAGAATCCTAGCCGAATCGTGTAACAATCGTGGAAACTACCGATAGGGAATAAAATACGCCAACCAAGGGATAGGTATTGCGAAGGAAATAGGAGACAAAGGGGCTGAGGGACACGTGTACAGAATCCTAGCCGTGTCGTATGTCGGTCTTGGAGACTACCACCGAGCAATAGAATTCGCTGAAAAAGGTATGCGCATTGCCAGGGAAATGGGAGATAGAGGAGCTGAGGGGCACGTGTATAGAATCCTAGCCGGGTCGTATGTTGGTCTTGGAGACTACCACCGAGGAATAGAATACGCCAAAGAAGGGTTACGTATTGCTAGGCAAGTGGGAGATAGAGGAGCGATCCACTTACGGCTGAAGAAGCAGCCGTCACGCTGGTTCCTGCTGGTGGAAACATTCCCTTGGCTACTTTTGAACAGTTTGAGAGACACGGACGAATACAGTACGAAAAAATCGGTACCAATTACATTTTTATTTGGTCAATTGTGAATTCGTGTAAATCCTGTAGGTAGTGAATGAGTGAAATATACAACTGATGACGACCATCGTAGTCAATAAGAGCCTAAGCAGTTGAAAAAAGAAACCTGAAAAAAAAAAAAAAAAAAAAAAAAACTCCGGCTTGACCGAGGCTCGAACATTTCATATCTCAGTCCGCAGTTCATATATATGGGCGTCGAGTCTCGTTCAAGCCTGAATTTTTTCACATTTCTTTTATCAACTGCTTAAGTTGATATCATTAACTGCGATGGTCGTCATCGTTTTATAAATACAGTTTATCGTTCTTTTGTTTTCAATAAATTCAATAAATCATTCACGTTGAGAGAGTGAAAATGTGTCATTGTCGGAACACGTGTCAGATGAAAAGGTCTTTACTCGAACTCGGCATGTATAGGAGATTATCCTGTCAAATTCGCTGTTTTACCTATCGTTTAATAAAGAATTTTCTTGTGTACGAACAATTGTTGAGTTGTGGCTTGATATTGTTTCCTTATCTCTAATATTGTTTCCTTATCTCTGCACAAAAAAAAAAAAAATTTTCTTCATCTTTGTTTCAGAGTATCACTTGCACAAGCATGTCAACTACATGAAAGGCGAAGTTTGCGTAGTGGGTGACAAAACCACGCTGAACAATCCGATGCCCAGTCAACGGTATGCAGTTTGTTTAATGTTTATGTTTAGTGTTAAATAATACTTTGCCATAACAAAAACAAATCTACAACAAACAAAGTACAAAGGGATGGCAGGATAGTAGTAGGGGAACCTTTATTCCCATTCAAAGGCTACTCTTTTTACCTAAGGACAACATTCTCCTTTCACAATCGACTGTCGCTGATCTTTGTGCACCGAGAAGTAATGCTGTTAAATATGCGTGCGTTGCAGCCTCGTCCCCAGGTCTTTACGCGCTTATCGAGTGGGAACGTGAGGCTTGGGGCCGATAAGCTCGACGGGTGACGTCACATTTGATATACCGCCGAGGACAACTGGGAACGAGGCTGCGTGCGGTGATGAATACCCAGCTTTTCTCGTTAGGTATTTATCACGTGATATCCAGCATGCGTTCATGGAATAATTGTTTATTACCACATTGATCGTACATTAATACAATTTTGATTGTACATTTGTTGAATATACACCCGATTTAAAAACATGTTAAATACATGTATGCACGTTTAGTTTTTGTATTTCCATCAAATATATGATGAGAGAGGGCAAATAATTACTAACATATAAACGATACACGCTTAACAAAGTCTTTTTAGCTACTGTGAAGTAATATATCAAACAAAAGACAGAGTGTTTCATCAGGATATCCAAACATCGAGAAGTGGGTTAAAAAAACGAGGCGCAGCCGCGTGTTTTTCAATCGACTTCGAGGTGTTTGGATACCTCATGAAACACTGTCCTGAGTTTTTGATATGGCTTCTCAAACCATTCATAATTCTTGGAGAAATTCAAAGCAAAATTTCGCAAAATTTTGTGGATACCTCCGTCACGGTAGTGATTTCCTTTGTTTTTCCTTTACGAATTATTAATGAGTTTCTGAAAACTATTTCCTTTTTCTTTGTTCCTATTACCTTATTTCTTATACCTGTCAGAGGTTTTTGAAAACGGGTTTATCCTACTAGATTTACTGATTGAGATTGTAGATTTTTTAAGTAAGGCATCTATTTAACTGATTTACTCTTATGTTTTTAGTGCCCTTGAGGAAGGACCTCATTCAGCTCCCAAAGGCATAACTGACGGAAAAATGTCACAGAAATCGGCAACTTCTGAAGACAGATCATAAAACCAACAACCAGTGCTAACATAACAACTGAATTCTAAATTTAACATCATAAAACTCACGACATTTACTAATTAGTTAGCAACTGAATTCTAAATTTAACATTATAAAACTCCTGACATTTGCTAATTAGTTAGCAACTGAATTCTAAATTTAACATAATAAAACTCATGACAGGTACTAATTAGTTGTTACAAGATAGGATAACGGAGCATGGTTATTACTATTCCTTTTTTAGCTTTCATATGTGTCGATGTCTACTAAATTTTACCCTTTCACTCCTGGTAGTGGCCAAAATGAAAATTCAAGAAAATGCTAAATTTCATTTTTTTGTTCAAATCCTGCAAAACAAACAGTACTATGCGCAAGTACTGCTAAAGATATTTCATTTGAACGGTCACACCATAGGATTTCCTCTACAGACTCAAAAGTTAGAACTGACTACATTGCATGTCTCCATAATTGACTCTAGGAGTGAAAGGGTTAAACTTGTGTATCTATTTTTTATTTGTCTGACCCTTCAGCTTGATAATCACAGTCAGGCTCTCAGGTAGTGGGAATCAGTGTAGAAAATAACAGCAAAACTTGAAAATTAAACGCGCGAAGGTTGAGAAAAGTGAGAAAGGGGGCGGGAAAGAGCTCCCCAGTCTCCACACTTTTGTCTTTGTGTTCGTCTCGTAAATTGCATCCTACATACCATCCTGGAGCTTGGAACAGGCTTAAGATGTCCTGTGCTTTAAATTCGTTCATATCCTTAGTACGTTTAATTTAAATTCGATATTCAGTTAGCTGCTTGCATGTAAAACATGCCGTCAATCATGGTTTTGCTTTGACCCAAAGACAGACAGGGGCAAAAGAAAGTGGAAACTGTTATTCGTACAAAGAGGATACCACCTCCACTTCCACTTCATGGCAGGTGTCAACACCTGTTTACATATCTCTTAGGGACATTTTTGGAAAGATGGGTAAAAATTCATAGATGTCCTAGCTATGGTCTTTTAAGTTTAGTGAGATCAGCGTATTTGGCATCACTGTTCGGCAAAAGAAGAAAGTCATATTCTACCATGAGAAAGATGCAATTTCCGCACTTTTAAAAGTATTCACATCTGTTGTGGGATTCAAAGTATTCGGATTGGCGAAACTATCGGCTTGGAAGGAGAAAACCCTAAACTACCGCTTGTTAAAACCGGTCATGTTTTTTTTTTCGATCAAAAAGAGCTGAAAACTAAGTGGGAAGGGATAGGATTAAATCTTTCTCCAGCGATGTTATATAAGAAGGCACCCACCCCCTTCAATGCCCAGGTGGAGATGTAATGTATGTGTCACGAAGTGTCCCCACCCACTCCTCCTTCTCATGATCACCTTATTCACCTCCTCTTCGTTTGTGCTAATGTGCATTAGGTTCGATGCATGAAAATTTGGACGTTTGACCTAGGCTATAAATTCCCAGCGGCACATCCCCAGCAAAAAAACTCACAGAATATCCCACCGGTGTGATGTTGCGCCATTTTACGGTTGATGGTTTACCCCATCGAGACGCTCTTTCAACTTTCGTCAACAAAAATGAAAATTGTTTCGTCCCGCTCACTCAGGTGTAAATTGGCACCGACGGATGATGCAACAGAATAACATCAGCTTAAACACAACTTTGTTTTGATTGAATTTATTGCAAGAAATGTACGTGTAGTTTTAAGAAAATTGTCGACAACTTACACCAGTTATAACCAAAAACTTGCCCAAATATAGTAAACGTATTTACTCGATTAAGCGCCGCGGCGCTCTTTAAATTTTTTGTGTTTCAGATGCGGCGCTTATTCGGGGGCGGCGCTTATTTGAGGGCGGCACTCTTTAAAAAACATTACAATTGTAAACGATAACAAGCAAATGTTAACAAATAGAAAAAGAAATATATCCACTTTGAACTGTTAAACATGATAATACAGGAGAATAAATTTCCGAGGCTGGTTTTGATTGAGTTGTAGCGTACTTGTTTATTAGTTTGGCTCCTCCAACGCTGATTCAGTCTGATGATGCTTCGATTAAGCGCCGCATTGTTATGAATGAATGCGGCGCTTATTCGAGGGCGGCGCTCTTTAATATTTTTGCTCTCATATGCGGCGCTTTATTGGGGGCGGCGCTTAATCAGGGGCGGCGCTTAATCGTGTAAATACGGTAATTTTGTGTGTCATTCGAAATAAATTGTACTGATTTCCCACATTCCTATAGCTAATGCATTGGCTGCCTGTGTTGTAAACGCTATCAAATCTATCACTGTAGAGAGTTAAAAGGTTCGATTGAGCTTTTAACTTGCGGACACTTGATTGTTGTCACGTGATCACCTTTTTTTGATGGCCACCGGTAATCGGCTAGGCTAATCGAATCTTGCATGCCGTGAATGAATCTCAGCTGGCAGTTGCTTCGCCTTTCACGCCTAAGGTGCTTTCTTGGACTGAAAACGTTCACTTCACATAAGATGCAGGTATGCTGTCGATAAAAGAAGTCACCTGAGGACACGATGGATGCAACGGTGAGTCAAAATTCTTTTATACAAAAAAATACATTAATTTGGACAACTAATTATTAAATATATTGTTGTTTCACGTTACATTTTATACGAATGAAATCGGCAACTAGAATCTACGCGTGTAAAATACGACGTTTGAGCCATAGCTTGAACTTCCCGCTTTCATTGCGTGCAGAAGAGCACACTCAGTTCTAAACGCGTCACAAGAGGGAAATGACCTTAAGCACCCTTTGCCATTGTTATTCAAAGCAGCGTTCAATTTGGTGCTTTCCTGCACGAAGAGTGAAGCTTAGTTCATGTTTACGTCAGTTACAGAGCCAGTATCAGAGGTAAACGACTCGACATCGCTGCCTGTTGACGAAGTAAGCAATGGCATGGGTTGTACAGTTTTTTACCTTAGTCTAAGGAATTACACTGGAAAGTATAATCTTAAACTTCTTATTTAGGTTGATTACTTTCCTGTTAGCTGTTGACTGAACCAAGCGGCGGTGGGCTTGGCTGAAGGAAAACAGCTGTCGTGACAGAACATTTCACATTTCGAAATTTATACTCCAGCTAAAGCGGGTGAGTACTTTGTAAAGATTAGTCAAGAAGACAAAAAGTTGAAGTATATGCCCCTTTTCAGTCAATGTATGTGTCATCATAGACCTGCACAGAAACCTATCACGTGATATGCTCCTGACCTTTGCGACAAGTCTCCCTTGAATGCGTGGTCAAGCTTGGTTCGGAGGCGACGTAGGAAAACCAAGATATCGGGAAACTGGCAATTTAGAATGTCTAATAAGCTCGTCAAATAGAAGCTATTTAACACTGCTTATGTCTCTGAATGCAAATCTTCGAATGACGTTATATAGTATTTTTGTTTAATAACAAACAATTTACTAACCATACAAAATAAATTAAGAGCTCAGTAACGCACAGTGCTTCCGTCATTCTAACGGATAAGGACAGAAATAACTAAGGTTTTCCTCCATAATTCAGGGGCACCCAACGGGAAAGTTTTAGCAAAACACTTGAAATGTCATTCTCAGCTTTCTTAGATTGTTTCAGAGGTTTTTGAAGGCATATTTGTGCAAGCTAATACAGGTTGATCTCTTCGGCGTATTCAGGTTAAAATTTAGGCCGCATAAAATTTAAGGAAACGGAATACTCTCCGCCGAATTTCCGAGCAGCTACTGGCTGTCCGCCGAAAATGCTAGTTGATCTTAATTGTTTTATACTCTTAACGACTTATTTGTTCCTTCGTAAACACCAGGAGTCTCAGAAATTAATCCGCTTGTTGCGAGGTCTGAGGTGATGTTTCGCCAAAGAAGATTTTAGTTTCCATTGCAATTAAATCCGAATAATCTCCCGAACAGATATTCCTCCGAAACGAGACGTTGGGTGCTCCAACCTGTTCGCATCTATGCTCAGTGGGCGCCTGAACACATGTCTAGGAAAGGAGTGAAGCTGTGACGCATTGTATGATTTCTTAGATATCATTTATACCCCAATAATCGCAGTAGTGTGAAGCAGTTAAATCATAGTTCAGCCTCTGTTTTATGCTAACTTAGGAAGATCAGTAAACTATCTGGATAAAGTTTTCATTCATTTGTACATATTTAAGTTAGCTACATTTTTTTAAATGGATGAAGCAAGACGTTCTTTTTACAAATGAAATCAGTATGCGGAATTTGTAGATTGGCAGTGCGAACGACGGATACCTATGCACATCTTGCGAATTTATAACTGTTATTATACATTGTAGTCACTATCTGTCTTTTCATTGGCTAAGAGCCTACAGTTAGTTCTGGGAATCAGCGCAACCTACAGATTGTTCAGTAATCTGCTATCAGATTAGTGAATAATCAGTAGATTGCGCGCGCAATGCATGATTTCCAAGAGCAATGCATCTGAAAGCGAAGTAAATTCATGGCTCGTCGATTCGCTTCTTCAACCGAGCAAGAAATTGAAAAATTGCTAAAACAAAAAGACTCAGAAAACAAAAGAAGGCTGACAAAAATTGCGAAGGAACTGTTCCACGAATACCTTAAAGAAAAAAGCGTTCAGAAGCCGGAAGACAAGAAGGACACAAATGTTGAAATTGTTTGTTTTCGGCTGATAACAGTTACCTCGACCTTGATTATTCCGGATATCGCAAAAACCTCATCCAATAATTGTTTATTATCTGTAGTTTAGAGAAGAGAAAATTAGTCGATAGCTTGTGATATAACGGAGAATTGTACTCAACAACCGGATGCTGTTCGCAGACATGCATTCTGTTATTGACGCAGCATTTTTTGTTTCTATTTTGTTCACGATTAAATAAACAGGAAACTTGTATTCCAATATGACCTGTGTGATGCGGGTTATGTGGTATTTACACGAACGTGGGGAGGGACATAAACGCCAGTCATCCTCTATTTTCAAATACTATAATAGCATACATGGTAAGGTCCCTGAAGACCTGCTGAGGTGTTTCGTTGTCCTTAGGAAAAGCAGAAATAAGTTTGACTGTTTAGTGCACAAGATGCCGTGCAATCGGACTCCATTCGTGCAAAAGTATTTGTGCTGGTAAATTTTATTTTTACACTCTCAGCTATTATGTTAATTTAGCGCCACAGCTGCTTTAAAATACTTGTTATAATTTACATTTTGATGAAATTGTGAATATATGAAATTCATATATTTGAACTGCGGAATGAAGAAATAAGTTACCTTGTTTTATTCACATGAGCATTCGAAGGTTTATTTGTATTTATGCCTTGCCCCTCCGAAAAGTAGTTGAATAAAACCAGCTGAAATTGGTAAAAATTAACTACACGATTAATCAGTCTGTGGTTACCCATTATTTATTTTTATTCATTTATTATTTTTTCCATCATCGTCTGATCTTTGGTTATTTCTAAAGACGTTTTTATTCTGGCAAACAAATTAAGGTTTTATCTAATCTGAAGAGCAAATAAAAAAGAAAGGAAAAACCTTCTGAAATTTGCGAACCAAAGTTCTTGGAATTCGAAGAATCTTGTGAATCCTTTAGTTACGTCCACTAATGCAAATCCTGCAAATTTTGCTGCACCACATCTAAGTTCCTTTCAAACAGCTTTCTTAGCCACTACATTGCATTATAGCGGAGCTACTTACTAAAATGATTTTTATGCATCCATACGAATCGATTTTGATGATCATGACAGTGTACCTGGTACGACCTCCGCACGTACGTACGTACGAACGACAACGCAGTAACTCTTCATGTACAAGTATCACGAAGTGTCACCACCAATGATACAACCCCAAACCCCTCACGTTTGGGATGTGAGCCAACGATGTATCACCATTTAGTCAGCGGTTGTCCACTTCTCTAGTGAATAAGCTATATCTTCATACGAGCGTTACGACATGTCACCATCACTGATATTCAAATAGTGTGTGTTCGCAGCGGCCATGCTGGAGAAGAAAAACAATAGAATTCCTTTCCATTGGGAAAAATGATTTATTTTTAGCGGCTGGCCAGTTGGCCATTTACAAAGCGTGGAGGGGTGTCAGGAGTTGAATTCCGGGATAAAACAGGGTCTTTGATAATAGTATTTGGCACATTCCTTTTTCTTGGCGTAAGTCTTGTGTCTCTAGCGTCTTTGTTGAAAACAAACTGCGTCACAACTTTGTCAAAGTTCCTTAAGTGTACCCGTGGCAAACTCAAATGCTTTTCGTGTGTTTATCTCGCCCATTGCGCTTCTAGCGTGGATCCACAACTGTTAACTCGAGGCAATAGAGGTCAATAGCAGTAGCTTATTGGTGTGTGTAAAAGATTTGCTGGCGGAGCAAAAATTAAATGTTAATCTCGTACTCAGATCGCACTGTCGGTAAGTTTGGAAATATGACCATGGGACATCTGGGTACGAGATTATCTAAATGTTGCAAAACAACAAAGCAGAAAGCACAGAATAGTGCGACGAAGGTAGGCCAAAAAATATTGTGAAATTATAAAATTTAAAACACAAAACCAGCTTGAATAATCACATTTTGTTCTTGAATCATAGCATCTGTTCTCTGAGGATTTTTTTCAGTAGTTTTCTTAAAAATAGTAATTGTCGCTATAGTTGCCAGTTGGGTTTTCTTTTCCGTTTTCTCCTCCGTAAAGAAACACATCTCCACATGCCAAAACAAAGACTACAAAGGCATTGAAATCAAGGCCATTGTACTCGAAAACGACCTCGTAAATCTACACCTCTTTGAAGCATTTTACATAAGAAAATACAAGCCTAACCTCAACCCTCGAGAGGAATGCAGCTAATTCGCGGACCTTTTATTCTAGTACTATTTTAACATATCTGGATAGACCCTTTGATACTCGCTCATTAGTCCATTTTATTCGTTCCCTGTATTTTGTACCTATCATTTAACATACTTGCCGCATTTTAACGCTTTTACACATCTTACTTTACATTTATATATAGGCCTACGCGCAATATTTTTTCTTATCCCTGATGATGCCGTTGATCGGCGAAAGCTTGGATTTAAGACTTTAGGTTTTACAGTAGTGTTAGGCCTCATTTAAACATTTATAATATTACTTCGAAAATGCTACTGAAGGACAACATTCAAAGATTATTTTTTTGCAGTATTTAATGCGTTTTGTGGACGAAAAATGCTTGGCGGGCATCATTTCTAAGGCTACTGCGTTCGCTACCTAGCTGTCTAGAAAAGAGTTTTTTGAACTGAATGAGAATGGCCCGATTTATACTAGAGACGGATCATCCGTCCAGACGGATCATCCGTCAAGACGAATCATCTATCTAGTATAAACACGGGACGAACTATGATACGAACTATCGTTGCGTCTCGTAGTTCGTCCCGTATTTACACTAGGCGGATAATTCGTCTAAGCGTGACGAAAAGGCATGGGTACAAGTCAAATCGTCACCTTGCCGATCGTGATTTTTGAGTAGTTCGTCTTCTGCCCGTATTTATACAGACAGACGGATCATCCGTCCAGATGAATTATCCACGGTAGTTCGTCTGTTAAGACGAACTACCGTGATAGTTCGTCTGGACGGATGATCCGTCTGAAAGCCCGTATTTATACACAGACGAATTATAAGACGAACTACCGTTCTTTGCCCAAGTTCGTCCCAGACGGATGATCCGCCTCTAGTATAAATCGGGCCAATTACTGTTATCATTATTTTTATTTCAGTAGTTGACAGCTTCCTAAAGAAAAAGAATTAACACATTTCAAAGATTATGGATTACCACCAACGTTTAAGGATTGCCAAGGAGGTCGGAGATAGAGATGTAGAGTGCCATATGTATAGAGTTTTGGCCGAGTCGTTTAACAGTACTGGAAACTACCCTGAAGGGATAGAGTACGCAAACCAAGGGATGAGAGTTGCCAAGGAAACGGGAGATAGAGGAGCAGAGGGACACGCGCACAGAATTCTAGCATGGTCGCACGTTAGTCTTGGAGACTACGCACAAGGAACAGAACACGCCAAACAAGGGATGCTCATTGCCAAGCAAGTGGAAGATCGAGGAGCTGAGGGACACGCGCACAGAATTCTAGCCGAATCGTATAGCCGTCTGGGAAAGTACCAAAATGCAATAGAATCCGCAAAACAAGGGATAGGTATGGCCAAAGAGGAGGGCGATAAAGGAGGAGAAGTACATGCCTACAGAATCCTAGCCGAATCGTATAACAATCTTGGAAACTACCGACAGGGAATAAAACACGCCAACCAAGGGATAGGTATTGCGAAGGAAATAGGAGACAAAGGGGCTGAGGGACACGTGTACAGAATCCTAGCCGTGTCGTATGTCGGTCTTGGAGAATACCACCGAGCAATAGAATTCGCTGAAAAAGGTATGTGCATTACCAGGGAAATGGGAGATACAGGAGCTGAAGGGCACGTTTATAGAATCCTAGCCGGGTCGTATGTTGGTCTTGGAGACTACCAACGAGGAATAGAGTACGCCAAAGAAGGGTTACGTATTGCTAGGCAAGTGGGAGATAGAGGAGCAGAGAGGCAAGCCTACAGTGTCCTTTCCGAGTCATATATTGGTCTTGGAGACTACCAACAAGGAAAAGAATGTGCCAGTCAAGGGATAAAAATTGCTAAGGAGGCGGGAATTTCAGCCTGTAAATACAGTAACGTCGAAAGTGAATCAACAGGAAAAGATCTAGAAGAACTTACAGACCAGGAAGAAGCAGCGACAGGAGGATTTCCACAGGGCGGGCCAGGTAATATCCAAACCTAACTTATGATGTTGGCCCAATGATAAATAGTAGAATAGAGAAATTTAGCATCCCGTTTACGGCAAACAGCAAACGTCAACCTATATTATAATTTCTGATAATTCGGGAATGGGATCCGCATGGTATTTCTTGTTTGGCCTTGCACTGCAGAAATAAATGAATGGCCCCGTCGTCGTACTTGTTTAAGTACGTTGGTTTGAAGAGGAATAGTTTCGTTCATTCCAATGTTCTCTTACCGGCACTATTCACAATGCTATGAAAAGTGTTCATCATCATCATTACCATCATCATCATCATCATCATCATCATCATCATCATCATCATCATCATCATCATCATCATCATCATCATCATCACCATCACTGATAATATCATGTGCTTATCTAATCAAGCAGAAGCGGACCTACTTTTATTCAAAATGCTACTAATCAGCGAGATGACATCAGCATACGTCATGTTACTTACATACGTGATGTTACTTACATGTAGCGTTAGCTGTGCCGAGATCCGCGGGCTCGATTCTTCGATTTTTCAAAGATGACTGAGAGACACGCATTGACTGACTTTCTTTCACCTTTTGCTTCTTGTTGTTTTGTTAGGTGTGAGCGATCCACTTACGGCTGAAGAAGCAGCCGTCACGCTGGTTCCTGCTGGTGGAAACATTCCCTTGCCTACTTTTGAACAGTTTGAGAGACACGGACGAATACAGTGCGAAAAAATCGGTACCAATTACATTTTTGGTCATTTGTGAATTCGTATAAATCCCGTATATAGTAAATGAGTGAAATATACAAATGATGACGACCATCGCAGTCAATAACATCAGCCTAAGAAGTTGAAAAAAGAAACCTGAAAAAAAATCCGGCTTGACCGAGGCTAGAACATTTCATATCTCAGTCGGCACTTCACATATATGGGCGTCGAGTCTCGTTCAAGCCTTAATTTTTTCACATTTCTTTTATCATCTGCTTAAGTTGATATCATTAACTGCGATGGTCGTCATCGTTTTATAAATGCAGTTTATCGTTCTTTTGTTTTCAATAAATTCAATAAATCATTCACGTTGAGAGTGTGAAAATGTGTCAGATGAAAAGGTCTTTACTCGAACTCGGCATGTATAGGAGATTATCCTGTCAAATTCGCTGTTTTAGCCATCGTTTAATAAAGAATTTTCTTGTGTACGAACAACTGTTGAGTTGTGGCTTGATATTGTTTCCTTATCTCTGCACTATTTTTCTCAATCTTTGTTTCAGAGTATCACTTACACAAGCATGTCAACTACATGAAAGGCGAAGTTTGCGTAGTGGGTGACAAAACCACGCTGAACAATCCGATGCCCAGTCAACGGTATGCAGTTTGTTTAATGTTTATGTTTAGTGTTAAATAATACTTTGCCATAACAAAAACAAATCTACAACAAACAAAGAACAAAGGGATGGCAGGATAGTAGCAGGGGAACCTTTATTCCCATTCAAAGGCTACTCTTTTTACCTAAGGACAACATTTTCCTTTCACAATCGACTGTCGCTGATCTTTGTGCACCGAGACGTAATGCTGTTAAATATGCGTGCGTTGCAGCCTCGTCCCCAGGTCTTTACGCGCTTATCGAGTGAGAACGTGAGGCTTGGGGCCGATAAGCTCTACGGGTGACGTCACATTTGATCTACCGCCGAGGACAACTGGGAACGAGGCTGCGTGCGGTGATGAATACCCAGCTTTTCTCGTTAGGTATTTATCACGTGATATCCAACATGCGCTCATGGGATTATTGTTTATTACCAGGTTGATCGTACATTAATACAATATTGATTGTACATTTGTTGAATATACACCCGATTTAAAAACATGTTAAATACATGTATGCACGTTTAGTTTTTGTTTTTCCATCAAATATATGATGACAGAGGGCAAATAATTACTAACATAAAAACGTTACACGCTTAACAAAGTCTTTTTAGCTACTGTGAAGTAATATATCAAACAAAAGACAGAGTGTTTCATCAGGATATCCAAACATCGAGAAGTGGGTTAAAAAAACGAGGCGCAGCCGAGTGTTTTTCAACCGACTTCGAGGTGTTTGGATACCTCATGAAACACTGTCCTGAGTTTTTGATATGGCTTCTCAAACCATTCATAATTCTTGGAGAAATTCAAAGCAAAATTTCGCAAAATTTTGTGGATACCTCCGTCACGGTAGTGATTTCCTTTGCTTTTCCTTTACGAATTATTAATGAGTTTCTGAAAACTATTTCCTTTTTCTTTGTTCCTATTACGTTATTTCTTATACCCGTCAGAGGTTTTTGAAAACGGGTTTATCCTACTAGATTTACTGATTGAGATTATAGATTTTTTAAGTAAGGCATCTATTTAACTGATTTACTCTTATGTTTTTAGTGCCCTTGAGGAAGGACCTCATTCAGCTCCCAAAGGCATAACTGACGGAAAAATGTCACAGAAATCGGCAACTTCTGAAGACAGATCATAAAACCAACAACCAGTACTAACTTAACAACTGAATTCTAAATTAAACGTCATAAAACTCATGACATTTACTAATTAGTTAGCAACTGAACTCTTAATTTACCATTATAAAACTCATGACATTTACTAATTAGTTATTACAAGATAGGATAACGGAGCATGGTTATTACTGTTCGTCTTTTTAGCTTTTATATGTGTCGACCTCTACTTAATTTTAACCCTTTCACTCCTGGTAGTGACCAAAATAAAAATTCAAGAAAATGTTAAATTTCATTTTTTTTTTCGTTCGAATCCTGCAAAAAAACAGTACTATGCGCAAGTGCTGCCAAAGAGATTTCATTTGAACGGTCACACCATAGGATTTCCTCTACAGATCCAAAAGTTAGAACTACATTGCATGTCTCCATAATTGACTCTAGGAGTGAAAGGGTTAAACTTGTGTATCCATTTTAATTTGTCTGACCCTTCAGCTTGATAATCACAACCAGGCTCTCAGGTAGTGGGAATCAGTGTAGAAAATAACAGCAAAACTTGAAAATTAAAGGTGCGAAGGTTGAGAAAAGTGAGAAAGGGGGCGAGAAAGAGCTCCCCAGTCTTCACACTTTTTGTCTTTGTGTTCGTCTCGTAAATTGCATCCTACATACCATCCTGGAACTTGGAACAGGCTTAAGATGACCAGTGCTTCAAATTCGTTCATATCCTTAGTACGTTTAATTTGAATTCGATATTCAGTTAGCTGCTTGTAAAACATGCTGTCAATCATGGTTTTGCTTTGACCCAAGGACAGACAGGGGCAAGAGAAAGTGGAAACTGTCATTCGTACAAAGAGGATACCACCTCCACTTCCACTTCATGGCAGGTGTCAGCACCTGTTTAGATATCCCTTAGGGACATTTTTGGGCTTTACCTCGGTGTAAGAACCTGTGAAACTCACGGATGACGTAAAACAAAGGAAACAAAAACATTTTAAACAATACCGTACAGCAAAACAAAAGCTAACAAACAAAGAAAATCTTGTCAGGTTCTTACACCGAGGTAAACCCCATTTTTGGAAATTTTGCTGATAATTCATAGATGTCCTAGTGAGATCAGAGTATTTGGCACCATTGTTCGGCAAAAAAAGAGTCATATTCTACCGCGAGAGAGATGTAATTCCCGCACTTTTTAAAAGTATTCATATCTGTTATGGATTCATAGTATTCGGATTCGTGAAACTATCGGCTTGGAAGGA
The DNA here is from genome assembly GCA_964017195.1 of Siderastrea radians. Lineage (NCBI taxonomy): Eukaryota > Metazoa > Cnidaria > Anthozoa > Scleractinia > Rhizangiidae > Siderastrea > Siderastrea radians. Next base: position 7,692,343 of record OZ024898.1, read on the forward strand.
GAAAACCCTAAACTACCACTTGTTAAAACCGGTCATGTCTTTTTTTTTTTCGATCAAAAAGAGCTGAAAACTAAGTGGGAAGGGATAGGATTAGATTTTTCTCCAGCGATATTATCTCAGGAGATACCTACCCCCTTCAATGCCGGGGTAGGGATATCATGTATGTGTCATGAAGTGTCCCCATCCACTCCTCCTTTTCACCTCAATCAATTCCTCCTCTTTTTTGCTAATTTGCATGAAAAGCTCGACGTTTGACGTGGTGCAAAGAGTCCGGGCGGCTCACACCACCCAAAAATTCACAGAGTATCCCCCCGTTTAATTTTTAGGCCGTTTGACGGTTGATAGTTAACCCGCTTGAGACCCTCTTTGAGCTTTCGTCATTAAAAATCAAAATTGCTTTGTTCTGCTCATCAAGGTGTTTAAGGGTACAGACGGAGGATGCAACAGAATAACATCAGAGTAAACACATCTTTGTTTCGATTGAATTTACTGCAAGAAATGTACATGCACGTTTAAGACAATTCTCGACATCAGTTGCAACCAAAAAGTTAGCAAAATATAAATAATCCGATTTGCATACAAACTATTTCGTTCTTTGAAATATATACGGGATAATTTTCTTTAAAATTTTGTATACAAAATGTTTTAGATACGCTTACTATAGATTCGTTTGTGGAAAACATATCTTGAAAATGTATTATGTACATATCACATTGCAAAATGCTGCTGACATGGAAATTGTCATAAAACTGGAGAAGTAGGACACAATTTCAGTCAGAGTGGCAACAAATGTCCTCCGCCAAATCCTTACGACTTACATAGCTATGACACAATCCTTCATACAAAACCGTGTAAGTTGCAGCTGTGTCTTCCCTCTGTTTCCAAGCCACAAGCATTTCATATGCCTTTTCGGAACATTTCTCGTTGTCTTTGTGAAATCCGGCCAGCTGCGATTTGTCGAAGTTTAGCCGACGCCCAAGCGCCTTCCATTCTTCAACAATTCTTAGTGCCAAACCTTCCAGTTCATCATCAGACGGGCAACCTTCTTTAATTCTAACTGCAAAGGGAACGAAGTCTCGTAAGCCTGTTCTTATAATTAGTAAAATATATAAAATATAACTGATTCCAAGGCTTGCACCATGGCGAAGGGACAAATTTGCTGGGCAAAATTTCTTTTAATTGAAACTAGTTCTAAGCTCAGCAAGTTCCTTTGTTTTATGTTTTTGTTACCGTTTTTAGCATTAGTCGTGGACAAACCAGGTTTACATTTTGACCACAAGCCACAATAGGGGAGTCCATTGCCTATACATGCACTATTCCATACATATTCCACCTGAAGTTACTTTTGGATCAAGCAACCACACAGCAGATATCGATTATGTAGTCAAAATGTAAACTTAATGAACCTAACGTAACCTCTTCAGGAAAGTTTACATTAAAACGACAACAGCCCAGATATGAGCACTTTCCATATAAATGTTTTACAGAATGCTATGTAATCGTTTCGTGGTCTTGTTATATTTTATTTTTGTATTAACGGTTGACAAGCCTTTTCTTAAATGTTGTTTAGAGATTTATCTAATTCGTTTATGTTAGCCGCAAATGGTAAGCCACAGTGACGTTATCGGTTTTTTCCTTTAGAAACTTGATTTACTCATATATAGTTGCGCCCTAACCGCATTTGGTTTTGCTCAGGGGGGCATGCGCAAGCGATAAGTCGTACCATTTAGTTGAGCAGTTTGCCCATATCTTTGGAGTCCTTTATGTCACGTACTGACAAGCGGGACTTTTATGTAAGAGATTAATGTTCTTTTCATTACACACTTATTTTATCCAGCGGTTTCTATACGTTTTGCTGAGGTTTTTACATCTGTTTTACTAGAAGGTTTTGACCATGTGACACAAGTGATGGGTGGGTTCAAATCACCCAAGAGATGTTGCAAGTAATTTTAGTTTATCATTTTGACCTTACGCTTGAAAGCCTCAACAGGCTATTCTAGATATAGTTTCGCGATTAGATTTACGTTAGTGTAATCTTTATTTAGGCACGGCAACTTCTTATAGTACATCGAATTGTTTGTCTCGTCTCCAGAAAATATCTAAGCTTAATAACGTGAATATTTTTTCTTTATCTTTCGATTTAGTGTTAGACCTTATAATTTCCTCGATTTTTTTGATTTGTGTTATTTGGATCCCAGTAGAAACCGTAATGTATCTAAGGATACAGAGAATTATCTTAGTTTCTTTGCTTGTATTTTTTCAGTTTACGATATGCTGCTCTTGGATTATTGGTCGAAAAAAATGGGACTCAATTGATTGTCCGTAAAATCATAGTTACTCGAGGGACTGGTAATGAAACCTTGCAAGTTTCAAAGGCAATAACAAAGGTGCTACAATTTATGTTGAAAGTTCTACGAAAGTGCACAATCTTTTGTTTTACGATCTCACACTATGGCTGAATAACTTAACAGTGACATTTTTATTGGTTCGTTGCTCATGCAAAATTCAAAACCTATTGTTGTTTGTGCACCGTCAAGGCTAAAAACGGTAACAAAAACATAAAACAAAGGACTTTGCTGAGGTTCATAACCAGATTCTTTTATTAACTATGGTAAAATATATCCTCGTTTGATGTGTCGTATCTTGAGCGAGTTAGTCGTCATATATAGCTTTGGATATCGACCGCTACAATTTTATTAAGTTAGAAATCTACACTTTAATATTTTACAATTTCAGGTGTATGGTATACAACGTATTGTAAAGTGTTGAAGTTTTCCAACGGCGAACATTAGACTGACATTGTAACCTGGAACCAGTTTATGGGGTAGTTTTTCATGAGCAACGTTTGCATGAAAGAATGTTTTTTAAATAAACATTTGTAGTTGATCACCTATCGAATTGGTAATGTTTTGATGACAATCTCTCTAGGGGTCGAGCCTATGATGAAAAAGTGTTGGATCTAGAGAAATTCTGATGTCAGCGGAGGATAATATTAATAAAATATTGTTATTACTAAAAACGTAAAAAGGCTGAGTAATTTTTTGGCAACAACAGAAGCTAAGTGGTATATGAAACTGATCATATTGATATGTGCTCCCCACGTAACAGAGAAAACGTAAACATGTACGCCTGAATGAATCCTTCCACATAGGCCACAAAGAATGAGACGCTCTTACCTGTATCATGCACACACTTGCTCCGCTTGCATTCCGTCTGTGAAGATGAACACACTGACCCTCCCTTGAAAGCAGAAGTCATGGGCTTTTCTTGAGCAGACCCGCCTACAAACGGATACAGTAAAATCCCATTTATACGTTCCTTGCTCACTACCCCTCCCCACATTCCCCCATCCAAGATTATGAGCCCTCTTCCCCAGATTTAAGCATTTAACTGTCTCCTTTCACTATCACCACCACCACCACCACCACCATCACCACCACCACCACCATCATCATCATCATCATCATCATCATCATCATCATCATCATCATCATCATCATCATCATCATCATCATCATTATCATCATCATCATCATCATCATCATTGTAGTGTTTATTGCTATTTTAGGATGAATTCCTTAGTCGTTAGACAAGTGATTATCATTGGACGGAATACCTTAACCGCAATCATGTGATTATATCACCATATATCATTGTAAATAGTTTTGAATGATTCAATCTAATAAAGCAGTTGTGTAAAGCACTTGTCCGTCTTCACTGCGTACTCTATAGTAGTTCACCGAACCCCAGTACACAACAACTGGCGACGAGGATGGCCACTCTCGGATCCATAGAATCCTTCAAGCCCGGTTCAGAAGACTGGAACGCGTATAGCGCACGTTTCGATCGGTACGTAATCGCTAACGACATCAAAGATGAAAAGAAAATCGTGGCCACGTTTTTGACCACGATAGGCAGCAAGACCCACAACCTCCTCAGAGACTTGCTGGCCCCCACAAAACCGTCTGAAGTAAAGTTTATAGAGCTGGTGAAAACACTGAGAGACCACTGCGAGCCAAAACCAATCGTCATAGCCGAGAGGTTTCACTTCCACAAGCGTGAACAACACGAGGGGGAAGGTGTCGCCGAGTACAGTGCCGCGCTAAAAAAATGCTCAGAACATTGTGCGTTCGGTACGTTCTTAGAAGAAGCCCTTCGAGACCGATTTGTCTGTGGCCTTAGAAGCAAGCAGACCCAAAAAAGGCTTTTGGCAGAAAAAAAGTCTCACTTGGAAAACGGCAGTGGAAATTGCGTTGGCAATGGGAGTGGCTGAAGTGGTTTGTTATGGGGAATTCGCGTGATAGTTCCTCCGCAACTTCGAAAACGTGTGTTGTTCGAATTACACACAGGGCATCCCGGAATAGTCAGAATGAAGTCACTTGCACGACTTCACGTCTGGTGGCCGAACCTCGACAAAGACATAGCCACGGTTGTTCAGCGATGTGACGATTGCCAAAAGTCACGCAACAAGCCGCAGCACCCGTGGGATTGGCCGAAAATGCCATGGCAGAGGATGCACATCGATTTCGCGGGACTGTTCATGGGGAAAATGTTCTTAATTGTCGTTGATAGTCATTCCAAATGGCTAGAAGTAGAACTGATCCACAGCATCACGAGTGAAGCAACGATCGAGAAACTTCGACAAATGTTCGCTCGGTACGGCATTCCACAGCAACTAGTAAGTGATAACGGTCCCCAATTCACTTCACAAGAGTTTTCCGATTTTACAAGGGCAAATGGTATCAAACACACGCTTGTTTTTTTTTTTTTTTTTTTTTTTTTTTTTTTTTAATGAAACCTTATTACAACACCGACACACTACATACAATACTAAAGCAAGTCTACTACAAAAAACAAAAAACAGAAACAAATTATACTACATACAATACTATTGCTTGCGCCACTACTTATTATGCGAAAACTAACACTACACATAATTACTTACACTACCAACTGTAAGACTACACACACACACAACACACGCACTCATAGTTGGGCAAGGAATCGTATTCTCTAGGCTTAGACTATTGTTATTACTACTGGCACTACATGTCACAATCTTGTTATAGAAATGACAATAATTTAAAGTAATAAATAGCTATAGAAAAGTAGGTTGGTTGAAAAATCAGGTCTATTAAGATTAAAATGGAAATTGGATGTGATGTTCTTGGGAAAGGAGCTTGTTCCATTTCTTATAATGGATAGAGAGTTTGTTCCTCTCTTTGGCGATCCGATGCTCCATTTCAAAAACTGCTTTCACTTTGGTTAAGAACACAGCTCTAGATGGTAACACACCCTTTAGCTTGCAATTATAAATATACTGTTTTGAAAGTAGAATGAGATGATTGTTTAAAAGAGCATCTTCTGATTGGTGAGTTATGCCAAGAATTACGTCACTCTCAGTAATTATGTGATTCCCAAACAATTGTTGTATTGAGCTCCAAAAGTTTTCTATCACGGTACATTGAAAGAAAAAGTGCGACATACATTCCTCGTTGCAAAGACAAAACGCACAGAGAGGAGACTCGGTTTTGCCAATTTTGAAAAGGAAGGTGTTTAATGGTAATATTTGATTCAGGATTTTATACTGGAATTCCCGCGATTTTGTATCAAGTGCACATTTGAAAGGGAGCGTGTAAATAGTTTCCCAATCAAGATTGCTTGTTTCTGAGGCATATTGATTTTCAAGTTTCTTTTTTGCTGTTGGTGGTTTAGATATTTTTGAGATGAGAAGATTATAAATCTTCTTCGAGGATAATTCTTCTTGAGCGAAAATATTAAACGGTGTCGTTTTGTTTGCTGCCTGAGTCACATTGCTGCTCATTTCTTTTTTCCATTCCGGTGGAAGGGAATGATAAAGACATTTTAAATAAAATAAGTCAAGCACGTTTAACAGAGATTCGGTTATGTGCGGCTTGATGCAAATAAACTCACATAAATCTCCGACTTTACAAAGTCCTGCAGAGAAGAGTTTCCTATTGAATACAGATTTGTTGTCAATACATATAAACCTATTGTTCCAAATTGGCTGGTTGAATATTTCGTCCAGAGAAGAAGGATTGGAGTTTTTCAAGAGAGACCAAGCTATCAAGCATTCCTTGTAGTATTTTGGTAAATCTATAGGTAATTTTGAGTATTCGAAGTTGCAATAAAATAAGAGTCTACCTCCAACTTTATTGAGGTAGTGATTTAGAATGCACTTCCAAGAGCGTAGTGAGTTATCCAGAAATTTTTGGATGCACATGATTTTTTGTGCTTCAATCATGGATTCGATATGAGGCATCTTTAAGCCTCCTTCATTAATATCATTTATCAGGGTAGCACGTTTCACTTTGTCTTTACCTTTCCAAATAAAGTTAAATAAAATTTGATTTATATCTTTGATAAATTTTTTGTTCGAGCAGATGAGACTCATACGATATAGAATTTTTGGAATAGCAAAGGTTTTAATTACCTGTATTTTACCTAGTAGTGTGAGACCTCTCCAGCTCCAACTGTTTAGTGTCTTTTTTAAGGATTTAACGATGGAGTCCAAGTTTAATCTTTGGAAAAGCGCATAATCATAGGTGAAATGTATCCCCAAGATTTTGACTGCTTTAGGGATGTGTTCCACACTTAATTCCTCTGCAGTGACTCTCGAAGAACCGAGATTCATAACTTCTGTCTTTTGTTTGTTCGTTTTCAAGCCGGAGTACACACCAAATGTGTGTAAAGTATTGGAAAGCTGATAAAAGGATTCCTTGTCTTTAAGAAAGACCGTTAAATCATCCGCAAAGATGACCAGTTTCAATTCTTGATTGTCAATTTTGATTCCTCCTATCTTTATATCATTTCTGATATTGATGGCTAGTGTTTCTAGTACAAGAATAAAGAGATAAGGAGAGAGAGGATCACCTTGACGAACCCCTCGGGAGAGTTTGAAGGGCTGGGTTGCGAAGCCGTTGTTCATGACACTGCTAGATATATCCGAGTAAAAAGTAGTAATCCAGGCAATAAAAGATGGTCCGAAGTTGAATTTCTCGAGGGTTTTTTTGAGATAATTCCAATTGACAGAATCAAAAGCTTTCTCAAAGTCAATTGCTACTAATAGGGAGCTTATGTCCTTTGAAGCTGTTAGAGAAATAATATCGTCAATCGTACGTACTGCATCAAAAATTGTTCTTCCTTTGACGTAAGCATTCTGGTTGTGGTGTATAATTTCTGGTAATACCTTTTCCAGTCTCTTAGCAATTGCTTTAGTTCCAATTTTAACGTCAACATTAATTAGAGAAATTGGTCTCCAGTTTTTTATTTGCCGTCGATCTCGATCTTTTTTCTCTATGAGGACAATAACTGCTTCCTTTTGTGAAGATGAAAGCTCTCCATGTTTGTAGGAATAATTTAGGCTTTTTACTAACATCTCACCAAGAACGGGCCAGAAGCTCCTGTAGAATTCGATAGTGAGACCATCGTTTCCAGGTGTCTTATTATTTTGAAAAGTTGATAATATATTATAACACTCGGCAACAGACAGTTCACCTTCACAAAGCTGTTGCATTTCTGGAGATAGTCTTGGTATGAAATCCAGGAAAGGACAAGACTGGTTGATTTCCGATTGATTTGTCTCGCTGTAAAGGTCTGAGTAGAAAGAATACAACTCATCCATGATCTTTTTAGGATTTGTCGTTACGTTACCATCAGCGAATTCGACTTTCCTGATCGTGCTTTTTCTCTTGTTATTTCTTTCAAGGTTTAGAAAGTACTTATTATTTTTCTCCCCTTTTTCATACCAGGATGCACGTGAACGAGTGATCGCCCCTCTAGTTATGTATTCATATTCCTTTTCATACTCAATCTTCAAATTTTCAAGTTCATTTTGGTTTGCTATAGTTGGAATTTCAGCTACTTTTTCCTCCGCTAGTTTCAATTTGTTCTCGATCACAATCATTCTTTCCCTGCGTTGCTTTGCTTTTACCTTGCTATACTGAATAGTCTCCTTCCGTATGTTATATTTTATCCAGTCCCACTGAACTCTAACGTCTTGATTATAACTAATCTCGGTAAGCCAAGAAGGAATTCGGTCTGTTATCAATTTTAAATATGCTTCATCATCCAAAAGGCTATTATTAAACTTCCAAAAAGAGGGACCGTGACTTGTGTCACTTATACTATCAATGTCTAGTGTTATTGCGGAGTGATCAGTTTTAATTGCAGTTATAATGTCTGCCTTATTTGTGTCATCCTGTAGGGAGTCGCTAATTAACCAGAAATCTAGTCTTCTTTGGATTAATGGATTTTTCTGTCTCCAGGTGAAACGTTTTTTGGTCGGATTTCTTACTCTCCAAATGTCAGTCAAGTCATATTTCGATATGATGTCTTCGAGACTCTTAACAGAATTCTTTACGGAAGGTTTCCCTCCTGAGCAGTCCAAGTTGGGTTCAAAAGTAACATTGAAGTCCCCACCTAGTATGATCTGATAATCTGATTGCGACATTTTCTCTTCTATGAGACATGCAATTTTATCAAAAAATTGGATCTGTTCACACGGCTTTGTAGGTGAATAAATATTAACCAGCAAAAAAGGGGAATCTTGGATCAAGGCATCTAGGATTATAAAAGTTCCCATTTCATCTCTTTGCACTGATTTAATTAGAAAATCCAAACCCTCTCTGATCAAAATAAGAGTACCTTTGCTATGCTTTGCTTGTTGCTCCATATCACCCTCGTTCAAATGGCCAAGCGGAACGTTTTGTTCAATCATTTAAGCAATTTTTTAAGGCAGAGGGGAGCAACTCGATCGATTAAGCAAAGGTTAGCTCGATTTCTGTTTAGTTATAGAACAACGCCCAATAGCACGATTGAATTCATCCTAAAATAGCAATAAACACTACATTCCCCCACACTTATTCTAAAAATCATATTTTGCTATATTAGCAAGTGTCAAATCCTAAATGCTGTGGAGCTTTGCGTTCTCGAGTTTGATAGCGTGGCTGGGTTTGAGGTTGCGCTGGTGTAATCGCATGGCTGTCGCATCACTGCTAGATTTATTGCGCCCCGATCTCGGTCGAAAAGTGTTTGACAAGCAAGTCGAGCAGAAATTCAGACATGACAAAGTCAGCAAGGAAAGAGAGTTCTCACTCGGAGAACAAGTTCTAGTGCAAAACTTTAGAGGAGAGCCCAGATGGCTGGAGGGCACTGTTGCGGAACAAACAGGTCCTGTCTCTTATAAAGTTCTCGTTGATGACCAACTTTGGAAACGCCACGTTGACCAGATGCACAAGAAACATGCATATTTTATGGATTGCACCGCAGATCTTGGTGTTACCGCTCCAAGCCGTGCGGTCAATCAAGACAACGTTGACGTCGAGCCAACAACACATCCGCGCACGGAAACCGCTACACGAGAACCAACCGAAGCTCAAAGCAGCGAAAATAGCAGTGATGCGACATACACCAGCGCAACCTCAAACCCAGCCACGCTATCCAACTCGAGAACGCAAAGCTCCACAGCGTTTAGGATTTGACACTTGATAATATAACAAAATATGATTTTTGGAATAAGTGTGGGGGAATGTAGTGTTTATTGCTATTTTAGGATGAATTCCTTAGTCATTAGATAAGTGATTATCATTGGATGGAATACCTTAGCCACAATCATGTGATTATACCACCATATATCATTGTAAATAGCTTTGAATGATTCAGTCTAATAAAGCAGTTGTGTAAAGCACTTGTCCGTCTTCACTGCGTACTCCATAGTAGTACACCGAACCTCAGTACACAACAATCATCATCACCGCCAACACCACCACCACCACCACCACCACCACCATCATCATCATTATCATCATCATCATCATCGTCGTCGTCATCATCATCATCATCATCGCAGCGGGTAGTTGATGACGGGACGCAGAACTAAGCTTTGCACTAAGCGATGGAGCACAAGAGCCTGGCTGTGAAAAATGCTGGCTTTCTTAATCGTCAACAAAAGCAACAAAGTTGCAGAGTGAGATTCTTACCTGCATCTTCCACGTCTCTGCTTCGTTTTGAATTCTCTAGGATGAGGCGAGGTGACTTTCTTTTGGACTTTGAAGATATTTCCATTTCTTCAACCAAAGCATCGCCTGCAGAATCTGCGTATAAATAATTCAAAACTGCTCTAACTTTTCGTCACGTTGTTTTCTTACTACCAATAAAATTTGGCCCACCCTTTGACTTAATCTAAGTCAACTGCTCGAAATGTCGTCGGCCGAAGAAGATGTTTAATGAACGAATGACGTGTACGGAGCCGGACGCCAATTTAGAAGGGATCACGTCTGCGTATCTGACACTGCAAATCTTCCTTTTTCCACTTGGCGGACATTTGCGTTGTTCATTATCTACGCGTCTAGCCTTTAAAATTAAGCTTTTTTTGCCTATCAGGTTGCAGAAACAGGTCACAGTTTTGCCAGGGCGAATGTATGGTCAATTAGTATTTGAAAAAAAATGGTTTGTTCCATGCATGCCAAGATGCAACGACTTGCAAATTAAAGTTGGCTAGTTGTCGGTAGTGTAGAGTTAGAGAAGCAGCATAGTGTGGGCTTGAACCACTCAGATTTCTTTTTCTCTGGTTAGAACTTCAATCGACCGCCATCTTGATTTGGACGAAAAAAAATTTAGTGTGGGCTCAACCGTTTGGTCACCAAACACAAGCCGCTGCAAGTTGGTGTCCGTGTTGTTATTCTTCGCACGGGGCACGCCCGAGGCTGCATTGAAATGGCTTTTTTCACAAATTGCGTTAAACTTTTATCAACTTGCAAGTACATTTGGCCACCCATGCATATGGCATGTCTGCGTACACAAGTTGGCAATTCCAATCTTTCGTTGCCTTGCGACTCTGTTTGGCCAGGGCTTTAAGATCCTAATGATTTAGCTAAATCGCACGATGGTACCACAAAAACCTAAACTGGCTCGATTTAGCTTCACTGCACAAAAGGACTCAATATCGAGGGTACAGAAAATTGCCAATCTCGTGTATGATTTGCAAGACGACCTCACTTTTACCAGAATTCTTCAAACATCTACGCCTAAAAGACCCAAAACGTCAGTCGCGCTCACCTGTATCATCCAGGCGTTTTGTCCAATTCAAATTCTTACGAATGGGACACGGTAATTCTATCTTTGTTCTAGCAGATATTTTCATGTCTTCGACAAAAGCACCTGCAAAAGTATAAAATGTTTATTCACAATTTAATACTATATTATATTGTAATTCATCCTCGAGGCCAGGTTTGCTGTATATAGAGGTAGAACGTCTTAGATATGCATGCTGACAAATGAGTTAGTGATTAACATCTGGGAAAGTACCGTGTAAAAGAATGGTAATGTTGATTTTCAAATACCGGTTAGCAAGCACGGCACCCTTGTCTCCCAGTAGTAATGTGGGCCCACTAGGGAAGATGAGCCTCGTTTTGATGTAAGAATGACGTCATAACCGGAACCGGAAATCACATGACCGGAACCGGAAGTGACCGGAAATCACATGATCGGAACCGGAAGTGACGTCACCGGAAGTCACATGACCCAAACCGGAAGTGACGTGTTTTCGAATGGGAAACCGCTGAGCAGTCGGAAAAATCGATCGTGGGCTCAGGAGGAAGCAAAACCGCTGAGAAAACGCGGGCTCAAAGTCCAAAGTCCAATTGGGGGAACGGGGGTGACCTGGCCCAGATATGGCCCAGATATGGGTTTGATATGGTACAAGTCCAAGTGGGTTAAATATAAAAGGGGGTAAACCCTAAGTGAGGGAGTAGTCACCATGAGTGTTTACATCACGCTCCTGAGTGATCAAGCCCAAGGCACGGGTCAAAAATTTACGGCACGATTGCCTCGTTCGTATTATTTGGTGGAAGATGATTGGGAAGTGGCGTTGGTACATATGTCCCACCCGGGGTTTAATCAATCCTTGGAAGATCAAACCAAACAGAATTGGACGCAAGAGGACAGTCAAAAACATTGGATGAAAACAGATATCAAATACATGCCAAAACGGGCGGATAACACGGCGCCCCTGAAAGTCACCAAACAAATTTATTTACCGCCCGGGTATTACCACAATTTGAAAGAAGCCTGGATTGCCATTGGGTACGAAATGGAAAAACAACACATGGAAGTCATGATGGATATAGCGAAAATGGATGTGGACGATCAAGCCAAACGCAAACAACTAGCCGCGCTGAACCTGGCTCAACCCTATGTGAAAATCACCAATACGGGCGTCGCCCCCGAATTAGATTCGTTGTATGTCCTCATACCGACCAATATGGAATTTGAAATGGAATGGAAATTCGCTGGCTTGATGGGATTGGTGAAAGATGGAACGGCAAGTGAACGCGTGGTACAAGAAAAGAATTATCTGGTGAAACATATTGTGGATTACAACGATCGTCATAAATGGGAAGTAACCACCGGACCTGTGGCCAAATATCCCCCGTTGGGTCATGTCTCCGTCAGTTTTACCCACCCCGATTTCGAGTATGAGTTGTTCTTGGGACCGAATCTGAGTCGACAACCCTTTCCCAGTACGCCGACGGTCAAACCGCAACAAGGACAACAACAATTGATGATTTACACGGATCTGGTGTCCCAGAGCATTGTGGGAAATCAAGAGAAAGGATTTTTACGTACCTTGGATGCCGGTAATACCGATCATCAATTTGATACCAGGCAACGGATGTATTTTCCTCTTGGCAAAACCATCTTTGACACCATTGCCATGGATATTCAAACAGCTGATGGGCAGCCGGCTCCATTTAAACAGGGGAGAACCATCATGACCCTTGAACTGTCCAGAAAAAGTCAACGATGTATGTAGAGAATGAATAAAGATCACAACAAAGTGTCATGCAACATCTTTTATTTGACAACAAGTAGGAAAAAAAAATCCAAACATGGGGGGTGTCCTTTTTTACGAGAAGCTGATACAGGTTTTCATCCGTCCAATGGCTATGCTTTTGGTGTGACCCAGAAAGTAGAGGGTTTTGCGGTGAGGCTCATAGCGATCGCACAGTTCTCCCCAGAATCCTTGCAGGGCATGGCCTTCCTCATAGCAAATGCCATACCAGATAGGATTGTCTTTCCAATCGGTCTTGACATGCTGGACAAACTCCGGGTCTTCTTTCCAGTCTTCATGGAGGACTTCCTGGACGACAAGAGGAACGTGGCAGGTAGAGCATAGGCGGGGCTGACCATTCTGTTGGTTGGCACAGGCGACATGACAAGGAAGACCACAGCACCTCAACGTGGTATAATTGGCGAGAGGTGTCAAACAGATCACACATGGTGGGGGTTGAGCCATCAAGCGAAAGGATCAAAGAGTGGATTGATCAAGAGTTGAAACTCGATGGGGGTGATGATCCCTTCTTTTCGGAGTCGGCACAGTTCTTGAAAAGTGAGCTTGTAACGTAAAGGTTGAACCAGGTCGAGGATTTGTTTTCGGATCTCTGCCAAACGTTCAATGATTTGCAGGGCTTGAGGGCTGACCTTGTCAGGAGTGTCGGCTTTATCGCTCATTCACCACCGGTAGAAGTTTTTCAAAGTTAATAAAGCCAATTCGTTCCGACTGAGATGCTTGGTACTATGAAGACGAAGCAGTTCAAAATACGAAGCTTTGAAGCGGATCTCCTCCAAGTCTTTTTCGAGTCGAGATAACAAGGCTCGTAGACGATCAATCACTTGTTGGGCTTCTGGACTGAGGACTGGATCATCCATTGAGTGTGAAAGATGGAATGGGACAGGGGGTTTTTTATAGAGAAACCAAAGGGTCACGTGGGAGGGAATAGACCAATGAGAGAAAGACCCATCATGCTTTGAGAGGGGAAGAGGTGGGGGGGACCCCCCTCCCCCCTCCTTAGATAGACCATGGTGCATTGCGCGAAACAGGGTATATAAGTCAAGGGAGGCCACAGGACGTCACTCTTAGCTTTGAGCCGGTCCTAAGTGACTTATGTTAGTTGGTGGAGCAAAAATGTCAGAAACAAGAAGAGTATTGGGTTCCCTGGGCAGTGAAATGAATGTGGGAGGTGAGGAGACGCTGAGGAGGAGAGCAGGGCCGGAGTTAACCCCATTGGATCGCCACACGAGGCGAGTGTACGAGAGGAGGGAGGAAGCGTGGCGCCCCCTCAACAAACATCGCGTGGCGGCCTTCATCCGCATGTTAATTCTGTACGTGGTGGAAACCGAGAATGGTCACCCCCGTGGACCACACCCAGAGATTGTAAAGATCTTACAGAAGACCCTGACCAAGCGGATCATTCCCTTTATTTGTCGAAGGATAACGGCCACCATGGACGAACGTTTTTGGATAATTACTTTGGAACAGTTTAATGAGTTGGATTGGTATTTATTGAATCACCTGCCGCGAGTACATGCGGGGGACCGATGGCAGGAAATTGCGTTTTTTTTTAAAGAAGTGGTGAGGCAACGGGAAGAATACAAACGGATGGAGCGGGAGAGAAGAAAGGAGCGAGCCAGTCGGGTACGACGTGTTTTGTTTGTTTGAAGGGACTTGAACATTTTTTAATTCCTGTTGAGTTTTTTATTGTGAGTCAAGGCAACTGTGAGTCAAGACCAACTATTTATGATCCACGTGCAAACTCAGTGTTGTCAGTTTTTATTTTTTAATTAAAAAGAAGAGTTGATGTTACAATGGGTGGTCTGTGTTCTTTGCCACGCGGGTGGGGCGTTCCTATGTACAATTGGAAAAATCTACAATTTGAAAAACTAAAAATGACTATGTACAATTGGAAAAAATAAAAACTAAAAGAAAAGCTATGTACAATTCCAAAAATAAAAACTAAGAAACATTACAAATGAAAGTCTTCCAGTTCCATACGTAATTGATCAATGTTCTCGGGTAGACAGAAGGTGCGGTTGAACAAGGCTTGAATTTCGGCTCGGGTTTTTTCGTCCACATCCCGGGATCCCACAATAGCACTGCTTTGATGTAGGGTGGGCTTTTTAGGTCCCCAAGGGACAAATTGACTGCCAGTGACCAGGGTGGCGGCATTCTCATTGACTTGGTAGTAATGGTCCGAGCGGTACCATGATTGACTGGGTATATCAAACAGGTAGACGGGTTTGCCTTGATCCATAGCCAATTGCACAGTCCAACCAGTGCCTCCTTTCACGCGTTTATGATCCGGTTCCAAGATGCCAAAGGCATAGATGGTATGGGCTTTCTTGGCCAATTGATAATTGCGTTGCAGCAATTGCAGGGTGTAAAAATGACTGGGCATTTTTTTGCCTAGTTTCTCCGCTGCCTGGTGAAGATGGGGGTTGGCCAGCATCAGGACTTCCACCGTAGAAGGGGTGATGAAAGTGGATCGAGGATGGTTCGGGGGGACCAGGACTTCTAGTTGCATCCCAAAGTGTTTGGCCTGTTCTTCCACGAGGGCATCCGTACCTTTGGCTCCCCCGGTGTACACCACATGGCCATGACCCACTTGCAGTTCCAAGGCACCGAGATCTTGTTCTCCGATCATCATGTCTGGGGGCATGGCTTTTGAGAATGAAGATCTAGTGACCAAGGGACCGTCTTAAATAGGGACAATGGACCAATGGGAAGACAAGAGGACCTTATTTGGATTGAATAAGCTGACCAATGGGACGATCACAAGTCCTTATATGGGCAGGAGAAGCTGACCAATGACAGTCAAGGGTCTAAGGTATAAAAAGCGGTAGGGGTGACATCAACCTTTGAGTACGATGTCTGTCGATCGGAAGAGAAAATCAACCCATCCCCCAGAGGGGAAGAAGAAGAAGAAGAGCATTCAACATATGACGCCCGTGGACTGTGATCCTGTGGTAGGGGAGGTGGTGGAAGACACCCGAGCTGCTGTGGAAGATATGATGAAAGAATTGAATGACATGGTGGAGCAATCACCCCCATCACCTCAATTCACCCTGATGACCATGTTTGACAATGAGGTGGACTATCATCAAGTCAAAGGCAACCATGAAAAGGTGGACACTATGGTATGTCCTTACCATGAGGTGCGTTTGGAGGCCCGAGAATCTCAAAAGGGATGGAAGTATGTGAAATGTCCCATGCAACCGTGTTTGCTGTTTTGTGGTCAAGATCAAGCCCTGGAGTATATGAAAGCCGTGTATAGTCAACCTCATGTAGAAGTGTTGGACATGTGGGGTGGTTTACAATGCTTTTGCCGTGAACCCGCTACGCTGCAACAGAGCCATTCGACCCAGAACCCCGATCGCTTGTTTCTGACTTGTTCCAAGAAAACGTGTGGCTTCTTCCGATGGGCCGATCAACCGTTGGGTCCCAAGTACTGGAGTTGGTTTCATGACAACCCGCCCAAAAAAGCCGACCAACAAGCTGAATCTCCTTTGTCTACCCGTGATGCGCAAGGATATCCCAAGAGGGGCTATGACATCCCTGGCCCACCCCCTCGAGCTCCAAGGAAAGAGGATCGCCCCCTGACAGATTATGAGAAACAATTGTTGCGAGAAATTCAAGAGCTCAAGAACCGTCAAGAAATGATGGTGGCCCCAGCGCCGCCACCCCCCAAGTACAGTGACAGTGTGGACAACTGGCAGAAAGGTCTAGAGACCGTCAGTTACGGCCGTCTAGGTCTCTTTTAAAATGAGAGAACGAATAAAATTTTTTATCAATGTCACCATGGAGTCTGCTGTGTCGTATGCGTGGGAGTCTCTCTGGTCCCTGGGGCAATGGCAATGCCATCAATCCCTGTGTCAAGTCTTATATGATCATCAACCCGGGTCCAAGATCCCTATTCCCGCATGTCCCGAGGACACGCACCCTCTCCACGTCTTTGAAGAAACCCACGTCGACCGTAACCTGTATCGATGGGTGGTGTTTGTCGTATGGTTAAAAGCCCACCCAGAGGCGTGGCGATGGTATCGAATCATTCAAAAGGCGCATCCCCACACGGTCCCTACCATATCGACGTTATGGGATGAATGCCAGAACGTATGGCCCCTCGAAAGAAAACTCAACGCTGGTCAACAACAACAAAGTTGAAGAGAACCAAACGCCCTGTCTCGTCGTCAACGAAGAAGAAAAGCAATGTCTCACAACAATGGTTAAGCCGTTACCATGATCCTAGTGCCCCGGGGAGTTTAGGTGGGGTGCAACGGTTTGCCAAAGCCCAGGGTCTCCCTTTGAAAAAAGCCCAACGGCTCTTGGAACAGGATGTGGGCTACACCTTGCATAAACCCCGACGTCGTCGTTTTGCTACCTTACCCGTGGTCGTAGGGGGGTTAGATGATCAATGGGCCGCGGATTTAGTGGAAGTGCAACGTTTGGCCAAACATAATCGGGGTATACGCTACTTGTTGACCGTCGTGGATGTCTTGTCCAAGTACGCGTGGGTCGAACCGTTGAAAACCAAAACCGGCGTGGCCCTCGTGAAAGCCTTTGAGAAGATTGTGAGACAAGGACGTCACCCCAAGCGATTGCAAACGGATCGAGGGAAAGAATTTTACAATCGGACCTTTCAACGATGGGTCGACGAGCAAGACATTCAACATTTTTCCACCGAAGGGGATGCCAAAGCCAGTGTGGTGGAACGATTTAATCGGACCTTGAAAGAACGGTTGTACCGTTATTTGACCACGGCCAACACCTTACGCTTTGACGATGTCTTACCCGAGTTGGTGCAAGGGTACAATGCCACCCGTCATCGAAGTATTGGTATGCCCCCCGAAGACGTGACGTGGGACAACGAAGAAGCCGTGTGGAAACGATTGTATGCCAAACGATTGAAAGGCTACAAAAAACCCCAATTCAAGGTGGGAGATCGGGTCCGTCTCAATACGATTCATCGTACCTTTGAAAAAGGCTATCTCCCCGGTTGGACCGAAGAAGTGTTTGTGGTGCATCGTGTGATCCCGGGCCCTGTGCCCACCTATAAGATTCAGGAATGGGATGAGACCCCCATCCAAGGTACCTTTTATGAAGAGGATTTACAAAAAGTCCAGGTGTCCGATGTATTTCGCATTGAGAAGGTACTTAAGCGTCAAAAAGGTCGTTGGTTGGTCAAGTGGAAAGGGTGGCCCGACAAGTACAATAGTTGGATTACTCGTGGTGACGTGACCTCCCTTCGACCGCGCAAACGACGCCGACGACGATGACGTGGGTGCCCAACTCGTCGTTTTACGTGACGCTGATGAGTCATGCGAGTACCAAAGAGTTTCCTGGGAACAAGAGTCATCATTTCAGAAACCGATTGCCCAAACCTATTCGATTTATGGGACGAGGATGGATGGTGGGTATGGTCAGTTTATCCTTACCCACCATTCCCGTGCTCGCGGAAGAAGGAGGCGTGGGTGATTCCCATCCTTTGTTGTATGTACGATGGCACGAACACGACTTCAAAATAGACGATTGGGGACAGGAGGCCTGGTGGTATGAAGAGCAGGAATGGACCGTGAAGGCTCAAGACATGAGAAAGGAGATGACCTCGTTGACGGGAGTTCAATTTTTTCATCAATTGATCTACCGTTACCGGCAAGAACGGGCGAAACGAATCAAACCCAAAGACAAATGGGTGGGACCCGATGGCGTGAAAATGTACCCGACCTTTGAATGGACCCCCGAAGGGGATTTGTTGTTGAATACCAAGCCCGTGGATTACAAAACCCATGTGGCACGCGTGTCATGGGGCAGAACCTTGGCCCTGAGAATGGGATGGATTGAACAACCGTCCCCCGGCCAGTATCGATTGGGTCCGAATCTCTTGCCAGAATTGGATGGCATGTCTACCATTCCGAACCCGACGGATGTCCCCAATTTTTGGAAAGTGGAGGGGGATTATCTGAAATTGAGTCTATCGTGTCCTTGGCGGTTTGTGAATTTGAACGGGACCTTTCGTGTCCCGTCGGAATTTCCCGCCGTGCGTCCTTTGCACGTGTATTGTGATGTAGGCACCAGCAGTATGGTAGGGGGACGTATCACCGATCTCTTACGAGAAATCAAGTACCACCCCAAAGAAACCACCCACTTTGAACCTCGACATATTCAATATGTCCCCGTACGCAATGAAGTGGTGGAAATCGTGGAAACGCAGATGGCCGAAATCAATGGGGATCTCGTGACATTTGGCGAAGGGCATACCCTCCTGACCCTCCACTTTAAAAGGGAGGTCGTGGTGTGAGGCAGACGACAACATGTCGTTCTACGTGACGTTACCGAGTCATTCCAACCGACGTGAATTTCCCAACAACCAAGCCAATTCCTTCAAGATTCGTCTACCTCAACCGTTACAGCTCACAGGGGGTGGATGGCAAGTGGGGTTGAGTGCCATTTCCTTACCGGATGCGCGCGTCAATTTGTATGAGTTGGTGAAGAAAAATGGGTACGTCATGGGGGTGTCCTGGGACCAAACCTATCCCAAACCGAATGGAAAAGACGGGGAAATGACCTCGCGAGTAGACTTTGCGCGAACCATCATCAATGACGTGAAAGATTTGGATTGGGTGGTGGATGGCGTGAGTTTCATGAAAGCCATCATTGTTCACTTGGAACAACAACGTATGGAATTGGCGATTCAAGGGGGTCGGTTTACCAATGATCAAGGCAAACACACCTACATCAAGTTCAAGTGGGAAGGCGAAGATCTGCTCATTGACAACACCCATATCTGCCATTGCGGCATCGGAAAAACACCAACCCTGACCATCTACACCAAGTTGGCTCTCAAGATGGGATGGTTACGTCAAATTGACACGGTGTTGATGTTGGGACCCAACTTACAACAAGAATTCATCGGGGATCAAATCCCCAACATGACAAAACCAGCCGTTGACAACGATTGGAAGGATGTCACCGACGGTCAGGGGAACGCGGTCTTTTGGACGGTGCGTTCTATTTTACCGGATTATTTACAATTGAGTATGAGCTGTAATTGGCGTTTCACCAACTTGAATGTGGCGTTTCGAGCGGTGGTGGGGGAACCTACACGATCCTTGCACGTGTACTCCGACGTGGCAGGCAGCACCGTGGTGGGCAATCGCGTGACCGATTTGTTGCGTGAAATCCAGTACAAGCGACAAGCACGTGGCACCATCTACTTTGAACCGTTGCACATTCAATACATGTCTCTTCGTAACGAGGTGGTGGAAATGATTCACGTTCAAGTGGCCGAAACGATTGGTAGAGGAGGAGACTTGGTCAAGTTTGGTGAAGGTCATACCATTGTCACGTTACACTTCAAAAAGGCATAAAAAAGAGAGACGAGAAGGCACCCCCAGTCAATCATGCCTCCGAAACGACGACGACGACGACGACGACGTCCCCAAGCGGGCGAAGGGATTAACGCGGTGATTGCCGGGATTCCTAAAACCGCTTGGTCCATCACCAAAGGGATAGAAAAGTTAGCTAAAAAGAATGCCCGAAAATCGCATTTGAAACGCATGGAGGAAATCCGCCAAGGAAAACGAAAACGCTATGCGGGGGAATCGTTTACGTGCAATCTCATGTGAGTGGAAGCCGCGTTTTCGGTATAAAAAGGGGGTCCCATGAAGCACAGACAAAACGTTTATCCCTGGTGAAGAAGACAACCATGCGTGGGGGAAGTTTGACACGATTTCGAACCGACGAGTGGTATGATCAACAAGGCAAAGGATTGATGACGGATCTGATGCGTGGGGGGTTGCAAGGTCTTATAAGGACGCGAAATCCTTTAAAACTGCCTAGTAATATCAAGAGAGGCTTGACAACGGGGTTATCACGAGGTGTCAAACGCAAAGCCGAACAAGTCATCAAAAAGGAAATCACCAAACAAGCCAAGAAAGCGTTGAGTCATAAGAGCGTAAAAGACGCCGTGCGGGTAGCCACGGCCTTATTTCCCAAACAAACCAAACGGGCGCGTGATATTTTGGGCGTGTGAACATGGATCCCGTGCATTCACGACCTCGACGGATTCGCAGTAATCGAGGGTTGTCTCAATGGGGTGGCCTGTATCCGTTTTGGAAACTCATGCCACGACGACGACAACGTGGTGGATGGTTGAGTGCCGAGGTGATGAGACTGCCCGGGTTTGATTTGAGACAACGTTTAGCACGACGACGACGGTATAAAAACCCCTCACGACGACGACGGGGTACCACTCGACGACGACGACGACGTTAAACATGCCTGACGTGAGTACACAAACCGCCCCGGCTCACGAGCGTTCCGAAGCGACCGTCAACCCTGCCTTACGGATTTTCAAGGTGCCACCCACCGACATTAGCATCAATGCCTATCGCATGGTTACCATTCAACCCACCACCACGGGTATCAATCCCATGGAATTCATCATTCCTGGATTAGACGATTTTGTGGATTTGGGACGCAGTTACTTTACCATGGAATTGAGATTGCAAAAGAGTACGAACGATAACTTGGTGGCCAATCAGAAATTGTGGCCCGTCAACAATTTGGCCCATTCCATCATCAAGCAAATTGACTTGCAATTGAATGGCACGTTGATCAGTCCACAATCCGACACCTATCATTACAAAGCTTACCTGGAAACCTTGCTGAATTATGATCGAGAAGATGGCAAGACCGTGTTAGGACCCCAAGGCTGGTACAATCAAGTGGATTTCCCACCCCAATGGACCAACAACAACACAGACAAAGCAGGAGACCATGTAGCCTGGCAAGGTCTCAGTGACAATCACAAAGGGGCCTTGGACGCCATGGTAGACGAAACCGCCAAGTATGCTGGAGGTCTTACCCACAGTCTGGTGTTTACCCCGCACCTGGAAGTGTTTCATATCGGCAAACTGTTGGTGCCTGGCATCGAAATCAAGATGAAATTTCATTTCAATGGCCCCAGCCTGTTTTTCAATGGAGTGGCTCTAGCTGGTCGATTGATGGAAGGGGATGTGAAACTACGGTTTCATCTCTGCCAACTGCGTTTGAATGACGCCATCTACCAGAGTATATCTGAAAAAAGACACAATGAAGGCCAAGTGGCTACCTACCCGACCGTCCGCAGTGAAATCCGGACTTTCACCATGCAAGACAACCTGGTCCGCTTTGATATCCCTAACCTGTTTCAAAACAGAATACCGGACCGATTGATTGTGGGGTTACTGGACAGCCGAGCCTTCAATGGAGATGTGACCCGAGATCCTTTCTGTTTCCAGAAATTTGGACTGAGCTCCATTAAACAGATTGTCAGAGGCGAAGAATACCCTTATGAAACCCTGCAGTTAGTGCACAACGATGGCAGCCGAGATAACTTGGGGTACTTCCGTTTTCTGCAAGCCAGTGGTGCCTGGTGTAAAAAGAAAGGCAATATGGTGGAACTAGGAGATTGGGGCCAAGCTAAAAATTGTACCTTGTTCATGTTTGACAATGTGGCCAATGGATGTGCTGACAGTCAAAACCTCAACCCCAAGCAAACGGGCGATTTACAATTGGTCTTGGAATTTGGAGCTGCTCCCGGTAACAATATAACCGTGCTCGTGTATGGAGAATTTGAGAATTTGCTGGAGATTGACAGGAACGGAGCTGTGTTGTACAACATTTACCAGCACTAAAGATGGAACACGTGGCCTTGAATAATGTGCAGTTGGATTATTTAGCCCGAGACGACCCCCAATTGAAACCTGTCTTTTACGGGACGGTGGCCTGTGATCGTTTACCCCAGAGTCCTATCAAGACCCAACCTCAAGGGTACATTGTGAACACCGACCCACACGATCAACCGGGACAACATTGGTTAGCGGTGTGGACAGATCGAAACGTGTGTGAAATCCTCGACAGTTATGCTTTACCCATGGACACGTACGTGCAAGCTACCCCGTTACGAGATTGGATTGTCCACCATTGGAAGTATGTGGTGACCAATGGCAAGTCCCTCCAAGCCATTTCAAGCAAGAGTTGTGGTGATTACGCCTTGTTGTACTTGAAAGCCAAAGCCCGTGGACGAACCTTGCAAGACTTTTTAAATGAGTTTTCGGATCATGATTATGTTAGTAATGACCATCAAGCCGGTCAACGCCTTCAACAATTGATTGTAGGCCAAGAAGCCCGATGGTATCAACTCTGTTGTCATCCGTATCATCAATGTAATCATTAAATAAAATATGTTGGAAAAAAAGTGGTGTCGGAGTCGTAGCTCAGTGGGTAGAGCCTTTGGACCTGATCCAGAATAGCGGTTGGGTCGTGCGTGGGTTCGAGTCCCACCGATTCCAATAAAAAGGTGCCTTTTTTTTTTCTAAGGGTAGTATCATCATCATGCAAACGGGGAAACCGTTTCGTTTTCATACGCCTTCCTCTATCTTGGTGGTGGGTCCTTCGGGATGTGGGAAAACCGCGTTTACGGAAAAACTCTTGGTAGACAACCCGGAGTTGTTTGAAACCCCACCGACCCAACTGCATTATTGTTATGGGGCCTGGCAAGATCGATTTCAAGGCATGCAAGATCATGGGGTGGTGTTTCACGAAGGGATTCCCGATCATGAGGCGTTGGTGCAATGGTTTCCTGAAGGACAGGGGGTCCTGGTCTTGGATGATTTAATGGACGAAGGGAGTCACGATAAACGCGTGTTGGATTTATTCACCAAACATTCGCATCATCAAGGGGTGACGGTGTTGTACTTGTGCCAAGACATGTTTCCCGTGGGTCGCTATGCCAAAAGTATATCCCGCAATGCCCATTACATCGTGGCGTTCAAGAACCCCCGAGATCAATTAGGGGTACGCAAGGTCATGCTGCAATCGTTTCCGACCACTTGGAAAGACACGTTGGAGACGTTTCATCAAGCCACGACACGACCGTATGGGTATTTGGTGTTGGATTTACACCCCGCCTCCTCCGATCAACAACGTGTGTTGAGTCACCTATTAAAAGACGAAGGATGGACGCGCACTTATCAAAAACGAGTATAAAGGGAGCCCCTTGGAACAGGAAACAAGAGAGTAATCATGGCCGATGAAGACCGTCAACCTCCGCAATCGTACGATACCGTGTCCCCGGCGGGGGTGGGGGCGTTCAGCAGCAATGTCATGTCCCCAAGGGCTTGGCAAGATTTATTTATCTCGGGAGACCAAGGCCTTCTCGACGCCGCCCAGGAGGAAATGCACCCTGATCCCCTCTATGAGTTTATGCAATCCATCCCCCCTGCCGACGTCATCGCGAGTTGGCCCGATTTGGATGGTGGACCCACTGCACAGGCCTCTTCCCCCGCGGGGGTAGGAAGTCCATGAAATCAACCATCTTCTGGTGCTCGAACCCCTGCGACTCCTCCAAGCGTACCCCGGGCAGCGGGTGCTCGAACAGCAGCGGGTGCTGGGGGTAATGGTAATGGACGTGGTGGTGGACGTAGTGGACGTGGTGGTGGTGGTGGACGTATACGCGGTGGTGGAAGCGGTCGTGGTGGTGGTGGTGGTGGTGCTGGTGCTGGTGGTGGTGGTGGTGGTGGTGGTGGTGGTGGTGGTGGTGCTGGTGGTGCTGGTGGTGGTGGTGGTGGTGGTGGTGGTGGTGGGGGTGGTGGGGGTCGTCGTGGACGACGACCTTTTCGAATACGAGGACGACGACGAAATACCCCCACTTCCCCTTTGACACCTGCCTCCAATCCAGCTACCCCTCGAGGATCTTGGACGTCTGGGAGTTCTGGCAGACAGCCTCGTACCTTGCGTCAAGCCGATTTACAACGACGTTTACGGATGCTGTTACAAGATCAAGAACAGTTGGCCCAAGGACGTGAAATTGCTAATGTCACCATGACCAATAGCATTGTGACCAGTTATAAACAAGGAGGAGCACCGAGTGTACAAACCTCGTCGTCCCGGGTATCGCCGTAAAGATGAAAACCGTCGTGTCGTTATTGAATGGATCGAAACAGCATGGACTTCCCTTCCCGCCGGAATTATTACAACGCATGGATTCCTTGTATGCCTTTTATCATCAACAATGGTGGTGTTATCGCAAAATGTTGAATCATTACAAGTGTATCAATGCCTTGTTCAATGGTATGGCCTTACTCCTGATGGCCGCTGGTATGATTGCGGGTCCCCTTTTGGACAACAGTACCTTGGTAGCGTGTTTGGCCGCGGTGGGCACCGTGGTCAAAGGATGGAATGATTTTAAACAATACCGATTTAAAGTGACCATGAGTCGATTTGCGTTTACCACCTATGCCAAAGCCTTGACCGAATTGAAAACCCATGTGCGTGGTATTCCCTTGGAGGATCTGGAACGATTTTTAATCAAGATGCAAACGTTGGATGACACCATTGTGGATTTCACCCCTCCATTACCCAAACGATGTCTCCAAGATTACCATCGTCATTTTGTGTACCAACCCTTGGAAGCCCTATGCTATGTAGACGGATGTCCTCGTCCCTTGAAACCCAAAGACTACTGGATCCATAAAAAGCCACTTCCTCCTAGTCCTACACTCTTAGAACCATGGCCCCCCGAAGAAGACGGACAAAAAGAAAAAGAAGAACCCAGCAAGGAGAAGGCATACCTTGGCTCGTCGACGTGAAAAAGGGGTATGAAGTCACAAGTGATTTGGTCAAAGCCTTGAAAAAACCGCAAATGAGTGCTGCCCAAGGGAGAAAGATGGTATCGGGGTACAAACAACAATATCAAGCGTATAAAAGACGAGGGGGTACCAAAGGGTACAACAGTTGGTTGATCGACAAAGGCTATGCCAAAAAACCTAACAAGTGTTGTATCCAATGAAACGTCTTCGACGTCAACGCAGAAAAAGGAAACAACGAGGAGGCGCTTTAATACGTCGCAAACCCCGTTTGGTGGATAAAATTGCCCATGGCATGAGTATGTTT
The DNA here is from genome assembly GCA_964017195.1 of Siderastrea radians. Lineage (NCBI taxonomy): Eukaryota > Metazoa > Cnidaria > Anthozoa > Scleractinia > Rhizangiidae > Siderastrea > Siderastrea radians. The sequence goes on from OZ024898.1 coordinate 7,718,135, forward strand.
CTCTCAGGCCCCGCGCCTGGGTTTGGACTGGCTTTAGGCAAATTAGGGGGTCAAGCCTTAAAAGGCATTACCGATAATGTACAACATGTCCGACGACAACGAGGTGGGGGTTGGTGGTCCGATTTTAAACGCAATACCCGTCAAGGCTATAAAGAGACGCAAGACCTCATCAAACAAGACAAAGCCCTTCAACGTTTATTGACGGGTCGACCATGGTGAGGAGAAGATTACGACGACGCCGTCGTCAACGAGGCGGTTTTTTAAATCTATTGGTCCCTGCCATGGTGGGATTGGGGAAAGCCGTGGCCTTGGAAACGGATAAACGTATAAAACGCACGATCCAAAAAGCCAATCAACGCTATCGTCGCCGTCGTCGGTAAACGATGCAACGTCTTCGACGTCAATTACCGTTTTTACGGTCCATGTTCCAAGAAGCCAATGGTTCCAAACGTCAAGAGTTGTTACAACATGCCAATGCCGATCAAATCAATGCTGTGAGTGAACTGGTGTTGAACTTTTTAAAAAACAAGATTCCCGTCACCCCACCCATGCTGGCTAAACTTCAACCCTATAAAAAGGTGCTACGCGATTTGGGACGTCGTCGACATTCCGTCAAAAAACGTCGTCAGTGGTTAGTCCAACAAAAAGGACGCGGCTTGTTTCAAGGACTTCACGAGGTGTTATGTCAATGTGCTCGACCGACCCGTTAACCCTGGCCACATGGATCACCCTGTTACAAGAGGCCAATCGGGCCACCGACCAGTGGAAAGACGCCTGTTCTTATTGGAAGCATAAATATCACCTGTTGTATCGCGAGTACCAACATATGTTGAGGTCCCGCCTTTGTGAGAGCTGTCGTGAGATAGAAGACGGGGAACTTTGCGCCGATTGTAGTCAACCCCTATGGACGAGGTCTACATGATTCCCCAGAAGGACTTGGAACAACTCGTCCAATATTACAAAGGAGAACTCACCGAAAATGCCTTGTTGAACAAAGCCGCGACGCTGGCCGCTAAAAAACATGTGTTGTTGGCCAATCCCCAATTACCCCCGGCCCTGGTTAATGCTCAAACCAAACCGTTGAGTCAAGAATTAATCAAGTTAACCAAACGCATTCGTCAATTTCCTGGCGGGGTGGGAGTGGGTGCACCGGGGGCCCCGCCAGGCGAAGACGAAGAGGAAGAAGCCGGGGATTTGGTGACGGGACCCGTGGAACAATGGTTGAAGCGCATGATAAAAGGCAGCCCGTCGACTCCCAAACCTCCCATTACCCCTGCAACCAAGAAAGGCAAAGGAGCAGCCACCACTAGTAAGATTGTCAAGAAAGGGAGTCCATCCACTAGTCGAGGGGATCTACAATCGCGTTTAGAAGCCGTGCGAGAACGTCGCAAGACTTGGGAAAAGCATTTAGCCGAAAGTGGTTTCACGAAAGGCAAAGGCAAAGGCAAAGGCAAAGCACCCGCCCGAGAAGTGGAACGATTGAAACCTTTACCCGGTTGGGAAGATTGGGCTCGTGGCAAAAAGTTACGACGTCGATTGGATTACGACAGTGACTAAAACATGCCCACCAAGAGGAGAAGGGGTATCAAACGGAAACGCCCCCAACGAGGAGGGGCCTTGGATGTCCAAAAATGGATTGCGAAAACCGGCAAAGAATTTCATTGGCCCGGTTATCAGTACATGGGCCCTGGCACGCATTTGGCTAAACGTCTGAAACGTGGGGATCCCGGCAAAAATCGCTTGGACCAAATTGCTAAGCAACACGACATTGATTACAGCCGTGCTAAGAATTTGCAAGATAAATGGAAAGCCGATACCAAGATGATCCAAGCCATTGATCGATTACCCGGCAAGAAAACCAAGACGGAACGGGTGGTCAAGAAAATCATGCAAGCCAAGAAACGTTTAAAATTGTAAACATTTAATTAATATGTTGAATCAAAAAATGTCACATTGTTATTCTGCAGTTCGGTAGTCTCAAGCACGATTGGCGAGACAAAACCCATTGTGATGTAGACAAAATCCAGATAAAATAAAAACAATGTCATTTTGATTGATGAGTTGTCATTGTTCTCTCACAAATACGAATGTTCTGCCAGAGACGAGGGGGGTTAAGACATGAAATCAAACAATAAATCCACGCCCTCGTCGTCGTATGACATGTCATGAACGAGGTCTTCAGGGGGTAACAATGCCTCCAGATCAAACTCCTCGACATCGTTCATGACCTGCTGCCAATCATCGGGTGACATGTCTTTCAATAACTCCTGCAAATACGAAACATTCTCCCAATCAGGGGAGTCCGCAACTTGCACGCTCCCCGAATCCAAATCAATGAGAGTATGAGAGTCCGTGGGCGGTCCGTTTGTATTCACAGATTCCAGTGAGTCACAAAAGGCTTTCACATACGTCGCCACAGGAACGGATTTCAAATAATCCGTCAGGGGGATGGTTAATGTCAAAGGTCCTAAAGCCCTCAATTTCTCTTGAGTTCTCTTTTTCTCCACCACCAGATTCTTTTCCCGGTACCGCCTTTGGGCCTCCCTCAGCTTGGCTCGATTCCTTTCCCGGTAGCGCCTTTGCTTCTCCCTCAGCTTGGCTCGATTCCTTTCCCGGTAAAGCCGATCACACTCAGCCACGCGCTCTGGATACCTTGCCTTGTAGCGCTGGCGGCCCGCCGCCTGCTGTTTACGACGTTTGTCCCGGTAACACTGGCTGTACACCGCGATGAACTCTCGATTGTTTTCTCGGTACTTTTTTTTGGAGGCGGCCACTTTCTCTCGGTGTTCGGTCCGGTACCGTGCACATTTGACCATGTTGTGTAGTCGTTTAGCCCTGAGGACTGCCCGTTCGTACTCACTGTCGTCGTCGTCGTCGTGGGGGTCATAGTCGGCGTCGTCGTCGTCGTCGTCGGCGTCGTCGTCGTCGTGGGGGTCATAGTCGGTGTCGTTGGTGGAGTCATCGTCGTGGGGGTCATAGTCGGTGTCGTTGTCGCTTTGATGGTAACTGACTGGGGGTCTGTGACGGCTGCGGAACTCTCTTACGCGGGACATCGGGCGAGGGTGGCGGTGCTCGGGGAGGTGTGGCTGGCCGCTTAAACTGGTACCGCCAATAGTCACAGCAATAATCCAGGCCCTCGATGTACCAGTCACAGGTCATTTGAGGGTAACACAGGGAGTGGAAGTGGGCGGCTCGTGCTGTCCGGGTTGCCTGAGCTGCCGCTTTGAGCTGCTCCCTCTCTTTCAGCTTCTCCCCAAACTCTGTCACCGTGTCGTCCAGCACCCACTCCGCCTCCACTTTCTTCAAAATCTCCTCGACTTCCAAATCTACTTCAAAGTCTTCGAATCTTTCTAATAGCTTCTCATGGCCAGCGTCCATTTTGAGATGACTCAGCTCGAGGGTCGATCTGTTTTATAGTCTCTCATTCGTTCCCGTCATGCACCATGGACCCTAACTAGAGAGGGGGGAGGGGGGTCCCCCCACCTCGTCCCACCCCTCCCTAGGGCACCCCCTCTCAGGGGGGCACCCTGTTTAGTGATTGGCTCCTTCCCCTCCCACGTGACCTTTTGGTTCTCTATAAAAACAGACCCCCGATCTCCAGTCAGTTCATCTGATCATGTCCTCTCGCCAAGATGAAGAGGAAGCGGGGCCCAGTGGCCTCGCTAGAAGCGAGGTCCTGGCCCTGCTTGGCCTAGAGATGACCGATTCTGAGAAAGAAGAAGAAGAAGACGAGACGACAACTTCCTGTGTGGGACCATGTATCGAAGACATGTCGGACAGTGATGAGATTTGTGAAGAGGCCTTGGATCGCTTCGAACGCCAACGTGCGTTTCAAACCCATCTTCTTCAACAAACTGGGGGAGGTTTGGATGCCAATGCGGAGGGTGTCTTCGAGTTTCGACTCAAACCCTATGTCGATCGTTTGAGCAGCCGTCTGGGAGTACGTGAACGTCATTTCAACACCCAGTTGCACCAAAGGGGGAATTTCATTCCCAATCAGAGCATGACTCGAGCTCTAGAAGAGGGGTTACGTCGCGCGGTGAATCAAGTGTTGACCACCACCACACCACCCCTCCACGATCAAGATCGTCTGTACTTTACCATCGCCTCCAACAGACTCCATAATAATTTTCAGGGCTGGGGATTACGTGCAGGAGAATGGCGCCAAGGCGGCGACCGTGTCGAGGCTTTATTTCAACGTTTAGCCCAAGCCCTCAACAGCAACGAACAATTTGAAATGGACGACTCCTTTCAAGTCTCCATTACTCAAGTCCATCATGCCCCTCAAGGAACCGGTAAACCACGCCGGACCAAACCCGGACATCAACCTCTACGAAATTTAATACCCAAGAAACGTTCCATCATCCAGATCCAAAACAGGGATGACCTCTGTTGTGCCAGAGCCCTCGTCACCGCCAAAGCCAAAGTGGACCAACACCCCAAATACAACAGCATTAGAAAAGGAACTAAACTGCAAAAAGAAATGGCTCTCTTGTTCCATCACGAGGCCAACGTGCCCTTCGGTCCTTGTGGCTACGATGCCTTGACCCAATTCAGTACCGCTCCTTCCCTGACCGGTTACCAGATCCTGTTGGTGGATGCCGACCGTTCTTTTCACATCACCACCTTTGGTCCCCTTCAAGACAAACAATTGATCCTGTTGCACGAGAAAGGCCATTATGACGTGATAACCAAGTTGCCAGCCTTTTTCGGGGTCAGTTACGTCTGTGCCCATTGTTGGAAACCCTATAACAATGAGGGAAAGCATCGATGCAACAACAAACGTCATTGCAGGGCCTGTTGCCAAAAAGAGTGTCCTGATTTCTTGGAGGCGTACCCTCGAGGCCAGAAAGCCACGCAACGTTGTCAACAATGTCATCGGGACTTTTTTGGAGACACCTGTTTCCAAATGCATCTCGTCAAGGACCACGCCGGCAAACCCGTGACCAACCTAGACTCCTCCGTCTGCTTTCGGCGCCGTCGCTGTGCTAAATGTCTCATCCTAATTCCTGCTCGCCACATGGACAACCATCAATGTGGCTACATTGATTGTCCCTGCTGTCATGAGTACGTGGACGGTGCAACTCATCGTTGTTTTATTCAAATAGCCACTCAAGACAAGAAAAGAAAGAGGAAACGGCAACGAGGGCCTCGCCCTAAACGTAGGGTGGATGCCACACCCGAGGAAGACGATGAGGAGGACAGCATACCACCCCTTCATGTCTTCTTTGATATTGAAGCCATGCAACCCCAAGAACAACACATTGCGAACCTCGTGGTGGCCGAAACCGAAGACGACGACCAACCCATGTGTTTCCCTGGCAACCATTGCGTCCGAGATTTCCTGGAATGGTTGGATACCTTGACACTCCATGATACCCGCCAAGTTAATGTGTTGGCCCATAATTTCCAAGGATATGATGGATATTTTATCATTCATCAATACTATGGGGACAACAGGATCGTCGAGCAGCTACGGAACGGGTGTAAACTCTTGCAAGTCCAACATGATCGTATCCGCTTCATCGACTCATTGAGTTTCTTCCAGATGCCTCTGTCCGCCTTTCCCAAAACCTTTGGATTGACCGAACTCCACAAAGGGTACTTCCCCCACAAGTTTAATCATCCCGACCATCAAAACTACGTAGGACCCATCCCAGCCCTCGATTACTACATGCCTGAAACCATGTCCCCCGAAGGCAAGCAAGCCTTGGAAACCTGGCATCAAGAGCAACGCGACCAAGTCTTTGACTTCCGCAAAGAACTGGTTAAGTACTGCCAATCCGATGTACGTCTCTTGAAACAAGGTTGCTTGACATTCAAACGATTGTTTGAAACGCTGACGGGCTTCAACCCCTTCGACCACATCACCATTGCTTCGGCCTGTAACCGCGATTTACGCATGAATCGGATGATCCCCAACAGTATTGCCAGTGAACCCGTCCGAGGATGGCGCAATCGCATCAACTACTCCAAGGTGGCCCTGGAATGGTTAACCTGGTGTGCCCAAGAACAGCAGAGCCTTCAACATGCCCGTAATGCCGGCGAGTATTGCATCCCTGGCACTAACTTCCATGTCGACGGTTTCGATGCCAGTACCAACACCATCTACGAATTTCACGGGTGTTTCTGGCATGGGTGTCCTCGCTGTTTCCCCATTCGTCACGAAAGCCATCTACGTCACTATGATCGAACCATGCAAGATGTCTACGAGACCACCCAGCAAAGAATCCAACAATTTAAAGAGCTCGGATACCATGTCGTGGAAATGTGGGAATGTGATTGGTCCCATCTCAAAGACACCTCCTTGGACATCCGAACGTACCTGGGGACCCTTGAGTTGACAGAACCTTTGAATCCCCGTGACGCTTTCTGTGGGGGTCGTACCAATGCCGTCAAACTGTACCATCACGTGACACCCAATCAACAAATACATTACATTGATGTGACCTCCTTGTACCCCTGGGTGAACAAGACCTGTGTGTACCCCAAAGGCCATCCTCGTGTCATCTTCAATCCGGGACACACCGACATCACCACGTACTTTGGCCTCGTCCAATGCAAAGTCCTGCCGCCACGTCATCTCTACCATCCTGTCCTCCCTTACCGTCATGACTCCAAACTCCTTTTTCCTCTCTGTGCTGCCTGTGTGGAACAAGAGATGGTCAAACGGCCCTTAGACAGATGTGCAGAATGTGTGCACACCGACGAACAGCGAGCCTTGACGGGAACATGGTGTACGCCCGAATTATCTAAAGCGGTGGACTTGGGGTACGACATCCAGTACATCTATGAGGTCTGGCATTTTGACGAAACGTGTGAGGGCCTCTTTAAGGACTACGTCAACACCTGGTTGAAGATCAAGCAAGAAGCCAGCGGGTGGCCATCCTGGGTCGGCGAAGACGAAACCAAACGTCAGCAATACCTTCGAGAGTACTTCGAGCATGAAGGCATTCAATTGGAGTACGACAAGATCCAAAAGAATCCGGGGTTGCGTACCCTCGCTAAAATGATGCTCAATTCCATGTGGGGCAAGTTTGGACAACGTCTCAACAAAACCCAAGTCCAAACGTTTCACGACCCACAAGCCTTCCACCGTTTTCTAGATACCAGTACGTTGGACGTGCGTCACGTCTCCGTCATCAATGACCAATTAGTGGAGGTGCATTACCAGTACCAAGACGAAGACATCCCCGTGTCACCCAACCTCAATATCTTCGTGGCCTGTTTCACTACCTGTTGGGCCCGGCTCCGACTGTATACAGCCCTGGAACAGCTAGGGGAACGTGTCCTCTACTACGACACGGACTCCGTCATCTATTGGACAGAGGAGACTCAAGCAACCCCGGTCTTGGGCGATTACCTCGGCGAGTTTACGAGTGAATTGGGCGACGACGACTACATTGTGGAATTCGTGTCGGGCGGTCCCAAGAACTATGGCTACGAAACCCAAAAGGGGCACGTTGAATGCAAGGTGAGGGGGTTCCGCCTTAACAGCGAAGGCAAAACCCAATTGAATTACCACATCATGCGTCAGAATGTCCTGGACGAAATCCAGAAGCCCCTTCTACGTCCACGGCAGACCCAAGTCGTCAAATCATATCAAATTGTACGCGATCCCAAACACTATCAACTCTTCACCTTCCCCGAGTACAAGCAGTATCAGTTGGTCTACGACAAGAGAGTCGTGGATCCTGTCACTTTCCAGACCTACCCTTATGGATACCAGTGAAAGCCCCAACAAGATCATCGAATGTGAACAGTGTGATCGAGAACATTTGGCGTCACCACCACCACCCCCATTCTACAGTTCCTTTGCCATACCTTTGATGAGAAATCATCAACTACAACAATGGATCCGTGACAACAACCAATGGCGAAGAATAACTCGATGTCAAAAACAATGGTGGGGACCCTCTATTGAACATTAACGAATTGTCGTCTGTTAAAAGGAACACTCACATCAAAGAGGAACTCAAAGTCATCATGGAACCCTTATTTTTTTTTTTTTTCTCACTTATTGTGAAAAAAAAAGTATGACAATAAATTATTTTTTTTTATTTTCTTGTTGTTGTTTTTCAGTCAAGGACCACCCCCGTTCCCCCAATTGGACTTTGGACTTTGAGCCCGCGTTTTCTCAGCGGTTTTGCTTCCTCCTGAGCCCACGATCGATTTTTCCGACTGCTCAGCGGTTTCCCATTCGAAAACACGTCACTTCCGGTTTGGGTCATGTGACTTCCGGTGACGTCACTTCCGGTTCCGATCATGTGATTTCCGGTCACTTCCGGTTCCGGTCATGTGATTTCCGGTTCCGGTTATGACGTCATTCTTACATCAAAACGAGGCTCATCTTCCCTAGTGGGCCCACATTACTACTTCTCCCCCTGTTAGTCCATTTGTTATGTCACCCCAACCACCCCATCCATAAACAGAAATTGAAAGGCCAGAATACTTAAGGCCAGGGTCTTTGTCTCCAACGTTTTTCAAACAGGGATGCGGTGTAGGAAAACAACCCAACAGCTTTACTTTTTCTTTTCCAAGAGTGCCACATGACACTTGGTCAATACCTGGCCAGTTTTCATGAAAGTATCTGTGTCCGTCTGAAATTTGGCCACAAAAATAGTTCTGGAAAGATCTGTTATAAAAACCTTTCCAAACTCACAAATAGTTCATAAGGCAGGACTGAGGTTTGGGAAGCCGTCTTAATTAACAGGTTCTGGCGATTTTGTTTCCTCGTTTTCTCGTTACTGCAGACATACATAAAACGATCAAGAGCGTTTCATCAGGATACAACCCGTTTTTGCCATTCTTTTCTCGGTGCTGGTAATTCTGATGTTGCTCTCTCGCGTTTGATTGGCTTGTTCCAAGTTCTCAGACAGTAGGAAAACAAACACGAAGCTAAAACGCGAGACGGTTGAGTGGCTGCAGTAACTCTCCCCAGCTCCTACGCGTTTTGTTTTCGGGGTCCACATTTTAAATTCTTTATTTCACCATTCCTTCTGTCTTACCCATGATGTATGTATTATAGTTGTCACTTCAAAAACTTTTCAAAATTTTTGAAGTGACATACGTGGTTTCTAAGGTATACGTTGTTATTCCATGCAGTGGGAATGAGCTATAATCCGAAGGTATACCTGCGTCCTGAGTAGATGAGGGCGTTTCTAAGCTTTATCGGTTTTACTTTTAAACCGTCTTTTCACCAAAGCTGTAATTTAACTTCCCGCTCTGCACATTTTCAGGCAGGTTATTAACTAGGCTAGCCATAACCTTTCAAATGGTATATGTTACATAGGCGTTGAGATAACTGAGTTATGTGGGAAATAAAATCACAGCTTGAACAATTAGGCCGGACAGTTCGACCAACGTAAGCAAACAAAGTCTAGAGCATGTTACCTTTATCACAAACACGTTTTCTCCACTTGAAAAAACATGTGAGCGCTCTTGTAGATCTAGGAGACAGCGGGACCTCTTCTTCATATGCATCTGTGTAGTTTAAGAAAAGATTTTCACTAAGGCCCGAACTTTCTAGTTTCCAAATGTTGAGGATAACATTCGCAAGGTCTCATGTTTAGTTTGTGCTATTTACGAAAAGCTTTATTAATATCGATTCAATTTGTGTGGATCAACATATCTTTGATTACTGCCGTTCCTAGACTTGCGCGCGAGAAAACGAAGAGAACAAGAACAAAACAAACAAATTAACAAACAAACGCTGGGTACAGACTAGGCTCAGTCTCCAGCCGCGAGTGTCTCGATGCGCCCGCGATTCTCGCCATCTTCACGGCTGGGCGCACGGGTTTGGTTGCATGTCCGTGACGTCATTACAATTTTAATAATTATGCAGACAATCCACACGTCATTTGCTTAAATTTTATCTGTTTTTTTTTATCGTCTTGAAAAAAAGCGAAATGCGAAAAGTATGCCTGAAACGTCCTCCTAAAAGTGTGAAAATTCAAGAGAAAGACGAAATCCCGCTAAATTATGTCGCACATTCTGCCCCGCAAATTTCAGGGGGCTTGTCTCTGATTGGTCAGTCTAAACAATAACCAAACCCGTGCGCCCAGCCGTGAAGGTGGCGAGAATCGTGGGCGCATCGAGACACTCACGGCTGGAGACTGAGCCTAGGTACAGACAGCCTTTGGGAGTTTCTCGTGACAAGGGTGTTGACTTCGTGCCGACCTTTGATGAAATGTGTGGCAAACGCCAGGTTAAGTTGTCAAATATGTGGAGTAGTAAGACACAATTACAAGTTTTAAAATTGGCGGAAATTGGTTTTAAAATTAGGGAATCGTTCTCGCAAGAAAAGAACTGACGGGTGCACTAGGTCAGTGTTACTTTTAGTTTCGTTTAATCTTAATTCACCTTGGAAGGCAATTTTCGTGATTGGGCTCAACAACGAAGTTTCAGTTTATTTCCAAGTCAGTTTTATTTCTTAGTATCTATATATCAAAGTGTTTTTTTACGCCGGGTGAGATTCTCCCTATTATGGTCTAAACGCCTTATTTCCAAGTCAGTTTTATTTCTTAGTATCTACAAATCAAAGTGTTTTTTTACCCCGGGAGGGGTACTCCCTACAATGGCCTTTACGCCTTATTTCCAAGTCAGTTTTATTTCTCAGTATCTATATACCAGTGTTTTTTTACCCAGGAGTACCCTGGGAGGGGTACTCCCTATAATGGCCTATATGGAGAGGCTCCACCCGAAAGGGGTACCTTTTTCAGGTTTCAGGTATATAAAAGGGTAGAGATTTCACGGGCTGAAGTAAATTAAAGGGTAGGGAAATCTGTCATTTATGTATTTAAAAGGGCCTTTAATTAAAATATTTCGAGTAGATAATAATATTGTTTTCTGTTTTTTTGGTTAACATCTCTTCCGGTAATACTGTTCTCCCCTAATATGCAATGTTTTTAAGTAGGTATGTGAAAGGGGTACCATTTTTCACTGGAGGGTATGTCACCCCCGGGGGTTTACGCTTTGACTCCACAATTTAAAGTGGACGTAGCCTTTCAAAAGCTGGCTGATGAGCTTAAGTAATTCTAACACACAAGACTAATTACCAAACAAAATCATACAAACATTTGGGGACATCAATCTCACCATTGATAGAGAACCACATTGCTAGTCCGGGGATTGTTCGTGTTTCACCACAGAGGCTGTGTGGGCAAAAGTTCAGTTGCCCTCCTGGCTCAACTTTAAGCAGGCACATGCAATCTTCAAGGACACAGGAGACCTGCCCGTGTTCTTGACATGGCTTTTCTTCCTCCGGGCAGTAAGGACACGCGACGCATATTTCATACATTAAATTTCTCAACCAGGGAAGCTCACATGACATATTTTGCAGTGTCTCTACTAAAAACATTCGCACGAGACTTGCCACTTCTGCAATTTCACTACGCGAGGCTTCATCCTCTGGTTTTGTTTGCTTTAAGACGATCTTGATGAACCTTTTCTTGCATAGGAGGATTAACTGATGTTTGAACTCTTTCTCAATGAAGAATGTGGATGCCCCATGTAAGAAGATTGGCGGCTGCCTTAACCCACGCACAGAGCACCACTGGGTGCAGCGTGACACCAGCTGCAAGAAGAAACCATGAGGAACGAAACCCCCTGAGAACTGGAGATACAATGGGCATGGATCTGAAGATGAGGGATTCATTTTACGAAGAGTTGGAGGTGTCCTGTTTAGCTGAGCTGGTACATAGTATTGCACTTCAGTTGGAGAGGTTGCAAACTTAACAATCAATCCAAATTGCTCCATCATGTTCAAGATGTCCTCCTTGACAAGTCCTTCCTCACAAAATTTAGAAAAGACGTAATCAACAAGTTCCATGCTGAGTAAACCTGTTTTCTCCATGTCTTTCCACAAATTGGTGTGCCTAGGTTCCTGATAAAATACCGAAACATCAAAAATAAGGAAACGCTTCAAGTTACTTTTTTTTACAGAAGTATTGTACTTTTTTATATTAAAAAAAACTCTCTAAAAAAATGCAGGTAACCTTATCAATTTTTAAGTTGGGAAAACAATGACAGTTTCAATTATTTATATAATTTAAACTAATAACAGACACATCGGTACCACTTTCAGCATTAGTGACCTTCACATAAGACTACGAGTACGAGATTGAGTAAGAGTCTCACCAAGATCGTAACCAGAGCTTCTTTCTCTGCTGGACATCAACAGGGAGAAGAAATGGGTCTGGGCAAATCACTAGTTTGAAATTGGAAATTCGTAGCCGCATTCAATGTCGTATTTGTGCTCGCTATTAGCAGCTGTCAGACCGAGTAGATAGATTACTCAAGGAAAGAGAAAAAGATAGCAAATTTAGCTGAATTTGTTATCGGTCATACCATATTATTCCCCATATAGCAACCACGAAACAAAAAAAAAACATGACTCGTCGACTGGCGACCCGGGAATATATGAGTTCCAGTTCGAGTTAAAGTTCGAGTTGACTAGAGTTGGTCTCGAGTTACTAAAAAAAAACACTGATTTTAGTATTGAGGCTAAACCGGATGTTCGTTTGCGCGCCTTTACATCGATGTTTGATTGACAGTTTTCTCGGAACAATTTACAGACGTCCATCTCGTTCGCGACAGGCTCAGGTTGGGAAAATTTGTCTGCTTACCGCCAATTAACCTGGAAGTTAAGTCGAACTCAAATGAACGTAAATCGAACTCAACTCGAACTCGACCTCGAACTCATGAATTTCTCGATGCCATCGCCGGAAGTCGAACCCATAGTTTTATTATTCCAGTGGGATGCTTTGACCACTGAGCGACAGGAAGAAAAAGGTCGTGGTTTCGACTAAGTCCCATGCTCGCAGCAATAAAATGAAAGAAGTAGGAAAATGAGTAAAATGGAAAGGAATTTTAAAGGCAAAACGAGACTTGTGAGGAATAATTAAAAAAAAAAAGCGAGATTAAAAAGAGCCTAAGATCGAAACAACCCTTCTCCTCCCAAAAATCAAACGGTCTGAAATCTCAAGAATTTCAAGCCTCCAAAAAAATCGCTAGCAGCCCTCGGGCAAACAAGTCAAACCGGAACGAGTTCGAGTATAAAAAGGATAGGGTGATGTAGTTTCTTACCATGTCGTTGTAAGGACGAATGGTTATAAGTTGTTTAAAAAGATCAATCAACCATTGAGCCTGCAGTACAACTGTGTTGCGGTGTCTTGCAATTATGCCAAGGTCGTGATAAAAATCCAGCATAGTGGTAACCTCATTCTCATTGTCGATGAAGCACACTTCCTGGATAATGGTTTGAAGTTGTTCGAGCCTCAAGTAATACGTTTTCTGGTTGACTAAGGCTTGGACAACCTTCTCAAAGTTAAACCACCTAAAAGGCACAGTAAGCATAACATAATTGAATAAAACTAATCAGTTCGAAACTGACTTTACAAAAAATAAGCAAGACAAATTTGAACAAGGCTAATCAAGTCATAAACATGAAATATGAAAATCGAACAGAGTGCAATGTTCGAGGGAGTTGCTTTGTGTGACCTACACATGTATGGGAATTAACAAGGTGCACAGTCTTAGACTTTAGACGTAACAGTAATCGAAATCTGGGTGGGAAGGTCCTGAAATGGGATTTAAGGCGTGCACTTCGAGGCACTGAGTTAGATGGAATGTCGATTGCATGATCAGGGACAAGTTGCTAAGTGCTGTACACCTGAGATCAGTCGATGACACTGGATGTTACTTCAAACCTAAATTTATCGTCGTTTGCTTCTTTTGGACGTCAACATCATTGTGTTTATACATACCATCATGACACAGGAATTGAAGAGGTTACGTTGTGGGAGATATTTCGCCCTTAACTCAAACCTCTGCTAAATAAAACATAAGTAGTTTTTGTCGAAGACAAAATGTTGCAAGAAAACCACGACGAAGATATCGAGTAATTTTGTTAAAGGAAGAAAGAAGCATAATCAGCAGCAGCGCTAGCATAATCAGCAATTTTCCACTACACAAGGAAAGTGCGTAAAAAAAAATGCATGGCCCAGATTGTTTACGTTGTAATTCATTTCCATCCGGGCCATCCGTAGCCAAAGACACTACTTTATGGTTTCAGAAAACCCAAAAACTGCTGCAATACGTCTTCCAGTGTTTAAAAACATATAATGAAAATAATTAGCATATCCCTCTAAAAGGAATACCTACCGATAAGAGCTGTGCCATTTGTTTATGTTTAATATGTGTTTCAGACTAAACAACTTACCGAAGAGGTACCTCCTCCCCCATGTAAGGTTCTTGCTTCAACACTTCAATCATTCGTTTCTGAAGAGCACAAATCCCATCACAAGATGAGCCTTGCATGTTATTAACTGAAAAGAAAGGCCGGATCACGTGAGCATCGAAGTCCTTTCCAGAAATTTCCGTCTGAATCTGCAATTCCATCTTTTTTATGTCCTGAAATGGTTTGTCAGCATGTGTTCCTACGATGAATACTGGAGGGCGCAGATAAGGTAAATCTTTTTCGCTCTCATTGCATTCATCCATCGCTGATTTTTGTGGAGACATGGTACTCACTGAAACAAGCCAAGACAATAAGTTGTCCAAATTCGTTTCACCGCTTGGATTTTTCAGACAAGTGATAACTCCTTGCCGAACACAGGGCCGAGCAGTGTTCTTTAGTCCTTTGCTGAGATTGTAGACAAGCATGTAAACTGCTCGTGACGACAAGAAAACTGGGTAGGAAGCGTAATAAAGGTGCTGTCCAGCAAAGTCCCAAAGATCAAGAGTCATATGGTGTTCTACTGATGTAGTATCACTTGGCAGGTTCAAACCTTTCAAATGCTGAACAAGAAGATTTGTAAATTCTTCTGAAGGTGAAGTGGTGTCGAACTTCAATTCAGATTTGGCTGGTTCTTTCGAGGCATTTTCATCTTGGCTGTGCCTGTGGTTAGCAGGAGGAACTTGGTCTATTTTTGCTGTTCTTGGGGCTTCTCTGATAGGTACCTACATAATGGTTTTGAAATGTTAGTACTGTTGCTGTTGCCTAGATCTCAAAATGAATACAGGATATGTTATTAAATCGAACTGATTTAGCTTTTACGTAGTTTTTAGCTTTTACGTAGTTTTAATATATTTCATTTTATTCTCATTTTATTAATGTATTTTTATTGGCATTTTTCCTTTTTTTATCGGTTTTATCTATCATAGATTCGTTTTATTAATTTTAACTAGTATGTTGTGAATGTAAAGCGCTTTTGATCATTTCTATGTTAAAAGGCACGGAAGCAAATTAATAAATTATTATTATTATGACTATTAATTATTACAAAAACGTCAACTATGTTGTGATTAACGCTTTTTATCAAATACGAGTACAAGAAGGAAATTATATGCCACAAATCTATCTCATTTTATTTCACTGATTAACAGAAGTACAAGATCAGATTTAATTGTTAACCATTCCATTTTTAGATGATTCGTCTACTGAGATTAACACAGTTTCCCTTGAAAGGTCCTAAGAAAAGTGTTATGATCCCGTTTGCTTTCGAGTAACTTAACAGGAAGCGAAATAATAATGATAATGATAATGATAATAATTACAAAATTGAACGCGTTTTGCAAAAAAGTGCTTCATTCAATCGGTAACTAATATTTTAGTTAATAGTCAGAAAGCTGCTTTTTTGTGTTTTGCAGTTATTAATGAGATCAGTTACGCGAAGCTTAACTAAAGGTAAACGGTCTTATTTTAAAACAGAAAGCAGCAAACGCAAGCTAAGTCTTTCTTAAATATGAGCTCTCCGTCGGGACGAAAAAGAAACTGTCATGTGATGTCATATTTATTTGGCTGGACATGAAATAGACTGAGATGACCACTGGTAAACAATCGATGGTGTAGGATAACCCAAGAACGATATATTCAAAATGAGACTTTCTACCGGACGAAGTAATTAAAAAAAGATGCTTTTAGAAAGGTTTTTACGGTTCGGCGCGACGCACAACTTTGGACTCCTTTAAAACAACTGCAGGTATGAGATACAGACAGCAGGTTTCTCTTATATTTTTATGTTTACTGTTGACCTACCTGGTTCATTGGAGATATTTTCTCTTTTGGTTTATGATGAACTTCCGGTTCCACCTTCGCTTCTTCTTCCTTTAGTTCGCCAGCCACCATCATTGCAAGGTCGTTTGCAAATTGAGACACGCCTAGATGCTCATCAGTGCGCTGCCAGTTCTTGACTTGATCAATGTCAATTTCGAACTTTGATGGGTCAACCTCTATTCCGTCGGTGCTCTGCTCATTAGGATCAAATGGTAAACCTAAAAAGGACTTCTTCAAACTTGTCTTTCCCGCTCGATCTTGGCCTATCAGCATGATTCGAGTTCGGTACAACTTTATTTTTCCCGTCTTTAAAGCGTTTTCATAGGCGAGCCTTGCCCTTAGTCCACGTGCTTGAATCTCTAGGGGAACTAAATTAATGATAGAAATACAACCGTCATAGACGCTAACAAAAATGACCCTCTTACATTTTGCTTTACTTTTCCAGTACAAGAAGAGAACCACTTACTATTACCAGAACGTTATCCTACGATATAGCAATATCCTGGTCGTGCGTAGTTACATTATGTTAAGCTTTGTACTCTGAAAGAAAAGAAATTAGGTTTGAAAATGTACCATTTTCAAATACGCCCTTCTGCGCCTTCTGGTATGGTGTGAAAGAGGTTGTGATGGTTTCCATATATAATTGAGATTTAAAGAATTCATTTCATGCAACACTCAAATTTTCTCAGTCATAATTATTTTAAGTTGTTATTAAGGGGGAAAAGCCCTGCAGAGATCAGTTAGATGTCATAAATACTGCTGTTGTTTATAGTGTTTCAAACTGTTTTTTGACGGGGAAACTTTACAGTAATACCTGAAACGCACCAATCAAGTTTTACAGTCTTCAGAGCCTGACTTAACTGCCAGACGACCAATAACATCTCGAGATCATCGACCAATCAGGACAACGACCATAGACTTATAACATCGCTCTACTGACGATTCACAGTTCACTTGACTCTGATGATGACTTCCCTTCAGGTTGTCGAAAAGTAAGTCAATGTCACCTCAAACAGTCCTTCTCAGAACTACACTCACCTGGACGATCATAATTTACCGACCTGTGATATGACTCCTGGGGTCCGTTTCTCGAAAGTCCCGGTAACTTTTCGGGACCGGAGCTATATTTTATAATCAAAATCTATAGAATGGTGGTGTCGCTTTTACCGCGCAAACCAGCTCGACTTGTTTTTTTTTTTACCTTACAATTTTACTGATAAGCTTTAAAAACAACAAAATGTGAATCTTTATGGCAAAGCTTGCGCTCATAAAAAAAAATTTCCGGGCCCGAAAAGTCATCAGGACTTTCGAGAAACGAGCCCCTGGGCTCAAACCTTTCATAATACCTGAACTGTCAATTGGAAGTCCTTCCGTGTCTTCTACTTCCTTGATTTCTTTGAAATCCTCCAAGTCCGCCCTTTCTTCTAATCCTCCTCCTGTTACTTCCTCTTCTTGGCCAATCACTGAAAGAACATCAGTAGATCAGGTGTCATAACTGTCATAGAGCGCTTTTCAATTGAGTGCCGAAAGTAATTCGTGTTTTGCTTTGGTTTTGCTTTACTTCGCTCTGTGATTGGTTAAAAAAATCTCGCGCCACTTTCTCGACCAATCAGGAGTAAAACTCAAACCAAATCAGTCGCGACTTGCTCGCGCTCGCACGTTTTTTCCCGCGCTTGACGCCAGTAACATGTACTTGCTTCGAGTTCTGATTGGTTCATTGGATAATTTGTGTCTGTTGTGATTGGCTGGGGTAATTACTTTGGTTTTGGTTTTACGACACTCATTTGAAAAGCGCTCTACAGAGTCATACTGACAAATTCAACACCGGAAAACTCAGAGAGGAACAAACAGGACAGAATGACTGAATATGTAGGATAAGGTAAAAAACTCTTTTCCAAATCTGATTGGATCTAATGTCCAGTCTACTGTCAGTTTAAATTTATACTGAGAGTCATTATTTCAATAAAAGTAAAGTAGAAGATTTTAGTATTTCGTGAACGCATTTTTCTTAATTGCAGTCCATCTCCACCTTCTACCAGGCCTCTTCATCTCTTCTTCGTCTTCCTCGTCATTCCATTTTTTCCCCTTGTTTGCCGCCTTCTTTATAATTTTATCTTTTCCACCACTTTTTCAATTAAAAGACTTAAAGTTCAGCAAGCAAACAAACAAAAAAATAAGCTCGCTAGCTCACAGGTTCGGGAATTTTATCGGTGTGGTTCTGGCACTTCTTAACCACCAGGTGGCACGAAAAGGCTTTCCGACAGAAGCCCTATATTAAGACTTGGGAAGAAGGGGTCGGACTCCCCCCCACCCACTCGCGAACTGAAATGCTTGAAAAATTCAAAATTTCCAAGGAATTGTCACCAACGTTTGTGAAGTATATCTAGAATTTATTTAAGAACATTAATGTGTGTTACTTTTTGTGGAAATTCCTATGTTACCGGCATCCTTGAAAAGACACTCAAAAGGTCTGCGTTGATGAGTAAAAGATTTCAGTCAGACTAGGGATTTTTACCTGAAATGTCATTAGGAAGTCCTCTTGCGGTTGAAACCTTCTCCCCTAGTTCTGTCATCTTTTGGAGTTTACTATAGGTACTTGCTTGTCTGTTATCTCCAAGACTTCGATATGACCAGGCTAGAGTCTGGTACGCCAATATCTCCTCTTCTCTATCTTCCAACTCCTTGGCAATAGGTAGCGCTTGTTCAGCGTACCGAATGCTTTGCTGATAATTTCCGAGCATGTATGACGACCTGGCGACACTTCCATACGCTGCTCCCTCCATCTGCAAGTCTCCCATTTCCCTGGCAATACTTATCACTCGCATACCACAATCTGTGCTCTCCTGGTAGTCTCCGAGTTTGTAATACGAAATGGCTAGAAGTCCGTACGTTCCTCTTTCTGCTTCTCTGTCATCTAATTTGTCTCCCAATTGCTTGACAAGAGCAAGCCTCCGTATGGCAAATGTTATGCTTTGTTGGTAGTCTCCAAGCCCGCGGTATGCCAGGGATAGAGTTCTGCAGGCATGCATCTCTGTCATTCTATCTCCGATTTCCTTGGCAATACGTACGCATTGTTTGCAGCATGATATGCTCTGCTGGTAGTCGCATAGACTGTAATACGACTTGCCTAGAGTTCTCTGCGCATCTGCCTCTGCTTCTCTGTCTCCCACTTCCTTCGCAATAATTATCTCTTGTTTAGCAGACTCTACGCTTCGTTTATAGTCTCCGAGACAGTAGTACGAGTTGGCTAAAATTCCGTAAGTTCCTCTCTCTGCTTCTCTATTTCCCATTTCCTTAGCAATGCGTATTCTTTCTTCAGCATATTGTATGCTCTGTTGGTAGTCACCTAGACCATAATATGACCTGGCTAGGAACCTGTGTGCATCTACTTCTACTTTTCTGTTTCCCGCCTCCTTGGCAATATTCACCGCTTTTTTCGCGTATTCTACGCTCTGTTGAAAGTCTTTTAGACCGTAATACGACTTGGCTAGAAATCTGTACGAATCCCCCTCTGCCTCTTTGTCTGAAAGTTCCTTGGCAATAGCCGCTCCTTCCTCGGCACATTCTATGCTGCGATGGTAATCTCCGAGATTGGAATACAACTCAGCAAGGATAATATACGCCTCTTCCTCTACTTTTCTATCTCCAAGCTCCTTGGCGATATTGAGCTCTTGTTTTGTACACTCTATAGTCTGCTGGTAGTTTCCAAGACCACGATATGACTCGGCTAGAATTCTGTAAGCCTCTCTCTGTGCTTGTCTATTTCCTGTTTCCTGTGCAATGACTATCCCCTCTTTGCCGCATCGTATGCTCTCTTGGTAGGCTCCTTGGCTGTTGTAAGTAAGCGCAAGAATTGTGTACCCATTTCCCTCTGCTGGTCTATCTTTCACCTGCTTGGCAATACGGATCCCTTGCTTAGCGCATGCTACGCTTTGTAGGTATCGTTCAAGATTGCGATACAACAATGCTAGAATTCTGTACCCTTCTCCCTCCCCTTGTCTATCTCCCACTTCCTTGGCGACGGTTATTTCTTGTTTGGCATTGTGTATGCTCTGTTGGTAATCTCCGAGGCTGCGATATGCCCCGGCTAGAACTCCATGGACATCCACCTCTGCCTTTTTATTTCCCACTTCCCTAGCGATGCTAATTCCTTGTTTGGCACAATCAACGCTTTGGTGATAATCTTCGGCCCAGTAGTATGATCTGGCTAGCACTCTGTATGCTTCTCCCTCTCCTTCTCTGTCTCCAAATTCCTTTGCAATACTTATCGCTCGTTTTGCAGACTCTATGCTTTTCCAGTAATCTCCAATACTGATATACGCCAAAGCTACAATTTTGTATATCGCTCCCGTTAAGTCTCTACGTCCACACGAGTTGGCGAAACTTATTTCTTGTTCTCCGTGTTTAATACTGTTCTGGAACTCTCCAATCTCGTAATACTTACTAACTAAATGAAAAGAATCTTCTTTAGAAAAACGTTTCTTCCCCTTTTGCCTCAAATGTACAGCATGGGCACTGAAAAGTGTTGACTCCATCTGTATCCTGTGAGACAAAAGAATGATGTGAGACATAAATAATAGTAATAATAATAATAATAATAATAATAATAATAATAATACTCTGTCATTATTACTGTAAATTTATATGTAATTTTTTTTGTATTATTGCTATGTGCGGGTGAGCATTTCCGTATGGAACCCGCGCAATACAAATATTAAATATTACCAGGAGCCCATTAATGGCTCCTGATATTGCATATCATCTTATGTAGTTTATGGATGGTTGAGAGTTTAGATTTTAGATTTTAGTATTTCTTCATTCCATAAGTACCTGTTAGTTGTAAATATTATTATATATTTTTTTTTAAATCCAAGGCTCACAGGTTACGCTATGCGCCCTGTGTAGCTAGTTTAGCTTTTAGCATACAGTCGTGAATTCTGCCATAATTAGTTTTAGGATTCTTTTTATAGGATTTATTAAGTTTGCACTAGTGAAGGTTTAGGATATTATCAAGATTTTTAGTGTTGAATTCCTGCAGGGCAACGTAGGTTACGCTTTGCGCCCTATGTGGCTAATTCTTATGCATTTATACGCTGTACACTGCAGATAATAATAATAATAATAATAATAATAATAATAATAATGATGATGATGATGATGATGATGATGATGATAATTTGGTGCTCGACGTCGTACTTTTATTTCTAACGTTGTTTTCTTATAGACACGAGGTTTTTACTGTTAGCTAGAAGTACATTCTTCCCAGTCCCTCACTACCTTGGATCTGCGTTGTTTTAAATGCAAATATAAGGCTACACTCATAGCAGGACTGGGTCCCCTTTGTTCAAAGCAGGGTTAAGCTGACTCAGCGGATTAGCGTCAATTTTTTTATAGCCAAACAACACGGATTCCTGTAAATCTTTAAACTTTAATCCCAGGTTAGCGTTAACCGGCTTTCGAACAAACGGGCCCTGGACTCTTTGGACCTGGGGCCCGTTGCTCGAAAGTCCCCATAACTTTTCGGGCCCACAGCTATCACATAGAACGTTGCATGGCGTATAGTTTTTAGCCCCTATATCAGCCCGATTTGTTTAACCAACTTAGAATTTTATAACTCAGCTTTCAAAACCAACAAAATTTGAGTCTTTAATGTAAACACTGCGCGCACAAAGAAGCATTCCGGAACCCGAAAAGTTATCAGGACTTCCGAGAAACGGGCTCCTGGGACGGTAGTGACTTCTCTGCTCGAAACAAGTCCTAGCGGCTTAATGCGTTAGTAACTGACATTTAATTTCGGGAATTAAAGAACGGCACATCGAAAGAAGTTTGTTGCTAATACTGTGTATAGTGAAGACCATATTCGACCGATTGCAATCACACTGTAGTTTCTACAGTTCAGATAAACTGATTTCTTTCGTTATTCATTTCATAGTAAACAGCTATAAAATTACAAGATGTGCATCGGTAACCATGCAAATCATGAAAGCGTCCGTTTATTTTTCAAATTCGTTCGTTGTCCTGGATTTGCATAAGTTTTATTTGGCTTTTTTGATTCAATTTCTTGATTTGTTTCAATTCCTGGGTATTAGTGAACAGTTTACTGAATGGGTTATGGGTTTGTTTCCTTTCTCTATGCGTTTGCTCATCGAGAACAGATGGGAGCTGATTGGTCATCCAGAATGCGAGGCGTATGCACATGCGAAGCTTGATTGCACTCCGTTAGCTCGCGCCAAGGGTTAGCGTTTGTGAAAACCGAACGCCAAACGCAGAATGCAGTATGTACGTTTGAACACTCTCATACACAATCATTTTAGAGCTAAGCATTGTTCGATAGTGTTTAGGCCTTGAAGAACTTGTCTACATTTTTTAGGATTATAAAAAGCACTCATTCTAGATATGGTTAACTTCCAGTTATTTTCATCACAGGCAATTGGCAATAACGATCGAGAGATGAACACTTTTGGATTCTGCGTTCGATTTTGTGCAAAATAGCTGTGGTTAGTTACTTAGCTTTACTTGATATTTACTTACAAAATGCTATTGCAATGTCAAAAAATGTTTCAATGTTTTCAAGGTGATCTTAATTGTGATGTTGCACACATCATATTTGATTCAAGATGAGACTTACCCGTTCTCTATTACAGCATCTGTTTCACCAGCTGTTTCACTTCAGCTAAGCTCGCTCAGTCCTCTTATCGACTCTAGAATCTTGTGAATGTGAAAAGGAAGAGACATCGTTAACTCTCCAGCAATTTCCTAGGATAAACGCGATAAAATTGAACAAACCATGATTGTTGTTGAATTTAGCCTTCTTCGCCTTAAGCTTGACTGGCTAATCGATCGATAATAATCAATAACAACTGATCACGTTTAATAGATATACCTTGGAGGTCGATGATTCAAGGACAAGCTGAGTGTCAAAGAATACTAATCGATTGTTTGCTGTCGTCCTCTCCGGTAATAAAGATACGCTACGACACTTTTTGTGTTTTGTTAACTTTTTCTAGTGGCTGTCGGTTGGTTATCGAATAATTATCGATTAATTGGTTGATTTCTTAGAAGCACACTCTTTTTATTAGCATAGACAGGAAGTTTTAAGAGACTCTTTTCTACCTTGTTTCAGCTGCTGATCAGATCAGTGGACCGAAGGAGAACTGGCAACGATTAATTGAGCTCCTGTTGCGTGCATTTCTTGTCCACAAAGCTCTCTTTCCATTTTGTGTTCTGTTTGAAGGGGTAACTGAATATGAACAATGAGAAAGTTTCACAATGGCTTCATTTCGCTACAGCTACCCGAATTCATATATCCTTGTTCCTTTGTTATTTAAATTTTGTAAATAAACAATGGCCCTAATTTTCATGAAGAAACAAAGTCAGATAACGCAACAACTTCGCCGAGTTTGAAACTTGGGTAGTAGTGATTATTTACACCTTGTTCGAAGACTTTTAAAAGTGAAAAATTTCACCCTGGATATTGCAAAAAAGGGCAATAATGGCTGAACTTTCGATGCACATTTCGGTGCGACTCAAGTTCCGTCATTGTCATTGTTCCATGACCATGGCGCTTTCATTTTCTTGCCTTCGCTCTGACGAAGGGCTAACACCCGAAACGCCATCTTTTGAATTTTTGTACGGTGGCCAATTTACCTTATCAACTCAGTTGATAAATCCAAATTTTTTGTGTTTTACTTTCCCATCGACGCAGCACCGCAGTCTCAAGTCTGTCAATTTGAGCGGTACATTTGTCTTGAAGCGGAGATATAGGCCGATGAAATTCAATAACCAGCCAATTTTTAACAGACGTTTGTATACAGGTATACGGTAGTGATGTAGTAAGCGGTTTATCGAAGAAATCGTTACCGCCATAATTTCGCATCTGGGCGAGAAAAAACGCTCAAATTTTCAGGTTTTACTAGTTGTAAGGTGCTCTTTCAATTGGTATCGATAGTTTTTCATCCGACCTGAAATACTTGGAAGGACTATGAGGTAGTCAATTTGATATCCTTAACACTGCTGGTTAACTGTAGTCCCTGGAATTTACTATTGCTTGGGCTCTCAATACATTATACAATTCAAATAACGCAAAAACTAAGATTTAGGAAGTGAATTTTGAAGCATGTTTGTTTGATTCTTTGCTAACAATTACTTGGTTAACTACCTGATTAAATTTACAGAGGTCAACGCGCGTCGTTGAACGTTGCATTTCTAAGTCATCAGGTTTTCTGTTCCAGATCTCTTACATCTGAGAAACCCACATGAAATGCGCAATAACATGACATAGAGGCGCCAAGGGAATACAAACTACGTGAAAATAAATTTTCTAAGATTGGAGTTTTGCCACCACAAAGTTTAATAAAGGTCTTGTGGTCTCAAGAAAATTCAATATATTTTTATGACCACGTTCATAAAACTTTCAAAAAAGCTTCGGCCGTCAAGTAAATATATATGCCTGTCAAATGTTTTTAGCCAGAAACATTTCAGCAGAAAACCATCTCTTGTTTTTAGGTTCGAAAAACGGCTTTCTTATCGATGGACAAATATACCTGATTTTAATTAAATGGGATTGCTTGACAGTCTAGTACCAGACAAAACTGAATCGAATTCTTTAAGGGTAATTCGTCTTGGGCATCTTTGGAGTCTGTTATTCATAATTAGTAGTTTTACGTTTAAATCGTTTGAATTTTAATCACTTTTAAATCTTTTTTTTTTAATTTTACTTTCCAAAGAATTCGTTTCTGCCTTTTATTTTTAAATTGTTTAATTTTAAAATGACTGTGAACAAATTTTACTAGTTGAAAAATTTTATGACGCTCTGGTATGTAAACATTTTGAGGTATAGTTTCTTGACAGTCTAGTACCCAGGCCGTCCTTTTCCCGCTCACTCGATTTGGCGCGAAATTTTGTGACTTTCGCGCCAATTCGAGTGAGCGGGAAAAGGAAACTTCGCTAGTTTCTTAGTATTTATGGTTCATTAAGACGGAAAAGTTATATACTTGCCAACTTTTTGTGATTCATAGGCGTGACATTTTTATCCTGAGAGTGTCAAGATTTTTCGTAGGGACCGATAATATCGGAAGATGTCCGACGATTTCCGAAGACGTCCGAAGATTTCCAAAGACGTTCCGAAGACGTTCCGATTCATGGCCAGTTAACCGATGCTTTGATCATTTAAACGAGTATTACGATGTCTCCAGTGGCTTTCCCTTCTAAGATCCGAGCTTTCGCGAAAGTACGATCATTATTTTCTCGCATTAGTTCGAGTTTATTTATATACTTTATAATTTTTTTTCAAAATGAGTCGGTTAAGGCTGTAAAGGCTCAGACTTTTCCACCAGGCGTGAGAAATGGGAACGCAGGCGTGAGTAGGCGTGAGATCGCAGTTTTCGATCCGCAGGCGTGACAATCACGCCTTAGGCGTGATAATCACGCCTTAGGCGTGACACTTGGCAGGTATAAAGTTACTAAGTAAGCGGTCCGGTTGAATGTCATTTTTCTTCTTACTTTTCAGAATGTTGCCTTTCTATTCGAAGTTCAATTTCAAGCAATCCAAAAATACCTCAAAATGTTTACATACCAGAGCGTCATAAAATTTTTCAACTAGTAAAATTTGTTCACAGTCATTTTAAAATTAAACAATTTAAAAATATAAGGCAGAAACGAATTCTTTGGAAAGTAAAATAAAAAAAAAAGATTTAAAAGTGATTAAAATTCAAACGATTCAAACGTAAAACTACTAATTATGAATAACAGACTCCAAAGATGCCCAAGACGAATTACCCTTAAAGAATTCGATTCAGTTTTGTCTGGTAGATTATAATGCAATGGGAGAAGTACCCTCTAAGAAAAGTGAACTGAATTTTATTGGCTGAAAGTCACGTGGTTAAACATCCATCGCAAGCAATACATCAATTCATTGAAGTTTGCAAGGTGTGCCGAGAAAGTGAAGGTAAGAAATTTTACAGTTTTGTAAAACTTTTTTCTACAAGAAATAAGGGAATAGTCTGTGATGAATACTGTGAGTTTAAATGGGAAAAAAGAAAAGATCTTTGGTAATATTTTAGCCATTAGAGTTCGGCTAGAATAAGACTAGAATTCTTGCATGCATCATCTGTTTTCATGTCCATGAGAACAAAATTAACTTTCCAGTATCTAAAGCGAGTAACGTTGAATTCCTGGTACAGCAAAATCTTAAATTATATTACGTATTGTTATCAGATCTTGTAAAATGCAAATAATTGAAACTGCGAAAAAGAACAGTTATCAGAAGGAAGAATATTCTGAAGAAATATATGTCGAAGTTTGTATTTGAGGTGACATCTGTTTTCTAGCGTATATCTAGTTCAACGAATGTTCATTAATATAGAAGCCAATCGAAAAATCCTCCGAGAAGTTTACAATTAAAAATGCTATCTTAAAAAGTTCGTCGGTGTTTCTACTAACATCTCATTTCTGTGGCTGTTTTCTACCACTGATAATCTGTGCTGCTTTCGTTGCAAGGGACTTGTCATTCGGTAAGGAAAAACAAACGAGCAGATGGTCAACTAGCAAAGTTGAAAATGGAGACAGCAATTTTGCCACACTGATAAGCATAACAATAAGCTTGCACAGTTTTAATTTCCGTTTTTATTGCTAAAGGAGGCTGCACATTCCCTGCTATTATAGAATAGGAAATTTAACAAGGTTTTTTTTTATTTGAAATTTCACACACTACTTACAAAGACTAGTACAGGTACACTAATTACAATACAATACAGTTTCTACAGTTACATTACTCTACTTACAATACTAATACAAATGCCACACTACTTACAAAATACAGCTACACTACTAAAAGATATATATTATATGTACTGCATTAAAAAAGAAAATTTTTATCTAAGGTCAAAAAAAAAATTCAAAAAACAGAAGTACAAACTTAGGCATACTTAATTATTATTAACATATATTGGTGAGAAAAAAAATTAAAAGTAAGTCAATCAAGAAAGCCAAGAGAGAAGGTGATCCCACTTTTTATAACAAGGTGGAGAATCCGTTGTCTTAAATTAGTGAAAGTTGTTAACTGGGTAGACTTTCGGATCAATATTAACAGCGATATGTATAACGAGAACATCGCATAACTGTAAAGGTAATCGGCATTTTTAATGTTCGAGGTAAAGGAATTTCTAGGGGGAGGGGGGGGGGGCTTTATGTAGATGTCAGAACAAAACTAATATCGCATTTTTCCCGGCACTTTTTGAATATACCACTTGGAAAATATAACCCCCAAAAGATGTGATTTCCGACTGTTATCCTTATTAATATTTTCTTGTTCAACACACGCTTGCAACATGCTGTTTCTTTGTCCGTAAAACCCTCCCAGATACTTGGATATATAGGCAGACTTTATTCGACGATATAGGCTAAAAATGTTAACAAAGCATGGGTTTGTTGTATAGAAAACTATAACATTAAGTTAATAATTTAATGTTAAGCTCTGTCCTCATCATTCTCCAAAAGTAAAGAACGAACCCACATTGGTTCAAATACAGCCTATTAACAGATCATATATACGCTATCACGTGGAGTCGACGGGCTCCTTCATTATTAAAAACACTCGACTGAAAGAGAAAACAGCAGGACAGAAAAATTTTCGCCACTGTTTAAAGTTAAGAGGAGTTTGACTTCTAATTTGTCGCGTTTAATATGCAAAAAAATGGGAATATAATACGTCAGGTGCCGGATTCAGGAAAAAACAGCAGGACAGAAAGAGATTAAGCCCTTGTTTAAAGTTAACAGGCATTTTACTGCCTTATTTGTCGTGTTTAATATGCCAGAAATGCTGAAAATACAATACTCAGAACCTAATAATCCTAATATATCTTTTTTCTAAAAGGTTAAAAAGCCAAGCACGCCACTTATTCGATCATGAAAAAGCCTTCATCAGCCTTCGATTCTTCACCTTTTCTATAGTTAACATGCATTTTTCGTTAGAGATGCTCCAAGTCATTGAACTTAATAAAGTTGGTGTATTCTTTGAATTATAAAAACCTAACATACTGCATTCAGGACAGTAGTGTTTTAAATTGCGCATGGGCAGTTGTTAAAAAATTTGCCTAGGAGTTTAAGTGAACTTGCCATAAATGTATTTTTTGACCTTAAATGATGCTCCATATCAGATGCATTAAGGTATAGAAAACAAAACATTTCCGAAGATAATTATTGATCGCGTGGACGGTATTTTTCAATAATACTGTCACTAGCGTACCAATCTTCCTTGCATTTAAGAGAAGTTATACTGAGTTTAAAACTAGCATGTCTTTCAACACAGGACTCAGTTTCTCGTGAATATTAAAGCTCTGCTAATATTATGCTTCCACCACATAAGACTAAGCACCTAACTGATACTTTAGGTGGGACATCTGGTTTAATTTAGAAGACCTAAAACACATTTGGGTTGTTTTTTAATGTAAAAGCTTCAGCTTTCTTCCAGTGGAATTCCACCTCGAACTTTCTTAACACTGAAATATCAGTGCCTTTCGTTTTAGAAAGGTTTTGAAAGTGTCGTTTTGGGTACCAAAATACGATATCGAAAAGCGAATATTAGCGTAGCATTTATTTTCACGAGTGTTCCCGCTGTTGGAGATTTTTATTAGCAACCTTAAATAAAACACGAAGAAGGTCATTCTTTGTTAAGCTAAAAGATTTTCTTTCCCTTTCCTCGAAGTTATTTTAAGCCAAAAACGTATCCCTCTTTGTCAAAAAATGTCGAAACAGTTTATGTAGGTTCTGCTTGAAGGATGTTCTGTAAGTTCAGTTTAATACATTTTGGCACAGCGAACACCGAAATAATGATGAAAAATATAATTCAGCTCAAATCTTGGACTTCTTTTAACATGGTAGAAATTCTGCTTTTGAAAACCTCACACAATAGAACTTCGCATTAACTGGAATTCAGTACGAGACAGATGAAAGCTATTGTCAATTTCTTGCAATTTAAACAAACATCATACAGCTCCTATTTTCAAGGTGTTTTTTAGATACCTTTTTTACCTCCGTTCCAAGGACCTCCGGGGATCAAAATCCTCTAGCGGACTCTAACCTTTCGCGGATTTGGATCCCCTGAGAAAACTAAAATAAAAATTTAGGTCCAGTAATTCTTTAGAAAGAGAAACTTCAATCTCGATGTTGAATTCGTTTGGCTTGATAATATTAAATTTTATCTCCGCCAATTGAAATAATCCCTTATATTTTTTCTCTCTTTGTAGAGCTGGTGATCCCAAGGTGACAAGAGTTTGGATTTTGGGAAAAATACACTTCTGCACCGTTAAAATGCGTTTATTTCTATTTACGATAGTGCTCCATGCCGGGCTGGCCAGTTCAAGTGGTAAGTTTATAAACACGATCTTCATTTATTTATTACGCTCGGTTCCACACAACTTTAACATAAAAATGAAGATTGGAGAAGTTGTAATTTCATTGAGTGCTCGTTTTTCAATGGGCAGAAAGTCGGTGCAGATATAAACAAGACTGTCTATGTAATACTTTGTATAACCTGCGATCAGGCCGAATTTTAGCATCGCTCTCATATTCTCTTACGTGGGTCGCTCGCTAAAATAGGGCCTGATACAATCTCTCACAGGAGTTCGTGTGGGCGGCCAAATTTTGGCCGCGGGAATCTCGCAATCTGATTGGCCCTTTAACAATAGGGCTGTCAACGGAAGTAAATTGTCTACGAGACTTGCTCACAATTTTCAATCCGACCGCCATGGCCAAGGAACAAGTCTGCCGAGGTAAACGTGTCGCTCAAAGATATTCTCGTCGTTCTAGGAGAATTATCATCATTTCTTTCTCTCCTGAGAATGGCGTCCGGTTTGACGCAAGCTGTCTCTCACTCGGAGCAGAGAAGTACAGCAACAGTGTATCCCGTTTTATCGCACCGTGTCTCCAAATTTTCATTTGAAGGGTTTCAGCTATTATTGAAAATATAAGCAGAGTAGTGGTTGTTTCCGCGTTTTACGAAACAAAACGAACAGCAAGTATCTTTCGCCATGAGTGATCAACAAGTCAACCGATAATTCCGTAAACTTAACGATAAGCTGATGTTTAGTGAGAGCCACACTCAGCGAGATGCTGTATTTATTTTTACCCAAGTAATAAAGACTTTCAGTTTATTCATTCAGTGTTAATAATGTCGTTTTAATGATTTCTGACATTGATATCAAAGGATCTGACTAGTTTATAATAAATATTCTTCGTTTTAAAATTCGCTGCTGTTCAGAGATGAAATTCGCTGGTAATCTCAAATATTTATCACTTCTGGAACTAAATTAAATTACAAAGCACTCGTTTGTTTATAAACGGTTTTATTGATATCTTTTTTCTAAAGAGTGAAACTGAAGGTATTTCTCTTAATTTCCCAAGGTATTTTACGCAGAAAATCGGTGACAAATGCGTAGAGAATATTTCCGGATACCACCTGAAATGAGAAAGGATTCAAACATGCAGCATATTTTGGTACATGACAACCTCGTCGTGTTCTGAATTTTCATTCAGTTTCAGCTCAGACAGAGTAACTATGTACAATACCGGAGCGCGTACCTTCAAGTTGTAAATTTGAACGCTAGTGCCAAGATTTATCGTAGCCTGTGATTTTCTTATTTTTGCCGACATTTGAGGAATTTTTGCGAATGCCATTACATACACATATGGGAAATTTGCATACCGAGGAGCGTGCAAGCAAAACAAATTTTGATTGGCTGTTTTGTTGAATGTCAATCAATCAAAAAAGTGGGCGGCAGACGTTCCGTAGAAGAATTGTATCAGGCTCTATTTTTCGTTTCGCCCTTCCCGCCGGAATGTTTCACCGAGCGAAACGAAAATAGAGCCTGATCGCAGGTTATACTTTGTACTATCACGATTCTCAATCTCTTTCGAGGGAGTGAGACGTCAATATAACTACGTATTGACGTCTCAAAAGCGAGCCATGTGATTGGTTGAAAATTTCGCGCCGTTTTTGTTGAGCTCCTTTCATTCAAAACAGAAATTCAAAGTTTTCTTGTCAAAATGCAGCCAGAAATGTAAATTACTTCTGTTACTTTGCCGTTGGAAAGATAAAGAAAAGCGATATTCAACTTTAGAGTCCATGTTTATCGAAAAGGCAAGGTTAGACAAGAATTAAAACGTGTTTTCATTTGTTTTTAACAGTTTGTTTTTGTCGAGGTGTTGTTGTGCGCGCGCTAATCACGAAATCATGTTTTTGAAAGAGTTTTGAACGAAAAGGTGGCCGAGTTTGCGTTATTTTACCTGTTTTGTCGACTTCTGGAACGTAACAAAACTACATAAAGATGCTACTGTGAATTAATTTGTGCCGAAGAACCGATTTATGGTGAGAAGAGTCGATATTTTGATAACCTTTCTGCAAAACAAAGATTTGATAGCGCGTACAAACATTCGCGTGTTGCATGTTTACATTTATCATTTCAAATTACCAGCCTGCAGTAAGGCAGGCCTGTGTCACATATGAACCTAGTTTTATGGCCACGCTCACCACGTGTCCCCCATAGCTCAGTGATCAGAACATCCCACCGGTACCTGGAAGGTCATGAGTTCGACTCCCGTTGGGAGGACTCAGATTTTTTCTGAGTACGACTATTTCAACATTTCTTCTTTTAACACTTGACAAGTTGTAAGAATTTATCTTTCAATCCGTGCAGGAAATTCTCAGTTTTGCGTTTGTTTTGCCCGAAAAACGATTGATTCGTGATACAAAACTAATTGCAATTTTGAGACGACAATTCTGCATTATATTGAAGGCTTTGGAAGAAAATATATTCTCCTTACGGTATTGGGCTCCGTCTCTTTGCGACTCCGCCCAATATATTTTCTTCCAACTAGCCGTCCATTTAATGCAGAATTGCTGTCTCAAAATCGCATTTAACTTATATTATCTATGTAATACATTATGTTATCTTGATAGTTTTACCCAAGGTGGTATTACCGGCCTCTGATGTGGTGGCGTTACCAGGATACAAACTGTGGTGTTCATCCACTGGAACTCCCCCTATACAAACCTCCCTAATGTGGAACTCACAGGTACTAGATGCGGCAACAAATGTTTCGACCTCATGTCGACTGACCATGGAAGGAAAATACACTTGTAAGGCTACAAACATGTATGGAACTGACACCAAAGACGTCCAAGTCAGGTTTACAAGTAAGATGGTTTTTCTATTGATAATCTATCACTTGTTTCATCTCCTCGGGGACGGAGAACGGAAGGGTCAGGTTTTGAAGTGACGGGGGAATGCCAAATTTTCTCTTTTTGATTTTAAATTCGCGATTTTGGTGAAATGCTTTTTTATAGGGTTATAATTCCAATTTCTTCTCCCGGGGGAGGGAGGGAGGAAGGAAGGATCGGATTTTGAATGTACGGGGGAGTGCAAATTGTCTCTTCTTGAGTTTGGTGAAATATTTCCAGGGTAACAATTACAATTGCTTCACTTTTTCAAGAGGGAGGGTTAGTACGCTTCACGCAGGTCCCTCCACCCCAAAATCAACTGAGAATTTTTTGAATGTGAAAAAAGATTAACGTTTTACGCATTTAGGTCTTAATCAAACGAGAAACAGATTAATCTTCAATTTTCTGCCTCGTCTCCAGGAGTCCCTCCTTATTATGTGGTGGTGCGCGTGGTGTTTGCCCGCGCTATACTGGCTCCTGGGGACGAGGCAGTTGAATTTTCACTTTTGTTTGACTGCCAATTCTTGTGGATCCTGGTGCAACCGAGCACTGACTGTTCAAAAGGTTACAATTTCGACTCCCGTTTGAGATTTGCCTTACATGGAGAGATGGAGACTTTTCCTTGTCTCACGCTTGTGACAAATTTCCTACTTTTCCTTTTGAATTTCTTTTTTTACTGCAGCTTGTCCTCGATGTTCCCAAGGAGAAGGTGAATGGTATTCTTACTGGGGAAATACCCTGTCTTGCTGGAATGTGCAAACACCTGCAGACGTCAACTGCGCCCCTTCGATTGTCGAAGTTCTGTAAGACTCTTACAGCCTAGACTGCTAGCAGTGCCTTTCTGGAAAGTCGCGAGGGCGAGTGAAAGCCGAGAGCGCGAGCTATCAACAGCGCAGCGAGACTGGAGTGAGGAAAAAAACGACAACAACCCCCCTCCGCACGTTCGCTCCAGGTTTCGGCTTTTTCGCTCGACTATTTCGCGCACCCTCTCGACTATCCAGAAAAGGGCGGCTGGCAGTCTACAAACGGCTTAGTGTATTGTTGGTCACGCGATGCTGTCACGTTGTTGCGGATAGCAACGTTTTGCAGTTCTACTGTCAGTCTCCATCTGGCTATGCAGGTCAAAATGAATCGATGGGACAATGAAGATTACAATTTTCATCGGTATTTAATTCTGTTCTTGCGTACATATTTTCTTTTCAGGTACGTGTATGCAAGCTACTTAAAACCTCTTCCGGTTGATATGTTTTCTAGTCTCGTAAACCTACGTTACCTGTAAGCTATATGGTGTTTATTTTTTTTATTGTGTGCATTAGAGCGCTTTTCAAACGAGTGTCGTAAAACCAAAACCACAGTAATTTCACCAGCCAATCCCAACAAACACAAATTACCCAATGAACCAATCAGAACTCGAAGCAAATACATGTAACCGGTGCCAAGCGTGGGAAAACGCGTGCGACCAAGTCGGGATTGGTTTGAGTTTAACTTCAGATTGGTTTAGAAAGTGGCTCGAGATTTTTTAACCAATCACAAAGCGAAGTAAAGCAAAGCCAAAGCAAAACGTGAATTACTTTCGACACTCAATTGAAAACCGCTTTAGTCTGTTCATCTTATTCTTTATTCATTGGTATTGATATTAATTAAAATTCTTTGATAAATAATTCGTCTGTTTGTCTGTCTGACTGCTCAGTTAACATTTGTCAGTCGGTTTAGCTGTCTGTTTCACTGCCTGTCCCTCTGCGTCTTCCTATCTGATCTGTCTGGTTGTGGGAATGATTGTCTGACTGTCTGTCTGTCTGTCTGTCTGTCTACCTGTCTGTCTGTGAATTGTCTGACTGTCTGTCCACAAGTGACTGTGTGACAGTCCAACTACCCGGCTGTGTGTTTGTCTGTCTGACATTTAACAATTTATTTTTTGTCAGGTTCTTGGGATCAAACCACATTCAATCGATGCCTTTCGATTTATTTTCAAACCAAACAGATCTGGTGCAATTGTAAGTTAAACTTAGTAATGTTTTCCAGGAAAAATGTTTAATAATGATGATGATGATGATGATGATGATGATATCAAATATTTATACAAGGTAGTCACTTCAGTTATAAAAACTGCTATCCTTGTGCAATACTAGTAATAATGATAATAGTAGGTAATTTTACATGCATTTGAAATTAAGAATTAAAAAATAACTTTTCCCTTGAACGGAGAGAGATCGGACAACTATTCTCATGGATTTTTGTGTCTGGAACACTTTCAGCTTGCTTATCATATTATACGCGTTGCCATCTTATTGTAAGTAAACATGATTGTATTTTTCTTCAGGGACTTGTCGTCAAATACCATATCAGTTGTGCCGCGAGGTCTATTTTCCCATCTCACAAAGTTGTCTAGCCTGTGAGTTGATTATGCTTAAACATAATTTATAGGGGAATAAGTGTATTAGGATCCATTGACCAGTGAACATCTCTGGGGGTGGGCTGGAGGTGAGTGGGGCATCTCCAGCAATTTTTGATAGGGCCTTGCCACCCAAAACTATGATTCCTTATCCTATTTTAGAGCAGAAAATGCAAATTTTTAACGACCTCTGTCAGACCCAGCCACTGAAATCTCGATTTCAGTCCTAGATTCTGGAAGTCGAACTCTGTTTTCAAGTTAAGTTGTGTATTTATATGAAGTATGAAAACAGTAACCACTATTCGATAACAGTCGAATCCCTCGCAAAGCTATCAACTCATATGCTAAAAAAGCTCAGTGGTGGTCTAGGAAACCTGCTCGCTTCCGAGAAGTCTCAATTTCTTCTGAGTGATTTGATGGTGAAAAACAAAAATAAAACGAGGAAAGAAAAAACTTTTAAGTCATGGACTTGTAATCACTCGGGAGTGGGATGCATTAGGAGAGGTGCCAGTTTGTTAGCTTGGTAAAAAGATAAATCTCTTAGGAGTAGTTGTCGCTAAGCAGAGGGGGACGCTTTGAAGCAGTCGTTGACTAGAAGAGTCAGTTCCATAGACGACATCGCCGCATACGAGTAAATGTCGCTTTGGAGAAATGGTTACTTCAGAACAGATGTCGCTTAGGAGAAGTGGTCGCCTAGGAACAGTTCTCGCTTAGAAGAAGTAGTTGTCGAGAAGTGGTCGCTCAGAAATAGTAATGTTGTCATTTATAAAGAGGTGATCGCGTGGGAGTAGTTGCCTCTTAAGAGAGGAGGTCGCTTAAGAGGGGTTTTTCTCTGGAAGTTATAATGGTTGTTTAAGAGAGTGAAAAGCCGAGAAAATTAGAAATTGGTCTTTTGGTAGATTTGGTCTCATTGTGTCCGTTCTGGTAGTTCCTTTTACTTCTGTTTCAACTCTTTGAACATACAAATTTCAGACAAGAAATAAGACTATTTGAGACCATAACGGTACAAATCTACACTACATTTTCGACCAAAAACTTACCAAAAAAGCATCACTTTGGATGCTGTAGCAATAGCTTATAAGGTGGTTTTTACCTCATTTTCTTTGTGTAGGTCTGTCTTTTTGAAGGCTGGGACAACTTCTTTCCCAAAGACCAAACAAAATAAAGAAAGAAAGTTTTGAGGGCATGAAATCTGTTTGAGTGCTAAAGGCCTTTGGCCTTTCATTTTGTTTGCAGAAATCTGAGCTCAAATAATATTGCTGCTCTTGATGCGGAGATCTTTTCCAATCTTACGAGCTTGAACTATCTGTACGTGTGATACAAGAGTGTGAAATGGAAATATTTCTTGTTATCTTAAGTCCGATTTTGCAAGGTAATTGCTCATTTAAAATCGAAGGTTCTTTTAACCAATAGCAAAGAGGTGATGATTAACCACAAAGGAAAAAGGGTGTTCAAGATTGGGGAGGATTGAGATTGATATCAAGGAAGGTTGAAGGCCGGCACACACTCGGGGACATATTGCGGGGACATGTAGCTAGGACAAGCTCCTCAGTGTGCACTGCATTGGGTGCATGTTGCAGAGACAGTACGCAAGCCGACACACACTAGGGGACAATTGTCGCAGCAACAAATTTCCTCGTGTGACATCCTCGTTTTTGCGAAAAAGTTCTGTTGAGGGGACAGAACTTTTTGACTTTATGGGATAGCCAATGGGGCGTTTTTATTGGTTCTTACTATTTTGTAGCGGGGACAGATTGCAAGAGCAGTGCACACGATGCGACATTGAAAGTTGGGGTCATTTTGTCCCCGCTTCATGACGCACGAATTCAAACCAGCTGAATCTCATACAACCTATTGCGAAGACAAAATTCTGTCCCCGAAACAGATTTTTTTCGCAAAAACGGGGCTGTCACACCAGGAAAACTGTCGCTGCAACATGCCCCGCCTTGAGACTTATCACCCCAACGTCTAAATATTTGCTTTCGGTATAGTTAGAGATCCTCTCTTCAGGGAAACGAAGTTAAACTTATGTATTAAAATAACAGTTTTCTTAAGTATTAAAGAGAAAACGCCAAAGGTGTCACAAATAATTAAAACCATAACTAAACAAGGATGGTAAAATTGAGAAATACTGACATATCTTAATATTTTACTAAGATACGATTTCTGCCGGCTGGGGTCATTTGATCTAGCTGTTACTTAATGCGAACCTTAACGCCCTAAATAAATAATGGCGGCGGAGGGGATCATGGTTTGACTAACACAGATTCGCCGTCTTCTCATTTCCTTTCAGGTCTCTGTCCTTCAACAAAATTGAAATTCTTCCTGACACGATTTTCGCGAACTTAAATGAACTGCAATACTTGTACGTTTTACGCTATTCTATAACCAGTTTATTAAAATAATGCATTGTTAAAGTGGTACTACGATCAAAAAAATCACTTTTTATTTTTTTCTTCGGATTTCGAAACTTTGTTTACTAAACACTCCTCAAGCGAAATTTTAAGCCTTTATTTTTGAGAAGAAGACAGTTTATTTAAACTGCAACTTTCCGATTTAATGGTCCTCCATTATTACACCAGAAAGGATACAATGACGTCATTCACTCAAGAGCTTTAGAATACAGTGTGTGTGAAAGTGACCGAAAGTGGCTTATTTAGCATGCAGCACGGGGGTTTGAGCTTTCAGCCTCTAAAACTTGAGTGAACGAGGTCATTGTATCCTTTCTGGTGTAACAATGGCGGACCATCAAATCAGAACATTGCAGTTTAAATAAACAGTCTTCTTCGCAAAATTAAGGCTTCAAATTTCTCTTGGGGAATGTTTAGTAAACATAGTTCCGAAATCCGAAGAAAAAATAAAAGTGATTTTTTCAACGTAGCACCACTTTAAGGGACCGTTTGGCATATCAGGTCATCCAGGTAGAGGAACGGTAGTGAAGTGGTTAGCCCGTTGAACGTTTAATCAGAAAATCGGAGTGTCAGTGGTTTGACGCTACAATCGCGGCCGAAACGTTTGGGACAATGACCAACTTTATCCTCAAAACGCAACTAACACGACTCCTCCTCCCCCCCCCCCCCGAACAATGTTGAGAGTCACGAGTCAAAAATGTCTCGAGTATCTTGTACACTTTATGGACTTCAACATTGGGGGAGCTGGGAAGAGAGATTTCAAGATGTATTTTTAACACATCAATTATCGGCGATTTTTCATTTGATCAAAAAAACGAAGGAGGGGGGGGAAAGTGTCCTAAGATTGTAGATTGGTCTCTGCTTGTGATGTTGTTTTCCTGAGACAAAGAACTCAAAGGCCTTGTTTCCAAGATAACGGATTTGACAGTGAAAAAGTCTATACGTTATAAAATTTGTGTGACGAATCTTATTAACGCTATTGTTTTTCATTTTCAGAGACTTGTCTCACAATAGAATTCGAAACCTAACAGATGGACTGTTTTGTTGCGTGAAACGTTTGGAGTATCTGTAAGCACAGTGACAATAGCAACTGCATTCAGTTTGATTAAGAAAATGTGGAAGCTTGGTAATGTAATAAAGAGCAGCGATGGCGCAGTGGTGAGAGCACTCACCTTCCACCAATGTTGCCCGGGTTCCATTCCCGGACTTGGCGTCATATGTGGGTTGAGTTTGTTCATGGTTCTCGTTCTTGCTCCAAGAGGTTTTTCGCCGGGTACTACGGTTTTCCCCTCTCCTCAAAAACCGACATTTCCAAATTCCAATTCGATTTGGATTTCCGTCTCCCCAATTTGTGGTGCACTTGTGCACGGCTATAAGATTGAGACTATGATAAACTCATTTGATTTGATTTGAACCGTGTTTAGTTTATCAAGATTAAGGGACTACAAAGAACTTCCAGGGGGAGACGGGAGACTCAATAAAGCTTCGTTCGGGGAGGCCCCGTTCTAATGTTGAACCTAGGAGTTACCCTAAAATATACTAATTTTCTCGAAATAGAACCCCTCACTATTACCTAGAACAACAAATTGCAATGCTTTTATACCTGAAAGATAAGCTTAAAACAGTAGATCTTTGTTACTTTTCGCGAAATTATGTGTGGTTTGCAGGTAAATGCCGCGGGTAAATAGTACAGTCACGGGCGAACTATTCATGTCCGGAGTAAAATGCGGCGAGACTTAACCCGCAGCATTTTAACATTGACCCACGACATTTTACCCGCGACTTGTGAAGATCAGACCTCCCAATATGAATCAAGTAAACAACGTAATATCTCTGTTAAGGCCGCGGGTGACAAGCTGCTCATGAATAAATTTATAAGGCAAAATTTTGGAGGAGGTCGTACGTTAAAAAACTTTAGATCTTGATCGTTTGGGAGCCGATTTCGTTGAAACTTAATAGAGGGCTTAAGGAATGTTGGAAGTGTAACAAGATTGTTTTTCCTTTGATAAATTGCGTTTCTTTGCGATGCTTTGAACTTCCAAAGTTAAGATTTGGTAAAACGCGACTCCGTGTCCAAGTTTTCTCCTCGTGGAGAAGACAACGCTTCTTGATTTTGCCACTAATTGTAAAAAACCTCTATTGTGTCACAACAGAAGCCGATTTTGTGATTTCAAGTTCTAATGAAAGTTATAAGCCTTTAAATAAGTAAAATCGTCCCTGTTTAAATTTGAAGACTTAAAACTTCTGTTAAAAAGCCTGTTTTAAAAAAGTGCTTCTGTTGTGACAACCTACAACACACCTATTTTACCTGTCTGCTGTGTCAGTTCGGGAAATTCTATATCCACGCTGTATTCTTGTACACAAAATTGGTGGTTTTAGGGCTTCCGAAGGGTTATCGAAGAAACACGAGTGTTTAAGCCAAGAATATTTTATTATGCAAATTATGGATATAAAAATTAAGAAGCTATTGTTAACACTCCAGAAACAAACAATAGGTTGCATGCAATCTAAAAAAATCGTGTGTTTTCCGTCGAAAATAAACGAAAGAAAAAAAAAAGGCATTGGTGCTGAACCAATTAATATTTATACCACACACAAAATAGAAAGAGAATTTTACTATCGAAATTTTCCAAGCGGATTTTTTCCGCTTAAACGTAGAATTAAACACGAATTAAAACCAAAAAAACGACGAAATCCAACTCTTTTATTGTTTTCCAGTCTGTGGAGCAGTGTATATATACACAGAAAAAAACTTCACGGAGTTCCACTTACGAAAGACCCAGATGTTGATAAATATTGGACACAAAATTGGTGATGTTGATAAACTTTCGAGATAGAGATAGAAACAGTATTTCATTTTCGTTTTGTTTTGTTGGAAAAATTCTAAAAAGTTGCAAATAACGTTTCAACTAACAGATAAAAAATAAAAAGAACGGTACAGATACAACAAGCAAACGCTCAACGCATTTATTATTATTGTTATTATGAAAGTTTTTATTTAACAATACTTAAAATGCACAATATTTCCTGCCACACGATTAAACGCACGAGCAATCATTGATGCATAAACCAAAGATTATATACTGCAGAGCTTACTCACGAACATTTCGCGCAATGTCGCTATCATTCGTCGCACTTCGTGCATACGCTTTAAATAAATGAATACTAGTCTCTCACCCGCGGCCTTAACATCATTTAAAAAAAACCCGACAACCTAAGTAAAGACATTGTCGAGTTATTCCATTCGAAATGAGACTAAGTACATAGTTCATGTAGGTTAACATAACAGACATCTGTCACAACAGACCCAGACCCACATTAAGGAATGTGGCCTTAAAGACATGGAGCCATAGTCATAACGTGGGAAAACGCGCCTAACGCAAGCCAGTATTAGACTTTTGTTGTTTCTGATTGGCTTAAAAAAAGTGTAACTTCTCTGATGGGTTATTTTTCTCGATTGTAGCCTTATGGAACATTGTTTCATTCACTGAAGTTTTAATTTAGATAGAATCTGAATAAGGGGAGCAAGAAAAGTGTACCTTGCTTCTTCGAGATAAAGACACGTGCTGTCCTGTACTGGGGGAGCAGGGATGACGCAGTGGTGAGAGCACTCGCCTGGCCATGATTCGATTCCTGTACCCGGCTTCATATGCGGGTTGAGTTTATTGCTGGTTCTCGTCCTTGCTCCGAGAAGTTTTTCTCCGGGTTCTTCGGTCTTCTCCTCAAAAACCAACTTTTCCAAATTTCAGTTTATCTAGAGGGCCACCCTAATTAACCTAGAGTTAAATTAGTGCTACCCTCTCTAAACATTGTAATTTATTATTATTATTATTATTATTATTATTATTATTATTATGATTTTATTTTTTATTATTACTATGTTTTAATATGTTTTAATGTGTCTGGGGTTCTAATGCCACACTCTACGTCGCATGTGAGTTGAGTTTATTCAGTGCATGTAAGCATATTGCTCCGAATCTTGTAAGTCATGGAAGCACAATGCTCCGAATCTTTCTTCGGGTACCTCGGTTTTCTTACAAATAACTGACAGTACACAACTTGTGTAGTTTGACTTTCGACGCACACCTCATATGAAAAGAAGAACATGTTGCCCCGAGCCGGAATCGAACCCGCGTCTCCCCGGTTACTAGTCGGGCGTGATTACCACTGCACCATCGGAGCAACCACGCTGGCAACGTGGCCACCTTACGAAGTCAGTAAGATCTTACGCGGCTATTCCATGGGACGTTTTTCTTTCCCAGGCATACGTATGTTTCATGGCTCCTAAATCCCTACACGGGGTTAGCACAATATCACAGGATATATTTTTTTATCTCACAAAAAGTCAAACAAACAAACAAAGAAAAAAACAAAACAAAAAAGAAAAGAAAAGCAACGAACAAAATTGAACCCCATGGCCGCCTTAAATAAATGCAAAAAGCCCCCACCAACAACAACAACAATAACGACAACAACAATAACTTTTCCAAATTTCAATTCAGTAAGGATATACATAAATGCACTTATGTGATGGCTGATACAATGTGACTTCCCTCTGTAAATAAATATCGTGAGCGAGCCTACTTTCAATGAACTGTATTTGCTTGGCAGGTTCTTGCAACATAACTCAATACCCGCCTTCAATAACTACACATTTGGCAACGCTCTCAGCCTGAAATACCTGTAAGTGTCCCAAACGGTTTAGGCCTTCAGTGCTCGGGGCTAAAAAATGCAGGGCCCTAGGGACCATTTATTGAAACTTCCCATAACTTACCGGGCCCAAAGACTATCTTACGTGCACAATATTTGTCAACAGAAAATCAATCTTCACTGATTCTGAAAGCAAAATGTTAAGGCCTCAATAATGTTGTGGATCAAATTGGCAAGTTTGTGCGAATTGACAAAAAGAAAAAAACGATTTTGACAAATAATTATCAGGCACGATAAGTTACCGGGAATTCAAGAGACGGGCTCATGGCTCTAGATCGGAAAATCGGCGTTTTAGGTTTCCATCGCTTCACATGTACAGCAGGCTCCATTTTACCAGAATCATTAAGCCAGAAGTTTCGTCCCTGCTCTAATTAAAAGAAGGGCCAGGGCAAAACGCTTGGGGCTCCAGCGCAGCAAAGACCTAGCCTCTGGAATCCTGACTACATATCTAGATTTCTTAATTCTATTTCTCGGATATCACCTCTTTGGAAGGCCTTAATCGCCTTTAATTTTCGGCTGTCTCTCTGAAGAAAATGGCAGAGTTCTTCTCCTTAGGGGAGGAAAGAGGGGGGGTGGGGAGTGGCTGTCCGGAGGTTAGTACTCCATTATATAAGCTCTACAGATATTTGCGAGCCTACAGTATATGGATTTAAGCTTGAAATAGAGTATGTGGTTTAACAGGAGCCCATAATGGGCTCCTGGTTTAATCATTTTGTCTGTAACATGGTCTGCTTTGGTCCCAAATAAGGTATAGATTTTTGCCTCCGCTAGTCAACAGGTTTTGAAGCCGCCCATAAAAACAGTAGGGGAGAAGGCCTTGATTGACTGTTGATGAAACCAGACCTTATGTGACAACTTCCATTTACGCCTGAAGAAGTTACTGAGAACTCTCAAATCATGTAAAACTCTTTCCACTTTTTGAGTGTACTAATTTGACGCCAGGTTGAAAATTTTCTTTAATTCTTATTTATTCTTTATATCATTATGTTGCTTTTACTCTCAGATTACTGAATCACAACCAAATCAATGTTATTCCTAAAGACGCCTTTCTTAATCACCGACGTATTGAAATCTTGTGAGTAGCAACTCTTTGTCAAAGCCGGTTACGGTTAGTTTGGTTTTTCGTTGATGAACTATGAAACTTTGTGCGGACATTCTCCAATTTGCTAATTTTTGAAATGTACGTGCATTAGTATATAGCGGTTTATTGTGTGTTGCGCCTGCCTCGTACCCAGACACGAAGATCTCGGAAGATTGAGGGAAAGCTTGGGAACGAACCGCGCAACGAGCGCTTGACCCTTCCCGTGACCGTTTGTGTTAACATGAAACCTCTAGGCGCCTCTAGGCGCTTGTAGGCGCCTGGTTACGAGGTGGGTGTTGCGCAGTAAATAATAGAAATTTGGGAAACCAAACGTCATAAAAGAATACGATTTAATTAGACTCTGCACGTGCGTTATAAAGTTTGGTGCATTTCTTCACCTTTCTTTGCAAAACCAAAACGAGAAATGACCTAATTTAAAGGCCGGTTTACAAATGCAGTTTTTGATGCGATTTTTGTCGCGCTCTTCAATGCAACTTTTGTCGCAAGTGTAAACAAATGACGATTTCATGGCGATTTCCCTACGATTTGGGCGCGATATTTGGCGTTAATTTCTAAAAATCGCCGCCAAGTTGCATCAAGTTTCGAACATGTTTCGCACAGAGATCTCGGAAAATCTTAGCAATTTTACTCTTGCAATCTTTCTTGAGAGCTCGAGCGCGACAAAAAAGTGCACAAAAAATCGCATGTGTAAATCGTTTTACGGAATCGTGAAGACACGATGGTGTTATCCCCCCCCCCCCCTTCTCCACCGTTCCTAATTTCGCCATCTCTATGAATTTGTTGATGAATAGGTCTGCCACATTGTACAAAATTGAACGATTTAGGCTAATCACTAAGTAGGTTAAAAACGTAAATTTATTAACATTTTTCCATAAAGTCTTCGCTGGCGTTATCATAGTGCTTTGCCTTTCGCAAAACAGCAAACGATTCTGGCTGGCATATTTAAAGAAGGCGTATGAAAATACTGAATTGGCCAGGCCATGTAGCAAAAAGCTGGAGCGTTTTCTTTTTACAACAAAACATATCAAATACGCACCAAAACGATCGAAAGTGAAAATATAAATTGGATTTTACCCTCGTATTAGTCCCCTGACTGCGCCCAATGAAGACACTGTTAAAGGAAACCTCCACTGTTACAACAAATTGATGTTGAATTGTCGGACTTCAAGTCTGAATTTCAATTCTTCAGTTAACAAGTGGAAAGAAAGTTTAAGTGTACCAAAAAGTCAGATACGAATATTACCTGTTTTCGCTTTTGAATTTCCCGGAGGCTGCCATTTTGAATTTTTTTGACGTCAATTGGTTGCCACTATTGTAACATACAAAGGAAAGTTACTTCATAACAATAGCGGCAACCAGTTCACGTCATAAAAATTCAAAATGGCAGCGCGCGGGAAATTCAAAAGCGAAAATAGGTGATATTCATATCTAACTTATTGGTACACTGAAACTTTCTTTTCACTTGTTAACTTAAAGAATTGAAATTTAGACTTTATTTCCAACAATTTAACGTCCATTTGTTGTGTCAGTGAAGGTTTCCTTTAAAATGTTGCATAATAAACACACATAAACACTCTTCTGTTACTTATACATACTCGGATTTTACCAATAATTTTATGTTGTATTTATGTCTCAAGAATGCTGTCTGACAATATAATAAATGAAGTCCAAGAAAGAGCGTTTGGCTTTGGAGATGTCAGTGAGAGTCCAAAGGGCGGCATGAAAGTGTGAGTAAAATCACTAAGCACTGCAACAAATTAATAATTGCTCCAACACACTGCAGGGGCTATTGAACCGCTTGATTAAAGAATGACCTGAAATTTGTTTTTCTTTTGTTTTTACAGCTACATGATACGAACATTGGTTCCCGAACTGAATCTTTATTCATTCTACGATCTTCATAATCATTATTCTGAGCTGTAACGAATCTTCGGTTGACATTCATACATCAACAATGCAATAAGTCTTTGAAGTAGTATCCAATAATAATTTTGAGCCTTCAGTCTCTCTTAGAAATTGTTATCGGATATTATTTAAATTATTGCATTGCTGATGTATGAATATTACTATTATTATTATTATTATTATTATTATTATTATTATTA
This sequence comes from Siderastrea radians, assembly GCA_964017195.1. Classification (NCBI taxonomy): domain Eukaryota; kingdom Metazoa; phylum Cnidaria; class Anthozoa; order Scleractinia; family Rhizangiidae; genus Siderastrea; species Siderastrea radians. The sequence goes on from OZ024898.1 coordinate 7,763,128, forward strand.
TTAAAACTAACGTCACGTCTTCGTCCTCTGTTATTTGACTGGATTTTAGCCCCATCTGGAGTAAATTTTTCCCTAATTTGTCATTGTTTTTTTTTCAGTAACATTCTTTTGTAGAATTGATGGAGCTATTTATGAATGTTCTTGTACCCAATCGCCTTTCCACATCTGTACCTAAAATATTTTCAAAATATGATATTTTCAAAAGAGTTTTAAAAATAACTTTTCAAGTGGATAAAGTTGACTCATGTAGGTGGAGTTACTTTATTTTGGAGTAATTTAAAGTCCTAAAATGCGTTTTACCGTGATAATGAAGTTAAGATAATTATAACGGAGAAAGAATAACTCAATAAGAGGACTGGAGTTAACTCAACCCCATATTGGAGCCGGAGCTAAATATGACAGTTCAAGTTAACCTGAAAAGGGATTAATTCCAGTTTTGGACTTTTAAAAATAACTCTTTGAAAGTTTCTGTTTTCATGACTGATCACTTTGTAGAAAGCGTCTTGTCATATTCCTCAAATGTGGCTAGTTAAATCTGTTACTTACTAAGCTAAGTTTGTAATTCAAAACTATGGCAGAATTACCATTCAACAGAAAATATGTTCCATTCGATTTCCAGTCAGAAACTGTACTTCTGAAGTTACTGACAAAATGGCGTCCAAAACCGCGGGAGGGTCTATTTGAAATCTATCGTGTTTTGTCTCTTCTTGTTTAGGACCCTTAATGATGATTTGGTCGGTACCCTGAGGTATTACACAAAACAAGGCGAAGATCGCATCAAAATCTATCTGTTAGTATTTTTTTCTTCTTCCTTAGATGCTTGTCATGTTATGTAAAAGAGCCCAGGAGCAATCAGAGCACAATTCCACTCTCCCTTTGAACAATGAGGGGGAGGGGGAGGGGGACAAAAATAGAAGCACCACAAAAACGTTCTGCCAAATGGCTTTTGTTTGATTTGTTACCTTAACGGTTTTTTATTCATGGGCTTAAGACTTATTACCTCCTTGTACGGCATAATTCCAGTATCACAGGAACGTATTGCTCTATAGCTTTCATTTGAATGGTCACTCTTTAGTATTATAACACTACCGGGAAACTACCGTAAATACGTCCCTTGGAATTACGCAGAATATGCAACGGATTTCCAGCTTTCTGATTGGCGGGGAATAATTCAAGCAACGTAAACGCTCCGTCACACAACGCTTTGCTATCGAAAGATCATATATTTGAACTGAGTATAAAAGATTTAATTGATGACAGACCATCGCAGTTCAGTCACGAATTTCTTCTCTGGGGAGCCAAAATCACGGAACGTGACATTTCGTCACAGAAAGAAAAGGCCGAAAAAAGATAAATTAATTTGCAGCTAAGAATTTTTTTTTCAGGAATCCTACTTACAATGAGACCGAAGCCATTGAGATAAAAGCAAAGATATACGAAAAGGCAGATCTGTCCTTTGTGTCAACTTTCTTGGACCTTGGATTCACTTTCGATGTTCAGAACCACACGAAAATGACTCAACATTTCAAGATGCTTCCATGCCCCGAGGGAACATATTCTCTACAAGATAAAGGATGCGTGGAATGTCCTCCAGGTATTACATGCCACACCAAATAAAGACCTTCTAACATGCCCTGATCGCTGACCTTAACGAATTGTAACTTTTAAATGGTTGGACAAATAATCCCCAAATCTCGTGACTTTTCCTGAAATTTATCAGCAAAAATTTTCCTGTGTCAGTGACGTTTCTATGATGATTGACGTTTCCATAGCAACCGTCTTCTCAGGAGGTGTTTTGACTGTTTTCAGTCTTTTTTCATTTATTCCCCTTCGTTTGTAAGAACAAGATACTCCTTTACTTTTTTGTGTTTTTTTGATTAAGTATGTTTCTTAGGACAAATTCATATATTTTTCGATGTCGTCATTGTCAACTGTATGACTCCACGCTCGAGATTCAAGATGGCGGCTTAAAATTCAAAATGGCTGCTTTGTGACGTCATTGTGACGTCAGGAAAAATCATAATCGACACGTCATAAACCCAATCTGTTAAGCTAATGACGTGCTAAAAACGTGCCAAGTTTCATCACAAAAGCGTGAATACTTTTCGAGATCTATAGGGACAAAGTGCCCCCCCTCAGGGTCAGAAACTCACAAAAAGCCCAGCAAAAATAGGGTAAACATCCTTTGAAAAGTACCAATATGATCATAGGGAACATACACCTTTTCTCTGGGAAGTAAGGAGTGAGCAATAACAGTGTACGGTTACACCAACATGGCGGCTATGACATCTCGTGTATACTGTGTATAAGATACGTGGAATGTCTCCGACTGATCGATGGATCAATTGATGGCTGGATCGATGTATCGATCAATAAATGAAAACTACTGTCAATCCATCCATCTAGTCCATCCATCAGTCAGTCAGTCAGTCAGTCAGTCAGTCGGTCGGTCGGTCGGTCGGTCGGTCTGTCGGTCGGTCGGTCGGTCGGTCGGTCGGTCGGTCGGTCGGCCGGCTGGCCTGGTCGGTCAGTCAGTCACTCAGCCAGTTAATCAATCAATCAATCAATCAATCAATCAATCAATCAATCAATCAATCAATCAATCAATCAATCAATCAATATGTTAAAACGTTGGTATATCTTTCTTTAGGTGGTTTTATCTCTGACAGTGTTGGCTTGGTAGCCACAGAATGCCAAAAATGTCCAATAGGTGCATTTGTTTCACTGGAGAAACAACCAGGAAAACGGCACAAACATTGCAGGGCTTGTCCTCGAGGTATGTGCGGTGTACTTATTTAACACACGAGTCAGGAGACACTCACTCTTCCATTGCTTTCTATGTGATGAACTTTATTCACTGGACAACTATCTATAACGTGGTACAATGATCATACTACTTCTAGTCAGTAACAGTACTTTCACATCATGTAGTAGCATGCAGTAGTTTTACTTATCTTAGTATTAAGCAATAGTAATACGTGTCCTTGTTACTATTGTAATCAATACACTACAGTATGAAACATTTTTATCAGTCAATCCACATTACCATGTTTAAAGAGTGCGGAAGAAGACTGTTATGTAAGGTGTGGACTCAGAGTGAGGAGAAAGAAAAATTTGAGTTTGGCTGCCAAGGTCATCGCCTTTTTTTATTTCATCTGCAGTTCATACATATGATTATTTCATACATTTATTCTCGATGTCTTAGTTTTATTCTTAAAACTTAAGGTAATCTCGTTTTTTTTTTCATACTACAGGAACAAACACAGAACGCATGGCTGGGCTAATGGCGTGCAACTGTTTGGACGGTTTTTATCGAACTCATATTTTCGGAAAGTGCTGGGAATGTGACGAAGATGGCTTGGATTGTAAAGGAGATTATCTGAACTTAAAACCCGGTTACTGGTGGGCTTGGCAAAATGCCACGCACAAAGATAGATACCGGAATTTCACTTCAAACCTCAATGATCCTGTTCCCGCGTATGAGGAAGGCATTGGTCAGACGTTCATGGATTTTACCTACCCTATGCCAAAGCCCACGAAATGTCCTCGTGAAAGGTTAGTCGCAATCAGTGTAGGGAATCATAAAGCCTTGGACAGATGGGCTCAATATTTTATTCAACACCGTTTAACATTGTTGAATTCACATGTTGCACACGTTTGGCGACCCTGTTGAATGATGTTGAAAACGTTTGGTCACCCTATTGAATGATGTTGAATCGGATGCCGAATGGTGTTGAACGAAGTTTGATTGTCATCAACCTTTTAGCCTTGGCCAAGCAAATTCAACATTTAAATACATCACCGTTCAACATTGTTGAATTATAGATAGATAGATTTTGAGTGATGTTAAGTCAATTTTCCTCACTTTTCTTTCGTTCTCAGGAGTGACCAATAACGTTGAATTGGTTTACTATCGCTCAGCAAATTTTATTAACAATCTTGAATGTGCACAGTGGTCAAACGTCATTTTCGGTCTTTCAGAGCCTTGAAGTTTGAATCAGTTCAAACACTTACGAGCGCGAAGTTCGTGTGGAAACGATGCATAACACGTCCCGGCAAACCGAATTTCATGTGCATGACAGTTGCTGCATTTTAAACACATACTCAACGCAAAAGTTTAGGTTTTGAGAAACGGCTTTAAGTTTTTCAGTTAAGGTGAAACTTTGGATATTTGTCTGGGTTTGTCTTTGTAAAATTATGGCGGAACTGCGCAAGCGTCGTGCGTTTGAACGCTGTGAATCCTGAATGAGGTTGAATCCGTTTGACTGAGATCGAGGGTGGGAGTACAATCCGTGATTTAATGGTCACGAGTGAGGTTTAGAAAATCCTCCCCCAAAAACCTGGAGGAGCAAGAGGCTATTGTACTGTAGTCTGGAACCCTGGGATATAGCAATCTAAACCTACCGCTGGTTGCGTTCCAATTCTTTCTTACATGAATTCCGATTGGTTTACATCTGCCAAAGCAAAGATGGCGGACCTTGGTGGGTTCTTCGTGGAACCCAATCAAGGCAGTTTTTAAGGTCTTTGAGAATTGAAAGGTGGACAGTTTTTTCTTTAACAGTGAACAAAATTGCCAATTCAGCTAATCAGGAGACAGTATATTTTCAGATTTAGAGCACTTTTGGATGATTTTAGGAAAGGCGCTATATAAAGTGTATATGATTATTATTATTATTATTATTATTATTATTATTATTATTATTATTATTATCAAAATTAGGTCCTGCAAAGGAGGTGTTGCATCCCTCGACGATCCTTGCATTCCTGGATACACTGGACCAGTCTGTGGAATGTGCAGTTTCGGTTACTACAAGCAGATACAGTCTTGCAAAGAGTGTCCCACCAAAAAGTCAGTCGCCATCCAGTTGGGGGCCATCGTTGCTGCATTAGCGTTTATAGCAGCAGTTGTTATGTGGTACAGCAGGAAAAAGGTGCAACAAAACGAAGGACGTGCTCTGATTGACATCGTATTCGCCCGACTCAAGATTATTATCGGCTTTTATCAGGTATTTTCTGGACCTCTCATTTTGTTATTATTTCTGAATGGGGGAGAGAAGGAAGAGAGAGATGGAGATGGCAATGGGGAAGGTTTTATGCGTCCGCCTCGAGATGGTAAATATTTATTGAGCTCATAAAGTGTCTTTGACGGAGTAGTCGTTTCAAGGCGATAAACCCGTGTAATATGAATCAGGTAGGGGCATTTTTTTCTTCGCTTACATATCTGCTTATTTTCGCGTTATGATAAGACAGGAAAATCAGACCAGGGGACCTCTCGATCTATTACCTGAGGGAAGGACCAGGGGAAGGTCTCAGCAAAATTTTGGCTAGATGTGTTATGACAAGAGCAAAGCTATAACCCTAATGTATATTGTAACCCTATACCTCTAAATGTTTCCTTTTTGCAGGTAGAAAAGAGCAAAAAGGGGAAGGGGAGTACTCGAGTACCCTTTGAACCTCGATTCAGTGTTCTCCTTAGTGTTCTCTATGTATTTGTAATGGTACTGGTTGAAACACCAAGACATTCTACCTTTCGGTGATCACTTCCTTTATTCTCATGAGCTGTATGTTTGGTCAAGAAGTGATATTGTAAGGAGAAATTAGATGATTGTGACCATAGCGGCTTAATGGGCAAAGATAAAAATCTTTAATTTTCCAGCTCTATCCATCATTATGGTCCTGTTCCTGGCCACACAAGGGCTTCCCTCGACTCCACATACTCGTTTTGGGTCAAGAAAAAACAGCTTAACCGAATATTGGATTTTCTTGGAATCGTTAACCCTTTAACGCCCAGTGTACGATATATCGTACGGCAGATGCGACTTCAGATTTTCCTTTCAGTAAGGGAAAGTAGCTACAGAACTGAAATTGTTTAAGTTTGTTTGTTACTTATCCTGGTTGTTAATGTTTAACTTGAAATGACAGGTGTGAATAAGTGTCATTTGTTTCGAATAGCCTGTGAAAATGTAGCCTCATGTCTTCACAATGAGGTGTGCAAGTCTCACTTAGATAGCTGCAATAAACCTTTCCTACTAATTTTTTACTATTTATGACTTAAAATTGCCCAAATTTAGCAACATTAATTTGGGTTTCAAAGGGTTAAGGCAATTCTTATTAGTTTAGTTTTATAAGTGTATTTCTAGCTCAAGAAGAACTAATTTCTTTTCGTTGTTTCAGGTCACGTATGGTTTGCTGGAAGCGTTTTCGTATGTCAGTTGGCCTGATGCTCTGGATGACATTGCTAAGTATTCAGAAATACTCCAGCTGAATTTCCTGCAGATTGCTCCTCTTCATTGCCTTTTTCCGGGATTAAAGGTCAGTCACTAAAAACGGGATACTGCGGTAAAACACTGGTTGTTTAAGCAAAACCTCTCGAATGGGAAATTCTGTTTGAGATAAGCATGTACCATTTGTGCAACTCACTCTAACTTACAGAGAGCCTGGAACTAGTTTGGCTATTTGCACACGACCTGGAACTAGTAGAAAAAGTAATTAACTGGATCACAATTTTTCTTTTGGATATTCCGGTTGGGAATTTTGTACTGGTCTCAAGACGTTCCTTTTATTTTGGAATTTTTTTTCGGTCGAGCAAACCAAGATAGCCTTATCATTTACAGTCCAACCGATATTTCCGGTTGACACTCACTGTCCCATATGACCTAATATTGTGATAATAAAATGCAGTATTGTCAGTTTTAAAATCGCAGTTAGGTCAGTCTTAGAAAACGGTATTTCTTGTACCTACTTTCTTGCATGCACATTCTTCCGCCCCCCCCCCTCCCCCCACGTCCATCGCGGGTTCCAACGTGTGTTGGAACCCGTACGTGTGTTTTACTTTTGTTTCTACAGCGGAATTTTAAGCTATCCGCCTTTTTTATGTTCAGGTGGATGCCTTTGGAAGCTTGTTTGCGGCGATGGGATTAAATGTAGCTGCCATTGGCGTGTTTGCTGTGATTTACTGGATAAGAAAGCTGTCGGTATGGTTGAGCCGAGGCTTGAGCAAGGCCGAAAAAGCGAAGAAACTCTCACACGCGAAGGAGCTCATCTATCGGAACCTGTTTTTCTTCTTGTTTGTGACGTACTTGAGCACGTGTTCCAAGACAGCCAATGTCCTGCCCCCTGCTTGTCGACGGCTCTGCCTAGATAAAGAGGAGACACTCTGTGACAATTATTTGAAGGCCGACTATGGCATTAAGTGTCGTGGTTCATGGTATCATTTGCGGCTCATAGTTGCATATGTGAATATCGTCTACATCATTGCCCTTCCTGCCTTCTCCATTATTGTTCTATGGAGAGAAAGAAGGGTGTTTTTGGGCTCAAGGGAGAGTGGAAGATACATGGCGCCCCAAGAAAGCAAAGAAATTGTCACCGGACTGCGCTTCCTTTATGAGAACTACAGAACAGAGACGTGGTACTGGGAATTGATTGAGATGATGCGAAAGGTAAGCCTCCCCCTGTAAACATTTACCAAGAAAAATGGTCATTTGACGTTTCCACGATAGAAGCGTTCAGATCTGTTGTTTCTATTTATTTACCACTAAATTTTCCTCCGAACAAAAATAATTGAAACTGGCATTTCAAATTTACAGTTCAACAATTTGACCATTTAGGAGAAAGGTTGAAATAAAAAGACCAATAGACACACAAGAATGACATAAATACAATAGAAACAACCTGTTTGTTAATGAAGGACAAAAATCAATTCGATTTTTTTTTATTGCAAACAAGTTCTATCACTTATTTTTGCACTTGTTATCATCGTTTCCAGATAGCCTTAACCTCCGGTCTCATCGTTGTGGGACAAGAATCGAGAGCCACCGTTGGAGTGACATGCGTATTTGCCGCGCTCTACGGAATGCTTTTCGCCTACACTGCTCCTATTCAAGACTTCTTCGAGAACAAGCTGATGGTGACAGCTCTTTCGGTTACGTTCGTGAATCTTGGTATCGGAGCCGTCAGTAGAATTCCTGCAGAGAACCGTCCACCCGCAGAAGACCCTTTACTGGATACGCTCATGTTCAAGATAACGGTGATTGGAGCAAACACACTTGTGATTGGACAACTCATTTGTAAGATTAAAGACTATCTCATTTTTTTTGCTAGGAATACCTCAAGGGATACTATTTTTAAAGGAACAAATTTTCGCTATTCATTAGCAAAGCATGAGAATTTAGCTCCTGTAGTAAATGCTTTTTTTTTTTAGATTTACCTTCACAAGTTATGTAACAAAAGAGAAAAATAAGAATGTTATACCCTGTCGCAAGATATCCTTTACTTCTAAGCGACCTTTTTCCTCCTAGAATTTTATCGACATCTAATTTAGTTTTTTTGCCGAGTTTACATTGCATACCTGAGTCTACATAAAACAACGGCAAGTTACATCATTTTTATATCGACAGTGAGGATATCGTTTCCGAGTTTCCGATCCTTTCCGAAATATTTCAAACATTTCCGAAGCTCGGCGAAGGTTTCCGAAGGTTTCCGACTTCCGAGTGTCGAGGCTGAAACGTGTTACCGTTATGTATTCCAAAACTCCTATCCGTTACCTAGCCACGTTCTTCATTCCATGTAATTTTACTCGCCATCTGAGTCCGCCATTAAAACAGCTGTTTCGTTTTCCACTTTGAACTTTGCTAGAATTTGAAATTTTTTCATAACATCCAGCACGAAACAAAAACGAAGATTTGCTTCTGGCAATTTATACCTACAAAAAGTCACCGATGCTTGTATTAATGAAGAATTCTTTCGCTTTCTTTCAGACGAGTACTTTTCGAACATATTGCTCTTTCTCAAGCAATGGATCAAGCACCCACATTTTTCAGCAACTTGCTGCCAGTCTTTGCTGCTCCCTGTCCATGAACTACAGGACGACACTGGTGACTTGATCAGTGACAGTGACGTCAAAGAACAAATGCAAATGGAAGGAGGAGAACTTGAAACGTCTCCCATTCACCCAGGAGGTAAACACAACGAAGGCTTTGAAGTCATCCTTGAAGAGAATGAGTATGAAGAAGTTGATTACCGCGCACTGAAGAGAAGGGCTGAGACGATTAAAGAACCCGAGTCCCTCGAAATGCACGAAGTTGACCTCGGCGTTGGAACCAGATTAAACAAAGCTAGCGTCAGGCGCAGCGCACCAACTGTCCCAGTCGACGAAGTCGATGCTGGGGTCCATGAAGTTGATGTTGGAGTCGACGGGATCGGTGGCAAACAATCGCATTATGACAACCTCGGATTTAACGAGGATGGCGTCGGAGTTAATGATGTCGATGTCGGAGTCAACGAACCTGATGTCAGCGACAATAAAACTGAAGACGAAGTCGAAGAAGAAGCCAAAGTGGAAATGTGCGACCAAGAGATACAAACAGATTTATCGCTACTGGATGAGATGGACGACGAGGAAATTGAACAATTGGGGTTTGCACACGATGAATCTCTGTAAGTATAACGGTCTTGCTGATCGCTGCGCTGCCTCTTCTAGTTTAAATTCTCCGTAGTGGAAAACCTCTATTAATTCAAAAAAGGTCCTTTTTGGAGTCTGAATATCGTACACACGCTTATCTGCCACAAGGAAATGTACTGTCCTAGCGCTTAGCTTAACTCATCTTCAGGAGCGTCCTCGCAAACTGTGCCCATTTTATGTACACAAGAATAGAAATTTTCCCATTCATATAGAGCCATAATCGTAGATTGAGCGTGTCAACGAAAACGCTTTCGTAACGTAGAACTAACAGTTTATGGCACTTTATTTAAGGAAAGCTTAGGAGTCATACTTGTCTGTCTGTCACAAAACTCTCTTTTTCCAGTTGCCAACCCGTCATGCCAGATGAAGGCGATCCAAACTCGGAAAATTTGGATAGAGAAAATGACATAAAGCCAAACACGCAAGATTTGAGCGGTGGAAGGGAGAATCCTGCCTTAGAAATGGAACCAGACGATGAGACACTCGAAAGTGCTTTGTAAGTCCTTTTTTTGCCAACAGTATTTTGATCGGTGAATCCAGACTGAAGAAAAGTAGTTGGAGGTAAATATTCAGAACAGAGAAACGTTTGGCTCCTTGGTCCCAGTCTTCATTGACAGAAACCGTGGTACACTTTCTTTGTTCCACCACCACTGGGAACCTTAGGACGGGACAGCCAGAGGAAAAAAGCGGGAAAGGGTGCAGTTCTGAGTCAGGTCTTGGGTCAAGAACACGCAACCCACCATTTATCTAAGGTAAAAAGATGGGAGTTTCAAATATATTACAATATATCGATTCCCATCGTCAGGAACTAACCCCTAGGAAAGTTCCTCTACGTGTGAAAACCATTCCTTTTTTGTTGTAGTTTCAATACCCAATTTCAGACAACAGTTTCAGACCAAATCGACAAAAATCGTAAGCACCATTACCTTAGGAACAACTTGTACCCGTAACATACTTAACTGAGTAGCTGTTTCCAATTCTTTTATAAAATAAAACAAACCAAATTTAACGTGACTGTAGTGCTATGCTACAAGTTTCCATTTTTGTTGCCAGGCCACAGCCCTTGACCCCAAACATCGCCCAGTCAGATCAGGATGATTTCGTCAAGAAAGACAAAGATATTGCACTGGAAATTGAGCCGGTCAAAGAGGAGGAGACTAGTGCTTTGTAACGGGCCTTGGTGCCACAAAGAGCAGAGTTTGAAAGTAGACATCATTTAAGTACATAATTGAAGTAGATGTCATCCCTACTTAAAAGCACGAGCGGTTTTCAATGTTGACAGTTACCAAGGAACAATACACTCTCCGTGGAAGGGTTTTTTAATACACAGTTATTTCTTAACCTCATTAATAATTCATAAAGCAGACACTGTGTGATTTTATTTCAAGAAAAGTCAAGACAAGACAAGATAAGACAGTAAAAATCATGCCCCAGGTATTGAACTGATTTTCAGTTCTTGAATTCACGTATCTGGAATAATTCAAGCATCATGACGGGTTATTATATCAGATCACACACTCATACATTGGTGTTTTAATCCAACTTCTCCGAAATCGTTTTTTGAAAGCTTTATCATTCACTCCTCTTAAAATAAAAAGAAACACCTACCTTTCGTCCTGTTTTTCACTCTATTCTATGTATTTTGTTTTTGTTTAATCTGAAAGCAGGTGTCAACGATAAAAGGCCATTTCTCAGTTTACTTTAAAGCTTGTTTTGAGCGTGGGTTAGTGTATTGTATAGGCGCGAGCTTTAGTTGCGTGTAAATAGAAACAAATCTTCCTACAAAGAGATTTTCAGTGGACCTCACTTTGAAAAAAGATTTCATTTGTTCACTGCATTATTTGAGTTCGTTGTCATCGGCCATTGATGTCATCGGCCTTTGGTTTTGAAGATTACGAAACTGATTGCAGAACCACTCAGTAGTAGAAGTTTCTTTAGGGTTTAGCCTACGACAGTCAACAGAGAACCACACAGTGGAAGTGTTTTTACTTTTTTATTGAGGAGAGTAAATAACGAAATACTCAAAAGAAATTTCTTTCTTTCAGTTCACGAGAATCAATACAGAACCGCTCATTAGAAGTGTCCTTCAGTTTTATTTTTTCACGACAGTCAACACAGAACCGCTCACTAGAGGTATCTGTACTTTTTAATTCACGAGAATCAATACAGAACCGCTCAGTAGACGTGTCTCTATTTGTTCAACTCCAAGTCCTCTCTCGACAACCAAAGTCATTTAGTATTTATTATTCCCAATGCTACATCCAAAAGGGTTGCCACTTGTAATTATTTCATATACGTCCCCTCGAGGCAATCCTAACATCCAATCAGATTTCGACAATAGCTTCCAGAGCTGCTTTTTTGGAAGTTATCTTTGATTTCTTATTGGACAGTTAGCGTCAAGAAAGTATGCAAAGTGGTATGCCTATCATACTAAAGTACATTTACTTCAAACTCTGCTCTCAAGCATCAAAAAAGTGGTGTATTGACTTATTTAACCAAATAATCACTTATTTACCCACATAAGGTATTATATTAAGCTTAGTTTGATTTGTAGCAGTTAACCTCGTCAAAAGATGATGGAGTACTTTATTATGTTTGAAGGCGTTTTAATACCAACTTTAAGTCAATATGTAACTCATAGTTGGGGAAGTTATAAATGTTTTGAGTTCAGATATGATTTCGAGTTCGAGTTAAGGCTTAAACCGTCTCAAGGCTCAGTCCTTTAAAAGTCAAGATCTCGAGTTATAAATTTTTAGTCCAATTTCTATAAATTGATTATTCAATAAGTAATACGTGTACACTTGTAAGCAGTTTTCCCGACCGCATGCAAAACCTTGCCGCTTATCCTAGGTGCTCTAATTAGTGCTAGGGACTGTGAAATAAACTAAGTGACTATTACTAAATAGTAATATCTCAAAATCAGTGGTTATACTCAAAACCTAAAAACAGAGCTTCATCCTAAACACTCAAACAGTAAAATCAGTACTGAACGCTAAATACTGCTATTTTGAAGAGAATCGAACTCGAAAGTCACACTTGAACTCGTCACATATCGGGAACAGGTAAACAACCATTAATCGCTCCTTTTTTCTGGCGATAGGAAATCGATTGCTATTTGATGATGTTTGTTGCCCCTTCGCAAGTTGTGCGAATAGAATATTTCCCGAAATGTTTTCCAGAACATCGGACTGCCCTCGGGCAATCATCGTCAAACTTTGACAGCTCCAGAAAATTCATGGATAATTTGGAGACATTTTTGGAAATATTTGCATTTTGCATCAAAAGTCGGAGGATTCATTAAAAAGGTTGTTAGTGTCGGAAATCTTGAAACTGTGAAAAGTTTGTGGAAAGCGTTTTGGATCTTCGAACGATTCTTAAGGGTTTTAGGAATAATCAGACTTTTCAGTCGGGTCACGAAGCTGAAACGTCTACCTGGGCTTTACCACGAGCTATGGTATCTTGGTGTTATGGATTGCTCGTTCGAAAGGTTGCGGATTTTAGTCATCCATGAATTGTTTTGCTTGAAGGCCTTGTTCTCACCTGACTCCATCGTAGTTATGGCGCGGTTCAACTAAACAATATTTAACCTTTGCTTTATTTCTATTTATCGTCCATGTATTTTTGTAGCCTTAAGGACAACGTAGACGTTGGTGGTTAAGAAGGGGTTTTCAAAACTGCTTTCAAGGCCTAAAAAAGTCATGAAATAATGTGTCAAGTTAAGATGGTGAAATTTCGCATGTTTGCTCACATTGATACAGCAACTACATACAAAAAGCAAGAAAGTGAAAGTTTCTACACCTAATGCAGTAAACGAACTTTCTCCAGTCAAATGAATTTCACGGGTTCATAGTTACACTATGTTTTATCACAGAGTGTTGCTTAACGCATGGGAAATCAAGAAAGTTTGTAGCTGAGTTGCATAAGGCGACGGAAATACACACTCTAGTGCGAAATTTAAAATTCAAGAGAAATTCAAGGGTTTGTTGCTTTTTAATATTCTGGCACAGAAATGTCATGAAACTTTGTTTTGTGGGCGCTTTGAACCACGTTAAGGGAGAGGGCAGGAGAAAGACAGTTAACAAACGTTGTCCATTTTCTCAATATTTATTATGTCAGTCGGATTCGATCGAATCTCTTCGAACGAGCATTTTCGTGGAGAGGACACTACGTCGCCAGAAATTGCGGACGTTCGAGCTGCGAATTGCCGTGAAGCTTACACTAAGATCCCTGTTAATTGGCATATACCGCTGTTTCTTTCTGCGATGCTCGGGCTCACCTGTACGCGATAAATGGAGCAGTGAAATACAAGGAATTTCGATCGATTGCTGTCTAAATTGACTGATCGTATCATCTTGTTTCCTTAGACAAAGAACTTAGGCTTCTGGGTCGGGGTGTTTACAGGAAAGCCAGTTAACGCTAAACTGGGATTAAAATTTAACCCAGGTTCCCGTTTCTTGTTTGACAGTTTTCCGACTAGTGATATTGAGTGACTGTTTCAAGGACACCAAAGTCTATGACTAAAGAGGGTTTAACGGGGAATCCTCGTCGCCTGGCTGTAAGAGTGAATTAAAACCTGAGGCTAACACTGGACTACGTTAACTCTGCTTGGGCCCCAGTCTCATATATAAAACAGAGGGATGAATCCAAGTAAAATAAACCTCCACCCGGTCTCACGGTTGTCTCAGTAGAAGAGATTCGATCGTGCTGTGACTTAAGTCCTGGTTAGAAAGTATGTTACCTTTTTTGTGTAGATTTTCGTTAAATTAATCCAGGACGATAACATTATTAATTTTAAACATAAAATATAACCATTTTGTCTCGTATTAAGAACCTAGCTTCCTTCTTAGGAAGTATAAAACGTAAAAGCAGATTGATTAAACAAGTTGAAAAAATTATCTTGAAACTTTTGAATGAGCGCAAAGATGTCAGACACGTTTGCTTTTACACCCTCAAGTATTTTCTTCTGTTGTTCCACGTTTTCCTTTATGTATGTACCCTTATGTGGTCCCTTATGTACCCTCCCTTCATAGCTTTTGCACTCTTTCGTGTTCTCTTTTGCACCCTTAAGAGGCTCTGACTGTAAATATCGAGAATCCGCGGACAAGCTTAGAAAATCGAAAATCCTGATAACTTGCCAGAAGAACACTTTTGGGGAGCTATCTTCGAAAGTATTACTTAAACCTTCTGGAATTCTATTGTTTTCGGGAAATTCGGAAAAACGGTTTTGCTTAATTTATTACGCAATAGTCAGGCTTAAAATTAAACAAATTGAATAAGCTTGCTTTTAAACAGTTTGCAACGCCAGAAAACAATTTTAATTTTAAATGATAGCAATACTCTTCTACTGTCTAACAATGGGAATTGCATGAAGTTTTGCTTTTTGGTTTGGTGGTTCTTTGAAACAAGGGCATTTTGCGCACTTCGGAAAAAGGCAAAAATTGGTAAACTACAGAGACCTAAAATGGGTCTTGGAATGTCTAATATCGAATTAAAATAAACACTGTGATAAAGTTTGGCCCTACTTCTATTATGATATGAAATAAAAAATCTCGGCAATTCAGGCTCGCGCTAACAAAACCCAAAAATTCGCGAACCAGTGTTGCCAAAATTTGCATAATGAGATGAATGAAATGAAAATAAGTCGTTTAGGTGAGCTCAATTTAGAGGAGTTTATTTACTGAAGACACACCAAGAATGAACTAAGACATTCCTTCAATCTATTCTTGCATTGTTTTGGGCTTATACTATTTCTACGTACAACTAAAGAGAAGGAGAAGAAGTTTTAAAAGTTCTACAAGAGCTGTTGCGTGACCGGTGTCACGTGAACATTTTTTGTCAATTTGTCAACCTACTTATAGCTACTTATGGCAGTTTTTAAATGCGGTCTCCTACATTGGCCGCTGTTTTTTGCATGGCTAGTTCTCCAGCGAATACCGTGCACATCCCTGTGTTTGGGGCATACTGTCATGTGCAGGTCATATCCTACTGGGACGAAACTTCCAACATGCAAGTCTAGAATTGGTTTCGTATACATATGACACCTTTCTCTTCGAGAGAAGAAAAAAGAGAGAAGAAAAATCCAAATCCGGATTCTTGTATCCAAAAACGGATTTTGCGTTTCTTTACCTAAATCCGAAAATGGATTAATCACGGATTAGTGATCTGAAGAATCCAATCTCCGAGTGGATACATCAGATCAAATCTAAATCCGGATTTTTAGGATTCATGATCCGTGCGTTTCTTTGGGGGACGGATCCGAAAATAGTACATCTGTCAAGCGGTCTTCCATGCAAATTTACTGGTCTCGCCATATTTTCTCTCGATCTTGCGTGACAAAACATTCGATCGTGAAAAAGAAAATTCAGGTGATTATTCCGTTCCGTATATTTGAAAAGTTTTCTCCAAAAGTACAGACAGAAGCATTGACACGTCAGGATAACTTCATTTGTGTACCATTTCTGTAATTCAGGGACCAGATTTTGCTAACTGTGAACGCAAATAGCGAGTTCATTTGAACTACTGCAGATACTGTCCTTGTTTATAAATTATTTGTATTCCATTCTAGTTGAATTCTTGGGCAGTACGAGAGAAATATCGTTCTGACATATATATTGCGTGCCTCCAGCCTGTCTTGTCATGACAAAATAATCCTTTTTCGGATTTTGCGTTTCTTTGGTGTCGAAGAATCCATATGATCTGGGATCACAAATCCGTTTTCGGATTTTCCCAAAGAAACGCACCCTTTTAACTCTCAATTTATACGCGTACGTCAACTTTATTGATTTATAAAAGAAACTGTTTGGATTTTCGAGAACATTAGTATTTTCCCAAAGAAACTGCAGATAACAAAGAAAGGACACTGGTGCTGCAGAGTATAGACATCTGACAAAATATGACAACCCACTGCACTCTAGTTTGACCAACAATTTTCCAAATTTGTTCGTAATTCTTCAGAACGATAAATGAAGATACCAGCGAATGTATCATGTAGTAGAAAGACCATCTGAAAATAGTTACGGTAAACGATTTGTCATATTTCAAGTCGTCCTTCCATTACAGTGTTTTTTCCTATTATCCAAATTATGCAAATTTTGGCAACACTGGTTCGCGAACTTTTGTTTTTGTCAGCGCGAGCCTGAATTGCCCAGATTTTTTATTTCATATCATAATAGAAGTAGCGCCAAACTTTATCACAGTGTTTATTTCAATTCGATATTAGACATACCAAGACCCATTTTAAGCCTTTGTAGTTTACCAATTTTTGCCTTTTTCCGAAGTGCGCAAAACGCCTTTGTTTCAAAGAACCACCAAACCATATAAGTAAAGCAAAACTCCATGCAATTCCCATTGATAGAAAGTAGAAGAGTATTGCTATCATTTAAACTTAAAATTGTTTTCTGGCGTTGCAACTTGTTTACAAGCAAGCGCATTCAATTTGTTTAATTTTAAGCCTGATTTTTGCATAACTAATTAAGCAAAACCGTTTTTTCCGAATTTCTCGAAAACAATGGAAGATAGCTTCCCAAAAGTGTTCTTCTGGCAAGTGATCAGGATTTTCGATTTTTTGAGCTTGTCCACCGATTCTCGATAATTACCGTCAGAGCCTCTTAAATGTTGTTTTTCCTTTTGAACCCTTGCGAATTATCTTTTAAATCGTTGCGTGCTTTAATACTGCAACTTTGCGCTTTCCTTTTCGTACCCTTATGTGATCCCTTTTGTACCCTAATGAGTTCTCTTTCTATTCTACGTGTTCCAGTATTGCACCTTGTGTGTTCCTTTTTGTACACTTTTGTGTTTCCTTTTGTACCTTTAAGTGTTCCTTTTTGTACCCTCACGTGTTATCTTTTGTACCCTTTTGTGTTCCCTTTTGTACCCTTAGGTGTTCCTTTTGTACCCTTATCGTGTTCCCTTCTGTACCCTGACGTGTTCCCTTTTGTACCCTTACCGCGGTCCCTTTTCTATCCTTGCGTATTCCCTTTTGTACCCTTACGTGTTCTCTTTTGTACGTTGACGTGTTCCTTTTTGTACCCTTACCGTGTTCCTCTCTTGTACCCTTACGTGTTCCCTTTTGTATCATTACGCGTTGCAGCTGTAGTTGTTTTTCGTTTTCGCCCTTACGGATTGCTTTCACGAACAATACAAATTACCAAAGGAAAAAGCACACGCACAACGAACAGGCTGTTTCTTTTTATGTTGTCTTCACTAGAATAAATGCAACATAACGAATTCATAGCAAGGACAGCATAAGAAACACACCATTCCTTTTCCTTGTGCTTGGGCTACAGTGGTCTCGCCTAGCAAAACCATGGGATAATCGAAAGAACACATTTTTTTATTGGCCTTTTACATTAACAAAAATAAGACTACCGATTGGGCCGTTCTTATTTTTGTTAATGTAAATTGGTACATAATAACAAGTGGAGTTCAATATACATATCAGTACACTACAGTGTATCTGGTACAGTATAATGTATCATATATGAAGTACTTACCGCCCAAACAGGACCGTCCGCTGACCAAGGCAGCCGCGCACTCTGGTTTAATAGATTTCACAGCGGTCGATCACTTTCCGCCTGGAATCGTCCGACTTTAAAACTAAGACGTTCACGTCTGTATTGACAGGTCAATAAGAAAAAAAAATTACTCCATGTTTATTATGTTTTGAGGCTGTGTTTAATCTTTTCTTTTTATTTCATTGTATTTTATTATTCTTCGGTCAAAATTTCATTCATTCATTTATTCATTCATTCATTAGAAAAGGAAACTAATCAAAAGAAAAAAAACCAAAAATATGGGGAGGAATTACTCGGCTCCCAGGCCAGATGGAGAGTAATTCCTAGGTCGCAGGCCCTCATCTACACCCGGGGAGAGGTTATTCGACCCCCAAGCCATATTAGAATAACCCCTATAAAGTGTGGACTCGAACCTACGACCCTTCGCTCTGGTGTCGGGCGCCTTTCACCACTCGACCACCTCCGCTTTTGTTAGTATATTGGGAAAAATGGTAGGTGTCAATTGTTTTTGAAAATTTGATGCACTAATTGAGAGTGCGTACTAGTTTAATTCAGTTTAAATGGGCCGAAATACAACAGAGCACTCTCCACGAAGTTGGAAACTTAGAAGCAGTTGACACATTGCCTTTTTTCAAAATATAGAGGGATTCCAGTGGTGTTTTTATTCCAAAAAGTGGGGGCTATCAAAAACATCCCACAAGCCTTCAAAGTCGACAAACAAGAAAACGGCTATGGGTTAGTGGCAGTTTGGGAAAATCATCCTGCTCGGTGCCGGAACGGTTAGCCAGCGGACTGCCAAGCTAAAGGACGTTTGCAAAAAAGCCAAAAATATTTAGCAGCGCCAAACACTTGTGTTTCAACGTGTTAAGTGACCACTGTACTATGATAGCTATGACAGCTGACTACAACAATTACGGTTTTTCAAGAAAGTTTCCCAGACTATGCCAAGAATGGCCAAAAATCTCAAAGCTTTTTTATAATATATAATGCACATATCATAAACAACGGCAGACAAAGTATAGCTTCTTTTATTTTCTCCCACACCAACAATACCATCGACCCATGGTTGAGAATTCGCGAGCATCAAAGTCTAAAGTTTTTGTAGGTGTTTTGTCTAAATTTCCTCAGCTGAAAAGATCAATTCTTCGCATGGGGTTTTCGAATAGGGAATTCAGTGGATAAAACTTACACAACCTACTTTGGAATGGACAACGTTATCCACTGGATAGCGGCTGAACAGCTGGCTGGATAGCGCTATCCAAGCTCTGAACAACCGAGATGAAGCAAGCGATAAATTTTATCCGCCGGACAGCGACTTATCCGTTGAAAAAGAGTTATCCACCTTTTGAGCAACTGGGGCCTGAACTACAATCATTGTATAAGCATATTTCACTTATGTTTTGAATTCCCGCCAAATAACTCAAATAATATGGCGAGAAAAAAACTTTAAACAGTTTATTGACAAGATTATTAGTTGAAACCTCACATGAGTTCTTACATCGTACTGTAAGAAAAATTCTTCATTTGCCAAATGAAACGAATCCTCAGATGCTTCGGAAGCTAAAGACTGTTCCAAATCGTAGAAATACTCTTCGGAGGTTTCGCAGTCGACGGTAGGCATCTTGAGTGAAAACACAAGGAAAAGCGACTGAGGTGAGCCTCTGACGTCACAAGCTATTAAATTGCGCAATCACCAAGGAACACGTTTTCAGTAATGGTGGACACATTTGCACGACTTTGGAGCTAAAAAATATTAGGATGGAAGGTTTGTTGTTCAGTTTTCTGGGGAAATATAGACACAACGCGATATTCTGCGACAGAATTTGGCCGAAATAAACCTATGAATTTTCGTCCCAGTGGCACTTTCAAGTACAGTGGTCTCGCCTAGCAAAACCATGGGATAATCGAAAGAACACATTTTTTTTATTGGCCTTTTACATTAACAAAAATAAGACTACCGATTGGGCCGTTCTTATTTTTGTTAATGTAAATTGGTACATAATAATAAGTGGAGTTCAATATACATATCAGTACACTACAGTGTATCTGGTACAGTATAATGTATCATATATGAAGTACTTACCCCCCAAACAGGACCGTCCGCTGACCAAGGCAGCTGCGCACTCTGGTTTAATAGATTTCACAGCGGTCAAACGCAAAAAGCTACAACACTGCCGGTTTTTCAGAGCCTTGAAGTTTGGATCGCATCAAACGTCTGCAAGCATAAAGTTCGTATCAAAACGATGCAGCCTGAGAAAACAGCCAACGTTTCGCGAGGTCACCACTTGAGCCATCGCAAAACGACGTCTGAGTAACGAAGGCAGAAATTCTATACTGATGACGTGTCACTACCCAGATCTAGGTGGTGCTTGTGATTGGTTAAAACGAAATCCCCTCGCGTTTCAACCAATCAGAAGCACCACCTAAATCTGGGTAGTGACACGTCATCAGTATGGAATTCCTGCCTTCATTACTCAGACGTCGTTTTGCGAGGGCTCAAGTGGCGACCCCGCGAAACGTCGGCTGTTTTATCAGACTAAAATTTTCCCAACAACCTGAACTTTTCCCTTATAAGACTTGTGGATGACATTTACTTCATTTTGAACATATGTTATACAAGTTTTCAGAAACAGCGTTAATTATTGCGGGTCAAGTGAAAGTTTCCACATTTGTCAGTATTTTAAATTCCAAAGTTATGGCGAGCCTTGCACACGCGTCGTACGTTTAACCGCTGTGTAGGGTAAAATTACCGGGGTCTTAAATGTAGTCCAGCCTCCCCATAAACCCGGTACATTTAAAACCGTGTATATTATACACGGTTTTAAACAACAGCGTCAAACGCAGCGTTTATTATTCGTGCTTCCACATAGAAAGTTTTCAAAACTTCTGTTTAGTCTTTCCTGTCTTCCGGTTCCTGAATATTTTTCCCCGAGGTGAAACTCGTAAAAGAGTACTACAGTAAAAACCCGCGTATAAGAACCTAAAATTTAAGAACCTGTTAGGTTAAAATTTTCATTTTAAACCCCCTTTTCATAAGAACCTATTTAGCCTAAAATTTTCAATAGGTTCTTATTTTACAAAAATGAAGGCACGGATGAAAATACACAAAAAAAATTTAAGTCTAGGTTTCAGTCAGTAAGATTCAAAGAATGAACTAAAATGAAAACCATATCATGTCTTTAATTTGCCAATACTGGATTGCACAATGCAACTATTAAGAATACAGATCCATGTGTCTCTCTCATTAATTTTCAAAGTCACAGGTTTTGAAGCACATTGAAACTTCCAAGCAGCTATGTCCTGCATCCATGGTTTTGTGCTAAAATGTATTCCAATGTTATAAAAATCTGTCATACATTTTGGATTATTTAGTGCCCTGTAGTTATCTGTGCTGATCGCTAGTGCCCCTATCAAATTAAGAACCTATTTAAGAACCTAAGTAGCCTAAAATTCCACTAAATACCATTTCTATAAGAACATATTTAAGCTTAGTTGGAAAAATCTAGGTTCTTATACGCGGTGCTACTTTGGTGGATCTTTTTGTATCTTCAGCGTCTTTATCTATCAGTCATCTTTTGATGTCTTCCTCAGTTGCCATGTTTTCCTTGGCTGTGTGCAAAATTACCACTCGCCACCCGTGATCTTAACATTGTTCTTGGAAATCATGCATTGCGCGCGTACCCTACAGATCAATCACTGATCAGCTAGCAGATCAGTGAATAATCAGCAAGCAGAGCAGTGAATTATCTGTAGGGTGCGCTGATTTCCAGAAATAGCTGTAGGCTCTTAGCCAATGAGGAGGCAGATAGTGTCCACAATAATAATTCCAGTTATCAGGAGGGACTGAAAATGAGACAACCAATAAATAAAGACAATTGCAGCCATTTTTAATACAAAATAATTAAATTGCTAAATTGTACAATGTTTTTCTTTTACATGTTAGTTTACGTAAGGTTCACTGGTTTTGAAGGTCTTAGCCTGTATAAAACCAATTTAGGTGTGGCCGTTTATTCACATCAGTATTTAAAAGAAATTTTACGATAATCTTTTGTTTGAATAAATGTAACATTTCCCCTTTTAACAAGGAGTTTTTTTGGGAAAAAAGGTAACAAAAATAAAAAAAAACATTATCAATAATTTCCTTTGTATGGGGTGAAATTCTAAAACTCAAGGTCTGACAATGACAATGAGACGACGATGCTGCTTTCAGCCGACTCTGGCGATTCTGGAGCTTTTGGTTCCTGGGAAAGAAAACAAAAGAAAAAAAACATTGCAGTAAACAAATGCGCAAAATATTCTAGGTAAAACTAAAATAAAGCACGAGTAGTCTGTTTTATTTTCTCTCTCACACAGGCATATTCGGTCGAGAAGCAAAGTACACGAGCACAAGAAACAGGATAATAACTAGCCGTAGACTGACACAAATGAAGCCCAACATAAAGTTCCCAGAGTCGTCAGGCTTCTTGGTCAGCGGGTAGTCGCCACAAGAGACTCTGGGGTAATGGAAAAAAGTACGATTTTTTGATTGGCTGTTCACAGTAAAAAAAATTCAACAAAACTAAGATTTCTGTGGTAAAAATTCCATTCCCCCCAGAGTCTTTCCCGGCGAGCACCCGCTAACCAAGAAGCTTGAGGACTCTGGGTAAGAGATTGCACATAAAAGGAAAATAACGAGACACTTTTACGGCTTCCAATTGTTTTACGAGCCATTAATCCTTAAACATGTCGGGTAGCTTCCATCGCCTGTCGATGCTTCTGCATACCTTTTCAAGCGCAAATTAGTCTGGATTTTAATACCACCTCTTTGGCTTTTTAAGGCAGTCTGGTCTCCGGTGATGGCCTGGGAAAGGTCGTTTGCGCATGCGTAATTAATCCTCCCAGTTAGGAGAATACTTATTAAACCGGAAGAGGCGTATGGCGTTGCACCCACACAAACAGTAATCGCGATTTGTTTAACGAAAGTTGAAAGGTTAAGTGTTTGTTTCACCATTATGGCTCCTGGTTTCAGTCAGTAAAAGTCAGGTTAAATAGTGATCCCCATGAAATTTTGGCGGTATGAAGAGGGGGAGGGGGGAGTACCAACAACAGTTACAAACGTCGCAAAAGAACTATTGGCAGTCACACCATGGAGCGTAAGGTGTGGTACTGTGGACCAGACATCTGCTTCCACAGATGCAGTAATTGTAAGTCAATCTCGTACCCAGAGTCCTCAGGCTTCTTGGTCAGCGGGTGGTCACCGGGAGAGACTCTGGGCTGGCTCTGGCTGTTCACTGTAACAAAACTAAGAATCTTAACCGCAAGATTTCTGCTGGGTATACCCGGGTATAGCTGGGTATAGACAGATAAAGCCTAATATAGAGAGGTATAGTCTATGGTACAATATTTTTCGGTACAATGTATGTCCCCATACGCAACGTACCTGCTTCTAGAGTCTCCCCGTGCGAATACCCGCTGACCGAGAAGGCTGAGGACTCTTGGTACGAGTTTGCAGATAAGTCTGACACATGCATATCTGAGGTGATGCTCCGCGCTGTGGTCAAATTGTTTTCCCCGTTTCTCCGCTTCTCCGTTTCCCTTCTCCCAGCCGCATCAGCGATTTAGCCCCTTTAACCCTCGGACGTACAAGTAGAGGGGGGGGGGGGGGAGTTGGATGCCACCCCCTAAAAGATTGTTCCTGATTTTTTTCAACGTAATTTTTCTTCAGCAACTGCCGTTTTCAGTGGCGTAAACATATCCCTTAGACACATTTTGACACAAGTTTGGTGAGAATCGGTTGCTATGGTTACGATATATGACGTCATTAGTAGCAGGCGGTCAAGCCATTTCTCAGTAAAATACGTGTTTTTCACCTTTTTTAGGCTGTAAAGGACAAAATGTTGACAAAAAACCAAAGTGCTCAATTATGCCATACAGCTATTTCAATTAAGGTTGTCGGATTAACTCAAGCTTACGCGACAAGACAGAAAGGTAGTGTGGGTAGTTTCACGGTTGTCAGAATTGTTGGTCATGAACTTAGAATTTCCTAGTGTAAATAATAAATGGGCACCATCCGATTATTCGAATCAGATTGAATTTGGATAAACATTTAAGGATAAAAATTACCGAGAAAAGTTTAACACAACGTTTCGATGTCTCCATGACATCATTTTCAAGTGAGAAAAATAAAATATAGATGAGTTAATATATACAAGGTGAGGTGTTAAAAAACTAAACAATAAGTAACATATTTGGCGTGTAATTGTGTGTGCATGGTAAGTATGTCTAAATAAATAGTTTTGCGCGGATAGAGTCCGATTGCGTGTTCAGTTTTGGTTTCTTCTTCTTTATAAACAACATTTCGTAAATCAAACAGTCCAATTTTCCGCCGCATTTCTTGAGGACGGAAAAGTTGCCATTGAGGTCGCCGATGGTTTTAATGCCGTGATCGTTCTTTAGATGCTTGCCGATTGCTGAAAAACGGTGTTCGTCAATACGTTGGTGTAAATGCCGGCTAGTATAGCCGACATACTCTGCATCGCACAGATCACATTGATAACTGTACACCACGCATTGTTGGTTAACTGAGGGTGGTTTGGGCTCACGCATCTTAAGGTCTTCACCAATTTTGCGGCTCCTAAACTGGTTGAAGAGTGTGATCGATTCTCTTGCTCAGGTCGGATAGTTGTCTTTTCACCGCATCAGCCGACTTTTGATCTTTAAATGGCAGTCAGTACTACGCGGTGAACAGTATTTTCGTTGACAGGTTGTTGAGCTGGCACATCGGGATCTCCAGACATCAGTGAGGTAACATAGTGAGAGATAGTAGAGTTGATGAGGCTCTCAGGGTACTTGAGATTCGCAAACATCAACTTAAGGCGATCAAAAATTACGTTTTAAACGATAGCTCGAGCTGAAAATCATTGCTTTATTTATTTTTTTTTTCTCATCCGTATACATTGCTACTGTACGGCAAGCAAGGTACTGCTGATTTTGGTGAACTTAGGCATCTTAGGCATAAAAATCCCATATTACCTTACGGTCTTGTCGCGCAGGCTTAAGCTTTCATCTGACAACGTTAATTGAAATAGCTGTATCCTACATGTCTTACAAAAAATGTCAATTTCCAGGCCCCAAGCAGCGCCACAATCATAATATATACCTCATCTCATCACAGGCTTTTAAAATCTTTTAGAAACATTGTAACACATCAAAATCCGAAGGGGAGCCATCACCTTCCCATAGTACCACGGTGGAGATGTGACTTTGCTTGTACGTCCGAAGGTTGAGTGATTGACATTTAATCGCTTTTTATTACAAACATACCTCAGGAGAGTCTTCCTCGTATTGTGGTTTCTCCTGTTTCCGCAGCAATGCCTCCAGCCTCCGATTCTCGGCTGCTTTCATGCGCACGTTTTCCAACGTATTATTTAACCTCTTCCTTTTTTCATCAGCCTCTTTTTGCAAGTCATCCACTTTCTCTTTTAGCTCCTCGTTTTCCTCTGAAAGCGTCGCGTTTTCGTCCCGACTACTTTCCAGCTCTCTCTTCATGGCTTTCATGTCTGCCTCCATTTGCTCAAATCTGTCAGTCATGGTGACAGAGTTTCCTTCTCTAACCTGTTTATCCAAGGCCGTTTCACTCTTTCCGTCGCCTCCTTGTCGAGTGCTTTCCTCTGAAGACCGATCATCTACCTTCTCGGGGTCGCTTGTCTTCGATTTTTCACCTCTCTCAACCTTCACCTGTCCACTATCCTCTTCACACAATCCAGTTTCCGTGTCTTTTATAGTTCTTTCCGAATCCCTCGACTTTTCTTGTAAAAGTTGACACTCTGCTTCGGTTGATATCTTTCTATATAGTTGGAACTTGACTTTCTGCGTGCACAATCGTTCTTTTAGGTTGTCCAACTCTTCTACTTTGTCTCGAATTCCTAGGTTTGCTGTTTCGAGTTCCTTGTCCTTCTTGCCTAGTAAGATACTATTGCATTGTACTTCCACATTAAGCCTGTTAATTTTGGTTTCAAAATATTTAGTTTTTAGTTCACAAAGCTCTGATAGCTTAGACCTTTCTTTCCTCGCCTCATCCAACGTCCTTTGAAGATTCCTGATTTCCAAGAATCTTTTCTTCATATTTCCTGTCAAAATATCGTTGTCGTGTTCTTTTGATGCAAGGGCACGCTTCATAAAGTCTAATCTCTTATCCTGTTCTTGAAGAAGATGTTTGAGCTTTATCATCTCGCTGTTCTCTGTTCTTAACTCTGAATCTTTTGTCAGTACCAACGTTTTCAATTCTTTAATTTCGTCTTCTTGTTGGCAAAGGTGAGTTTTTAACCTCACCGATTCATTTTGCAGAGAATTTATTTCTTCTTGTAGCAGGCCACTTTTTCCCTTAGAAATATTCAACTCTCTGTCTTTATCTCGAAAATCATTTTTAATTTGCTGCAACTCATTATCTTTGTCCTTTGATGAAGCACTCGCCAGTTCTAACTCATCCTTCAGCTGGGTGACGTAGGTTTCTAAATCTTCTATTTCATTATCCTTTTCCTTCAAGGAAGAACTGCTTAGTTCGAAGTCCTTTTTTAAATGGACAACTGACGATTCCAAATCTTTAATTGAATTGTCTTTTTCTCTCAATGAAATACTACTCTTTTCCAATTCTGTTTTTAGGTGCGCGATGGACGATTCCAGATCTTCAATTTTGTCATCTTTTCCCTTTAAGGAAGTATTATTCGATTCCAAATCCTTCTGGAACTGGCAAATAGAAATTTCCAATTCTTCAAATTTATGTTCTTTCTGCTTCAAGAACGAACCTTGCAGTTGCAAATCTCTCCTGAGCTGAACAATACACAATTCTTTTTCTTCAAGTTTTCTTTCTTTCTCTTCCCACAGCGATTTCACCTGAACATGTTCCTCTTCCACTCTCGTCACATCTCGTACGACTTTGGTGACCACTTCTTTTATCATTTCTATCTCACAGTCCGCATACTTGGTAGACGCCTCCAACTCTTCGTCTTTTTCCATCAACGCTCTTTCTGTTTTGCCCAGTTCTTGTTGCATCTCAATCAAAATTTGCCTGTAGTTATTAAGCAGTTTGTCTCCTTCACAAAGCGAAGCTTTTGTGTCGTTTAAGTCGGTGTCTCGCTGAGCCAGTACGTTCTTTGTATCCTCCAATTCAACTTTAGTTTTTCTTAATTGCTCTTGTAAGCTGTCATTGTTTTCCTTTGTGTCAGAAAACAATTGTCGGAGTTTGCTGATCTCACTCTCTGTGTTTGTCGCTTGTTGCCTTGCACTCTCTTTCGCTAGCTCGTGCGACTTTCTTAAACCCGCTTTAGTTTCTCCTTCTTGTTGCAATTTGCGATTCAGTTCCTCCACCCTGTCATCTTTTTCTTTTAGTTTTGCCTTGATACTCTTCAAGTCCCACTCCTTTTCTTCAAGACATTTCTTTACCTCCTGACACGTGCTCACCAAATCTTCACTTTTTCCTGTGCTTTGTCTCTCATCGACTCTCTGCAATTCCAAACGTAGCGCTGTCTTTTCTAAGAGCTCCTTAATTTTTTTCAACCCACTCTCTAGGCTTTCTTCTTTATTAGAGTTCTTTCCCGCTTCACGCCTAGTACACTTATCATCGCTAGCCTGCTTCAGCCAGATTCTCAATTGCTTTATGTCACGTTGTATTTCGCGTTGAAAATTCACCGCCATTTGCATGTAGTCTTTGTCATCGCGCTGATACGTTTCAACCAAAAAGTTTATTCGCTTTTCGTTGTAAATGAGCCTCTTCTTCAATTTTTTGTACTTTACTTTGCCCCTTCTTTTTTTCTTGGAAGCCCGGTTGCCCTCATCACGACAATGGCGAAGTTCATCTCGAACAGATTTTATCCCTTTTTGGAAATGTATCAAAGGGCTCTCGGACTTAATTTCTTGCACAAGAGGTCTTGCCATTTCTGAAACCTGAACAAACTCTTCTAACATCATAGAATGTTCTTTTTCTAATTCACATAATTGCTGTTCAACTTTGCTACTCCACTGTTCTTGCTCTTGCTCCAATTCCTCATCTTCACTACTGGTAGATGAAGTCCTCTTCATCCACTTAATCTCCTCTCCCATAAGCTCGTCAGTAAATGAACCCTTTTTGTCAGCCCTCGACATTTCTGCGGCACTTGCATTACTTTCTTTTTCAATTGTTTTCTTTTCATCTTCCTGGTAAGTTATATTTTCGGTGTTGCAATCCTTGACAGAAATGCTTTCATTCCTGGAAAGAAAATCATCTGCCGTTTTTCTATCTTCGAGTTCATTTTCACCAGTAACGTTTGTTTCAGAAGGGAATTGGTTTTCTTTAACAATATCAAATCCACTCTTTAGTTCTTCGTTCAGTCTGTTTTCATCCTTGACAGAAGTATAATCGTAGTGAGAAATCTCATCTTTTATTTTATCTTCCTCCCGTTCCTTCTGGCCAGCAATATTCAAAGACAAAAATGCCTCTTCCTCCGTATAAGACCAACTGTTCTGTTGTCCTTCTTGTTTGTAGAAACCATTTTGTCCACTAGCAAGAAAGGCGTCCTTATCAAAGTCAGCTGTTTCAGAGCTAAGCTCCTCTGTATTATCTCTCTCAACACTGCTATGGGCGTCATTCTGTCCGTCCAAGGCTTCCTTGTCGTCAGTGGCTCTCTCTTTGTTTTCAGGGCGTCGTCCTTTAACGCCTTCCGTTTTCTTACTAAAGCTCTCAGTGGCGCCATTCTCGACACTGGACGAGGTCTTGCTCGATTCAAGTGATGGGGTTATATCCTCCTCGAAAGACTCCTCTTCAAAACTTTCGTCAAAGTAACTGTCTGCAGCTTCATGTTCGTTGTCGTGTATAGACCTTGACGATTCGTCTTCCAGCTTATATCCGTCACTCCTTGAAACCAGAAATAAATCATACTAAGAATTCAAGCACCCCAAATGAAGGTTCATATGACCTTACGTCCCGGGGGGGGAGGGGTAGTCCCTATAGTGAGCTAAACGGGGAGGCTCCACCTGAAAGGATTGCCTTTTTTAAGCTAGCACTATATTAAAGGGTAAAGGAAAATTGCCATTTTAGTGTATGGAAGGGTCACAAACTGCAAAGTGGAAGAAATGGTGTAAGGCCCCGTTTATATAAATCGTCTTGGGTACCCGCGCCGAGACAACCCTTCCCTCGAGTTACAATGGGCGGGCTAATCTTTGAAAAGTTCA
Organism: Siderastrea radians; assembly: GCA_964017195.1. Lineage (NCBI taxonomy): Eukaryota > Metazoa > Cnidaria > Anthozoa > Scleractinia > Rhizangiidae > Siderastrea > Siderastrea radians. Next base: position 7,792,285 of record OZ024898.1, read on the forward strand.
ACGAACCGTTTACAGGAGGATCACCAACTCGTCTCCGGGAGGCAAGACAACTCGGGCCTTACGTAGCCGAAAGGGGAAGGGTCCTGAACCCTTTAAGTCCCAATAGTGACCAATATCCAACTTCTCCTTACCACATCACTTTATGGTCAAACAAACACATCATGAGAATGAAGGAAATAATCACCAAAGTCGAAATATCTTGATGTTTAAAAAAATTCTCCCAACATGTATCATAAAAAGGACGTGAAGGCTAATGAGGAGAACATGCGTGTTGATGCTGGGGATTAAAGGGTTAAAAGCGTGCAGGGAAGTTAACGTGCAGGGCGTAACGGCTGCCTACCATTAGTGGTATATTTCTATTTCGATGTGCTTGAAGTCATAGGGTCAAGCCACAGACGTAAACATAAGCGTTTTCATTCCCAACTTGAGTGGCAAAATAGCGTTATGAAGGACGTTGCCTCCTAATACAGAGGTATTTTTGCAGAAGTTATGACTATGGGGAAAACCCAGATCATAGCAAGAGTTATTGGAAACTAAACATAAAAATTTGGTTGGCCACGCATAATTCAAAGGTCAAATTAAGCAACCATTATTGTAAACAAGCTTTAAAATACAAAGAATGTATAGTATTTTCTCTCCAATTTTGGGCTCAATTATCTCTGAAAAATGCGTGGTTACCCCCATTTTTTGGGGGATTCTGATAGCCCTTGCTAAGATCTGCTTTTTCCACGTAGTCATAAGCCACGCAAAAAATACCTTTGTACCAGATCCGAGATGCGCAAAACGTATGTGCAGTAACAAAGGGAGGGGCCGTCGTTAATAAGAATAGAAGTCTTATGGTTGCCAAAAAGTTACATCAAACTCAACTTACCTTTCCTCCTTGTCATCAAACTCCTGGCTCTTTTTTGCCTCATCGGCAGCCTCTGGACGAGTGCACTTTTTAATCCCCTCTTTATCTGTGGAGTTGTATCTGCTGTCCTGCGCATGTGCACTAAGAGGGACTAGACTCAGGTCTAAAGAAGGCGTGGTTTCAGAAGATGATTCCCCATCTATGCATTTGTCACTGTATAAATATTTATAAGTTAAAAAGTAACTTTATTACTCAATTAAAGGTGTAGTTGTTTGAAATTCTCTTTTATTCATACACTTTGTCATGTAACCTAATAGCCAGACGTACTCATCGGTTTTGCGGTCTGGTCTGAGCGGAAGTATTTGAAATCAAAAGAAAGAAAAACAAAAGAAAGAAAGAAAGAAAGAAAGAAGAAAGGTAATGCACTGATGAATAAATAACCAACAGAACGAACGGACGAATGACTGACTGACTGACTGATTGACTGAATGACTGACTGACTGTCTGATGAATGAATGAATGAATGAACGAACGAACGAACTAACGAAAGAACGAACGAACGAAATAACGAACGAAAGAACGAACGAATGAATGAATGAATGAATGAATGAATGAATAACTGAATGAATGAATGAATGAATAACTGACTGAATGAATGAAAGTATATAAGTCCTTCCTCACGAAACAAAACCGAACAACGATATTTACTTACTTCACGGCTTCTCTCAGTTCCGTTGGCGCATGCTCGTCCAAGTTTTCTTCCAACTCGCTCTCAGAGCTGTCATGGTCTTTTGTATCGCTGAAATCCTCCTTAATGGGGCTGCAGTGGACGGTGGGAGGTTTTTTTACTTCTGCCTGAAAAATAATGATTTAACCATAAAGAAAATTCACGTTTTCACGTTGTGATGTAGCCATTCTACCACATTAATTCCTCACGTTCAAACCAGGTTTTATCAGGTGATGAACATAACTTCAATCAATCAATCAATCAATCAATCAATCAATCAATCAATCAATCAATCAATCAATCAATCAATCAATCAATCAATCAATTGATCAATCATAAGGGACAATACACCTCCTCACTGAATATGCAAAATTTTCATGGTACTGGTGAATTGTCGACTAGGTGGAGCGTTTTAAGTTTTCCAAGGAAAATCCAGAGATGTATCATATATGTACCAGACACGTTTTGCTCTAAACCTAATAGCTCAGTGTTCTAAGCTTACACATTAGCCAGGTATAAATATTGGCCTTACTCTTATCCCCCTGGGAGAATTCTACCCTTATTTTAGCCAATGAAAGAACGCTTAAGTATACCAACTACAAACATTAACTAAGCGTACAGTCGCTGCCCCTAAAAACGGTGGAATAGTATGTAAATAAAGTGGAATAGTATGCAAATTGACGGACTGACTTACATGTTTTGGCTTCTCTGAGAGCACTGCTGCCTTTTTGAGTTGAGCCTGCCTTCGTAGAGCGCTGGCCTTAGTGTCACGTAGGCTCAGACTTTTACCACTCTTCACCCAGTCACTTTTCTTGGAAGGCAGTGAAACATGTCCTGGGTTTTTCACCGTTTCATTTGCAATAACTTCCTTTCCCTGCCCTTTCTTCAGCTTGGATCCTTAAACAACAAAATTGTTAAGCTTTAAACTATCGAAACCAGATTAATGCATTGTAATAGCGACCCGGGTGCTGGATTTTGATGTAAGTAATTGGACCAAACTCCATTTTTTTGCAGGCACGTAGAGGAAATAAAAGTTAGGGAACACCTTGTTTAACTAAAGATAAAGATATAAACAAGAAGGTATTAATTTTTGCTTATACTTCGGCTCAATTTAAAACCAACCTCATTCAGTGTTTGCAAAAAAAAAACAGGAATTTTTGGCCGCATTCTTGGTCATCTTAAACGGTACAAAAAAGGCATTTCTGCACAGTTAATGACAATGCGGAAAAAGGAGGTCTAATAAGGGCTACAGGAATCCACAAAGAAAATTGTGGGTTACCCTCGTGTTTTCAGAGATAATTAAGATTACCATAGTTCTAAAAGATGTAAGGCATCTTATTTGCAGATTTAAGCTCAGCTGTCCCTAAAAATGTGTGGTTACCCCAACTGAGTTTCTTTTTGGATTCCAACAGCCCTTGCTATGATCTGCTTTTCCCACGTAGTCATGAACCGCGCAAAAATACCTACTCGAGTTTCCTAAGATGTGTAGAACGTATGCGTAGTAACGAAGAGGGGGCACCTTCCATAACTAATACATCCGCCAGTTCCGATGTTTGCGTCTCGCTAAAAAAAAAGAACGTTTTCCGTTCGTTTGTCGGTAACCTCGTGTTCTTTCGGTCCCTCTCGTTTGCTGTCGCCTCTCACCCGTCTAGTTTCGATTCACACACTTGAAATTTCACTTCTCGCTCATAAGTTTTCACTTCATGCTTGTGTGCTTTCTTTTCTCCTTGGTCTATTCGCTTCTTCTTCTTCGTGTATTTTGCTTATTGTTCAGATTTTTCCGCGGGTTTCCTCTTCCCAATCGTATGTATTCCTTGTGCAGTGGTGTGTTTTTAGCTTTTCGATCGCAGGTACTTTGCTGGCGCATTATGCTTCTTGCTTTTGTATTTTCTATTCTCCTTCGTGTGCTTCTGCGGGTGTTTTTGCTCGGTCGTTGAATGTCACGCGCACTCGCACGTTTTCGCTTCTCGCTCGTGCATTTTCACTTCTTGATAGTGCGGTTTCGCGTGCGGTCTTGTCTTCTGCTTTACGCTCGAATATTTCGGAGGGAAAAGAGTTACTCTATGTAACCTACAGATGTTTTTTCTCAACAAGAATAATTATTAAATAATTACTTAGCTTCGTTAAAGGGGATTTTTTCTCGTTTTGAGTTCAATTCATAGTCAATCAGCAGTGGTGCAAAGAAAATGTGGAATTTTTAAAAGTCGATAATTTAATGTTAATGCTGTTTGATGTTAATGTTACCTTAAAGTAACCTAGGGTTAGGCGGACCATACCCGACTTGTCTGTTACTTTTGGGTTGGGCGTCCTGCAATCTTCTTCAGACGAGTCACTGTGGCTTCCTCTGTTTTCGCGGGAAACTGCTACTGGTATTCGCGTTCGGCCGCTGGGGCGGTTCTTCAGTCCAGAAACTTCATCCGTGCTTTGTTCGCTGTCGCTACTGGAGTATGGAACTCTCATAGGTATCCTCGAGTTTGGACTCAGCGGGGAAAGCCATATCCTGCCGCCATTTGAATTCTTTGGCGACGACATTTCGCCCGTCGGCGCGAAGCGCTCAAGCTAAACCTTGAGCGAAGCCGAAAATTCTCTCGAAATTTAAAGCTTTTTCAGACCTTTTTTTAGTCTCTGAAATTTTCAAAAACCTGTCCTTGTACTACGGAAAATGTATAGCAAAATTCATGCTTCAAATCTCACGGCTGACCGAAATGATAACTGAAACAAATAAAGAAATTTCCAAGGAAACAGTTTCGTCATAAACGTCTCTTTTTCTTGATCGCGCTCGAACTGTTACTCGCGCGCGCATGGAAGATCACCGTTGTGGCCACCATTTCGAAATGGGTTCAATATGAGCCCTTTCACCCGCTAATGTACTGGTCAAATCGAAGCTTCAACTCCCCCCCCCCCACCGGCATACCCCGGGTATTGACTGTGCATCGTGCCTAGGGAGGGGGAATTTCAACGTTGCCTTGGAAGGGTGGGGAATTCGAACCGGATTTATCTCTTTTTCTTATGCAATACGCCCGTGAGTTGTTTTCGGTTTTTGCAGGGTTTGACGGATGTACAAGATAGAATTTCGCCTTTGTTAGCGAATAACTCTTTCAAAAGGGCCTTTAAAAGAAGTTTGAAGGCGTCATTGCGGCATATCTCTCTATGAAAAGCGTGAACAGTGTTTGATTGAAGAAGAAATTTGTCTTTGAGGAGAGGTATTTCAGTACTAATTGGTAGGGTATTTGAACAGCTTTTTTGCCCCGAGGGGAAGGAATTTGAACAAGCCAGTCTTCAAAAGTTCAAATGCCCGGGGGGATGTTGAAGCTTCGATTTGACTGTTACATAAATTTCAAACGAAATCTCGCAATTTGAAGTCACATATGCCGCTTTTAGCCCGCGACCTCGGCAAATTTACTGAAGCGAAACTGTCGAAAGCGAGTTCCTAGATTTCCCTCCATATGAAAGGAAAAAAGTTCTGGTTTGGGACACTTGCGTATACTAGCTAAAACATTGAACTTTATTTTGTTGGCAGGAAGGAAGAAAGGAAGGAAGAGGTGGGGGAAATAAGGCTGTAGGCTTGGTTGCCTGTGTATTATATTAACCCTTTCACTCCCAAGAGTGCCTAAAATCAACATTCAAGACAAATTCCAAATTTCATTTTGTAAAATACTAAAATATAAATAGCATCATGTGAAAGTACTAGTGACGAGGTTTCATTTGAATGGTCACACCATAGGAAATCATCCACAGACTCAGAAGTTAAAATCACCTTAAATGTGATGTCCCGATAACTGACTCTGGGAGTGAAAGGGTTAATGCACGAACAAACAATACAGGGATGTGACTCGTAGTACTTCAGCAGGGGCAGATCCAGGGGGGTAGATTGGGTGGCTAGCCACCCCCCTCTTTGGGATCGTTTAAGCTTGAAATGATGACAGAAACAAAACTATCCTGAGGCGATTTTGTCTCCGACTGTTCCAATATCATTCTGTCAGGTCAGCACCCCCCTCCCCTCTCTGGGGGGAGGTGGGAACTGCGGTACATTTTTAATGGGGAAGTCAAATGAGGCCAACGTTTTATGCCCATTTGGCTGAAACTGAACCGAAAAAAAAGTCCACTAGCCCAGAACGTAACCTTTTAAACTGCTTTCCATCCCCACAAATAAGAAAAACCTTTTCATCTGCATTAAAAAAAGAAGAAGAAAAAACAAGGGAATCCAAGGCAGTTTATATTTCCAGCTTTCTTTGTTCATCATGCATCTGACAGGCACAAAGAATTATGTTATACACGACCACTCAAGCTACTAAGCTTTAAATGTCATCGTGTGCAAATAAAGGTTTTGATTGATTTGATTGATTGATTGATAAAAAATTGAGAACTCTGGTGTAAACATGCTTTGCATCACTCCCAACAAAAGTCGTGCTAAAATCTTCCAACCCAAGAAAGTCCACCAGAAAATTTCTAATGCCAAAAAATTCCTAAATCGCTAATTTTCAAACCCACCCAAAACCCCTGGGGAATCTCCCTCATTACTGTTAGAGCATGGTTTCAACATGATGGTGAAATCATGGCAGCTAAATCATGTTTCAAAACCATGGGCAGTACACTGCAGTTAAATAACCACATACATGAATACGCAAGGTTCAACAGTGAAACAAACCCACCAACTAGAAAATACTGCCTGCGTATCCTCAGAACAAAAATGAGGCCTGATGTGGGAAGAGGTCATAAATGTGACCTAAAAACGATTTCTGAAGTTCCTTTCTGCTAAAAAACTGGACTTGGAAATCAAATGGATAAAATTTTTTTTCCTGAAATACCAAGGAAATAATAAAATCAACTAAAATTTACATTTTAAATGGTCACTGATCCCAAGCAGTTTTTTTCCTGCGAATGGAAAGCAACCAATGTGAGAGAGGGTTCAGTGTTCCTTGTTATAAGAACATTTTCCCAACAGCAAAATTTTTACATTTTTTGTAAATTCTTTTTTTGGAAATCGCAAAAATTTGATGTCACATAAAAAAAGTCGTTTAGTTATTGTTTGGTACAATCAATCAAATACTCCTGAGTCCAGTTGTTCAAAGCAGGGTTAAGCTAATTCAGGATTAGTGTCAATTTTTAACTCCATTTTGTAGCCAGATGATATAGATTCCTGAAATCGTTTTTGCCTTGTATATTTTGACTTTGGTTGCTTTCAAACAGACACTTGAATTTGCCGTGAAATTTTTTTTTGAAATAAGAGAAACAGGGACCTCGGCATTTAATATTTTTCTATTTAAGCCAAAGAGTGTCAAAGCCTTTTAGTCGAAGAGCTTTTCGACACTTTTAATAAACATTTGTTTGTGATGTTTTTTCTTTGTAGTCATTAAGTCATTGTCTTTAAGAACAACCGGGCCCTGATTCACATCAGGTCATTAAGTCATTATCTTTAAGAACAACCGGGCCCTGATTCACAAAAAGTTAGTGTCACAAAAGATATTTTAACTGAAATTAACCAAGGAAATTTCTTGCAATATTAAGGAACTTTTCAACAATCACATGGACAACCAAGTCTTTAGGATCTTGTCTCCTGAAACAGTAATGTAGGAGGAAAGAATTTTTGATCGTAAACGACTAGATTGGCTCAAATATCTATTATTAGGTTCCAGTGATTGTTTGTATCGTCCAATTACAAGGGACTGAAAAAACCTTCCGGCGACTGACCAATACAAGAGCGCAAGGGCGGCATGCGAGAGGCCATAAAAACTCTGATAACCTTGGAGGAAGTGACCAACAACTCTTATGGCCTCGTCATGTGCATCACCTTGTCGCACTCTTAGCACTATCACGTACATCATACAGATAGCAACCTCAAAAACTCGGTACGACACAGCAACATCCCCAAAATCAAGAAGACCTGATACTTTATGGCTGTCACCATACTGATCAGGAATGACAAGTATGTTTTCATCATTAACATCACCGTGGATAATATGCTTCTTTAAATTGTCAAGCCGTGGAATGACCTCGTTAACAAAACTATTATACACTTCTTGAAGTACTTGTTGCTCTGTGTCACTGTGGCTTGTAACAGAGATGTAACCTTCAAGGATAAACAGCTGGGACAAGTCCCATTCTTTCTTAAGCAGAGCAGTGACGCCTGGATGATGAAATTCCTGAAATAAATGAAGACAACGTCTTTTTTACTGGACAGGTACATCCACAATTAATATGTAGTGAAATGTCACATGAGCATTTAATATTTTTCTATTTAAGCCAAAGAATGTCAAAGCCTTTTAGTCGAAGAGCTCTTCGACATTTTTAATAAACATTTGTTTGTGATGTTTTTTCTTTGTAGTCATTAAGTCATTATCTTTAAGGATGTCCATCCCGCCAGTAATTAAGCATTTTAATTACCGACCCTGAATACTCCCTATTTGTATGGTGTCTTAAAATTGTACGCCCACTGCTGACACAGAGACACAAACTTGAGATCAGCATTGTATTTCACTTGGAACTGTGCATCTAATAAATACCAATGCTGAAAGTGTGTATGACTTGAAAAAAAAAACTCAAAAATGATTACAAAAATGGTGGAAAACAAAATTAATACAAATTTACACAAAGCATGAAAATGAAAGCATGCAGGAATTTAAGCAGACTGAGCAAAAAACATTTAAGATAAAAATGAGTGATAACAAAAAGAAAACATCATTTAACAAACTAATTTAAGAGTGTGAACCAAAATACTCCTGGGGTGAGTTGCATAATACTTAATGCCTGGGGTAACTGCTAACATCAGATGTTTATTTAAAATAGAGACTTTGACTTGAGTGAACGTCTGATTTTGGAAGTTACACTGGACGTTAAGTTTTATGCAAATTTCTCCTGGTACATGTCACCTGTTAACCCTTTAAGCTCCAATAGTGATCAGCATCAAATTTCTCCTCATCATATCAATTCATTATAACACATAAAGGTCATGAGAATTGGGGAAATGATCACCAAAGATGAATTGTCTTTATGTCTTAACAAGTTCTCCCAGTTAGTACTCAGTGAAATGTATGGAGACCAGTAAGGAGAATTTAAATAATGATGCTGGGGCTTACAGGGTTTAGTAGTAGCCAACCTGAAGCTCCCAAAACTCCACTTGCCCAGGCAAGGAAAAAGAGTTTAGTCCAAGCTCTCCTTAGTGACCACCTCTGTTATTGAGAAAAGTGGTCTCAGCTAGAGCTGCTTGACCACGTGATGAAACCATAGAGAGAAGTTGCTCAACAGACAAATGCAACTAGTTACTTATGGTAATGCAACAATAATATTAATTAGCTATTGTCTATCACAGAAGAGATTGGCGATTGTTCAGGTCACACATACTCAAAGATTGAAAACTTCTCAGCATCTCTTAATTAGATGAGTGGTCACTTATGAGAAATCAAAAACAAAGGAAAAGACCAGTCGCTAAATAAAAAAGTGGTCATGGTTGTGTATGGAAGCTGTCGCTCATGAGAGCTTTTAATTACTTAATTAACTGACAACTCAATCAGGGTTTCACAATGCTGGTTGTTACTAAAGCTGGTCACTGTACTTATGAGAGTGGCCGCAAGGAGAGCTTCGACTGTGAAAGGGAATGGACTGTGCTAATCTTCCGGCACCTGAGTTTCTGTGTTCAATATGCCTCCAAACAAAATGATTTGTGGGTAACGCATCAGTCAATTCCAGCAGTGCCCATCCCCCCCACCCGGGCATTAGTCGGGCATTTGCTCACGTTTTAATCCCGGGGGTGGGGCATTTGAAATTTTATCACTGCCCGGGGGTCGGGCATTTGCCTACCCCCGGGATGACCCCGGGGCATTTGCCTACCCCCGGGATGACCCCGGGGCATTTGACAAGGTGAGAAAAACGTTCCGGTGTAGTCAGTCTGAGGTCATCCATGATCTTCCATTCCTTTGTTGCTGTTCGCTGATTGATTTCATCGTTTGTTGATTAAATACTGTATGAAGTGAAATTAATTCTACATACTATATAGATTTTTACGCTATCCGAGGTGACCAGTTTAGTAAAAATATTTTATGTTTTTGGCCGTTTGTTAAATACAGATCATGCATTTTCAGTTCTTCGAAATTATTTGAGCATTTCTTTTAATATAGCTTATTTAAATAAAACACTTATAAGTTGTGTACGTCAAAATCAAATAAATGAACGTGTTATTGATGTTAATAAAGTATCATTATTTTGAAAACAAATGAACAGCGGAAGGGGAGATGCACAGTTATAAAATAACCAAAGCGCACTGATAATAATGATGAGTGACACTTTTTTTGTTATGATTTATTATTAAAATCTTGAGCAGTGTTGCTTTCTAGATGATCCCGAGGGTGGGGCATTTGCCTTCTATTTTGGTCCCACCCCGGGGCATTTGACGGACTTACTTGTCCCCACCCCCGGGAATTTGCCATTTAAAAAAAAAATGCTAATGCCCGGGGGTTGGCCCGGGTGGGGGGGGGGGGGGATGGGCACTGCTGGAATTGACTGATGCATAATGTAGAAACCAGGCTTTAGTAGCTAAAGTGAAAGGAAGGCAACATGAACCCCTTTGCCATTGATTCAGAAAATTATTACCTGTAATGATTTATTCATCTTTGCTATGTAGCAGCCCAGACTAAAGAGCAGATAAGAAGTACAAGGAACTTCTCTGAGAAGCATTCCAGGCACAAAGGACAGAAGACGGACAGCATATACTCGAGGAGGCGTATTTCGTTCTTTTCCCCTGCCTTCATCTCCAGCAGTCTCAAAAAAATTCAACTCGCACTGAATCGTATATTCGCCGTTCAAAGCCTTCACTGGAACCGGGCAGAGAAAGCCCTGCTCTTTCAAACGCAACAAAACTTCGTTTTGTCCGTTCACAAAAGAAATGTTCTCCGAATCAACGTGGTTTAAAATCTTAAGCACAAATTCATCTTCGCTAGTTTGTAGTTCCCCGTTGCCTTCATTTGAATGGCCTGGCAACACTCCTTTCACGTAGAAATTTCGGTCATCGTAACTAACAAACTCCTTGACCTGAGAAAAGTCACAAACATGGAGGCCATAAAATGAACTTGCCAATTTAACCGCTTTCTCTTTATCAACAAAGGGCCGCGTAAGGGCCAGTAATCCATTGGCTTGTGTCTTGTTCATGGGTCCATCGCAAAGCCTAATTTCTCTCGTTTGGTGTAGGTTTGGCTGGTGTTCATCTTGATTCAGAGCACCACGTGCGTTCAAGTTGGCTGCCATCTTGCTTTTAGAGTTCCAGGGGACCTGGGGATGACTTGCTCCCAGGGTCTCTCTTCCTGGCAAGCCCAAAGTGATACCCATTCCCCTCTCTCTGCACGAAAGGAAGAAAAGATGGCGGACAACGTTGGTGAAAGAGGATCTCCGATAAGGCAACGATCTAACGAAGGCCTTCCTGAAAAAACCGCACCAGAAACAGGCCAGAATGAAAACATGTCTTCCATTGGTTCTTTCAATCAGCAAACTTCGCCGTTTTCCTCCTCGCAAGACCCATGGAGTATACTTTGGTACTGGATGTCGGCTCAGTATTATCAGCAGTATTATTACCAGCTGTGTTCATACATGTACTACTGGCAAACACTCGCATCAAATTCCATGTACCAAGGAAATTTCCAGGCTCAAAACAGCTATTCGTTTATTCAGGGATCGCAGGTTATGTACAGTGGACAACAACCCCGACAAAACACGGCGAACGCTAGCAACCAACAACCACCGCAAAACAATGGCGTTGGTTTAAGTTTATTGCCAGGGCAGGCGGTACCGTGGGCTTTTCCAGGCCAACAGCCTGTTACACCAGGTAATTTGATTGACGTTTTATTCTAGAAATAACTGCAAGTAATCTAAGATTATGTGTTTAAAAACAATAAATAGAATAAATGTTGACCTACATGCCAAATAGAGTTCACCCTAATGACATCAATAGGGATAACGGAATTGAAATTCCAGAAGCGTGAATGCCCTCGATCAAACAGCACAACATCTGTTCGGTACCACAGTTGGCTGCAGAGGAAACAGTGTCTAATCAACAATGGGGATTGAAATCCTCCAATCATAAACAACCACAACAAGGATTAAAATGCACTGATCACAAACATTCATGGTGCTACATATAGTGACACATGCCTAATCGACACCATCGCCTGATGAAGACCAGCAGTAAGTGGTCGAAACGTCTCAATCCTCATCAGCTGACAATGTCATGGTCAGATGGACAACAAAGCAAAGCCGTCATGATAAAACCACCTGATGAATGACCACATCTTTCATGACATGTACTTTCTACATTGTACTTTTGACTTTAAATTTGTCTGTCTCATAGAGCTAACAGGCTTCCTTAGGGGAGCCATTTGCCATTTTCAATTTACACTATTAAATCATTTTCTTTTGATTGTAGTTTGTGAGGTACAGATTGCACCCATTTCTAAAAGGATTTATGCTGAGATACTTGATTTCATCTTTCTGTACCTTACCAAGGTGCTGGTGTTCTCAATTCTCTAGTAAGTGCTTGTTGCAAATGATGTTAACAAAATGCTGGGTGTGGAGTAAGCATTATTTTATTGGTCTAGCATTCCATTCAAGTTGGAGTAGTACTAGAATTAAAGCATTTTTCTCAAAACTGATGTACATATTTGCCACATGGGAGTCGGATACAGAAAACTTTTCATTACCTTGCCTCTGAATAACACGCAAACTCTGATTGATTAACTGGGTTAAGCCTAGGTTTAGTAATATCATAAACATGGTTGAGGCAGACAAAGTGGATCCAAAACGAGACCCACGTCCACCAGTTAAACTCATCAACAATAGATGAGCTTGGGAAAGGTACCTGAAAGAATGGTGGAGCCAGAAGCAATTGAGCCGAGCACGTCGGGTAACCATGACAACCCTGTGAGCGGCAACCACCAGGCACTGTCACACTGATAACAGTGGAACAACGATAATTACCACATACTTACCATATCAGGAAATTAACAGGGGGGAAGGGCAGGGAGTGAAAGCATGGAGAACCGTCGACTAGCGAACAAGCACGTGAGATGAATTGACCTCAAAAGCCGAACTGTAAAACACAAAAGGCCCCTGCGGCAACCCCCTGGCCACCCCGCAAGCCCGCCACGTGGAAGACCACTGACCAGCATTGCTTTGAGTTTAACTTAGCCTAAATTACATTTAGCCACATTTGCAAACCAAACAAATAACCTTTGAACTTGCTTGTAAAACTTATACAGTAAAACTGGGATACAACAAACCCCTATATAAAGAAGACTGTGGTGCTATATAATGAGCCATTATTTTTTTTCAGCCCAGTAATGGTATAGTACAATGTTGGGAAAAGAACCGTGATAATTTTTATGATGAATCCCCGGTGTGAGGAACACATTTTTGCCAGTCTCTCGGCACCCTGTTATATTGGGGTACAACAGTTACTGAATTTGTGAAGACTGAATGTAAAGAGTAAGACACAAATACAAATTACAGCAGTCTTTAACTTGGGGATTTTATTTTTGTAGTGATGATTTGGAGAGGTTAAGTCAACTGCAGTACACGCTGATAACTGATGAGACTGCAAGTCTGAAGGATATAGAGGAATTACTCATACAAGCTTTAGTCTACAGATTGATGGTCTTTGCATATGAGGTAAACAGACAGAAATCTCTTTTATATTTTAGTACCTTTTCTGTTAGTATTTAAAGAACAAAATCAGAAAGCGCAATTGTGGGGCTGGGTAGACATCATACACTATAGACTTTAACTCTTTAAGGTGATTACATTGAAAAAGAAGGGACGTTTAAAATTTTCGAAAACTCAGTCCAATTATATTTTGAAAAGTTCAAAAATGTAATAATAAATATGAGTCACCATGCTCATTTTTGTACGTCATGGAAAGGCATTATATAATAATTACCATAAGAGACCTGCAACGTTTTCATTAGAGATCTTAGTAAACAGCAATGAGAACTATTTTTTTTTAAAAGCTATTGCTTGCATTAAAATATTAAGAGCAGTTCAACAAAATAGACATTTTTCTTTTGTTGAACAGCAATTAAGATAATATGAAATAAATTAGGAAAAAATTAAGGAGACTTACCTGTAAGTTGAAGTTTGATTGAGACACACAATAACCCTGCTGTACCTAAAGACATGTTCTTTACTAAGGTAAAGCAGAATTTTTAACTTTTCATGTACGTGTTCATGTATGGTTCTCAGGCACATGTCATTTATATAATTTGATGCATTAAAAAGTGGGGGTAACTGTTCTCATTTAGGAGATGAGCATTTATTCCAGTTCTCCGAAAAGTACAGTTTCAAGAAACATAGCAACTTCTAAACACCTGCATGTTTGCGCCTATAAATAATGCAAAAACTTATGCTCAGAAAGGATGCGCAATCTAACTGAATGGAATCACCTTAAGCCCCAGCATCAACATACACATTCTCCTCACTATTCTCCATTTATATCTAATGGTCCTAGTTGGGAGAATTTGCTTAAACATCAAGATATTTTATCTGTGGTGATCAGTTTCTTTATTCTCATGACATGTATGTTTGATCAAGTAGTGATACTGTAAGGAGAAATTAGATGCTTGTCATAATTTGTCAGGACTTATAAGGTTGATACCAATTATAGGATTATATGTATGAGGGTTGAGCAAAAAGGTACAGCTCATACGTGGGTGTTTACAGTAATGACTTGCTTCATTTTCTTCTGGCATTGTGTAGGTGTTTTTCCTCATGGGTGGTCTCCATGGCAGTGTAGGAGGGGCCACGCCTGGAAAGTACTTCATGGGCTTATCAGCAGTCGCAACTGATCACATCTCCACAGTAGCAACTGACGCAGATGGTGAGAGAGTTAGGATTCAACCAGGAGGAAACCTGGGATTCTGGAGGTAGGACATTCAATGAATACATTACTTTCAATGAATGAGAAGTATTGCTGACAGCACTAAAAAATCTGTGTTTTCCTTAAGGACGGTGCCTCCTAATACAGACGTATTTTTGCAAAGGTTATGACTATGGGGAAAAAGTACATCTTAGCAAGGGTTATTGGAATCCAAAAAGAAAAATGTGGGTAACCACGCATTTTTCAGAGATAATTAAGAAACCATAATTCTAAAAAAGTGTTAAATACAAAGAATGTATGGCAATTTCTTTCTAAATTAAAGCTCAATTATCTCTGAAAAATGCGTGGTTACCCCAATTTTCGTTTTGGATTCTGATAGCCCTGGCTAAGATCTGCTTTTTCCACATAGTCATAAGCCACGCAAAATATTGTTGCATTAGCAGGGCTAAAAATTAACTTGAGTGCTTGGTCGCCACTCGGGCCAGTATCCCTGAATTCTTAGTGGCCCAGGCCAAAATAAAGTGGCCCTCAAATTTCCTTTACTAACACAAAAAATTTTTGAACCATTTTTACTCGAATAAACGCCTCACGGATGTTTCGGCCCGTGTCTTTTACCATGGTGTTCGACTGACACGCCAAAGAAATTTGCTTGATCTTAACTTTGTCTTGAAAGCTCACATTTGCCAGTGTACTGTCGAGAAATTGGTTAAATTGTTAAAATAACAAAAACTTTGTTCGGTCCGTGTTGGGAATCATTCGTCTCGTTCTTCCCTGTCCTTTTTTCACCTATAGGTTCTGACTTGGTCAATAAACTCCCAAAGAAAAACTTGACCATTTTTTTCCTAATATGGACAAAACGATCTTCTCAACGTCTATAAACTACAGGATCACGATCCTCAGTTTTTTGGAATGCTTTTGAATTGAGGTGAAAAGTAAGTCTATTATACTGAGCAGTGTTGAGTGATTTTGCCGATATTCATGTTTGAAAACGTACTGCATCTCGCGATCGTGTCAACAAAATCAAAATGACGTCTACAAATCGGAGCGATCTAAAAACTCGATCACGAACGGTTTGAATTTTGCACTTTAGAACGAACCTTTTACTACAATTGATGAACTTAGAGTTGAGGAAGGAAAGGAAAGAAAAGAAAGGTACTCCAAGGAAAAACATTTTATTTTATTGTTATTATTCTTTTCGTATTTCTCAAATCGTAGTCGCCCTTCGGGCGATCAAACCTCAACTTTTAGTGGCCCTAGACACTTTTTAATCGCCACGGGCGACCGTGCGACCGCCAAGTTTTAACCCTGCATTAGGAGGCAACTTTCTTAAGAAACCCGAATCTCCCGAGATGCCCAGAAAGTATGCGCAGTAACAAAAGAAGGCACCGTCCTTAACTAGTTTCATACTTTTCTTTACAGGTCATTCATAAGGGCACTGGTTAAAAACTTTTCTATGACATTCCTGTTCCCTGTGTTTTTGACAGTCCTGTTTTTCCAGCACAATCGCACGATCTATGATGTCATTGCAAACTCAACCATAGTTGTTACCCGTGCTACTCGGCCAAGACCACAGGGTCACCAACAGCGACGTCAGTAGTGGTCGGACTGTGAAGATGTGATGAGGTTCACATAGTTTGTATTGGACCCTTATTTCAAGCATGGAAACTGCTGTAGATATTATTATTATTATTACACCCTTAAATACGGCTGATATTTCACCAATTTATATTTAACTTTTAGAAGGACAGTACGCTAGCTGATATAATGTTTTTATGTCATATTTTAATTTTAACTAAGTGTGACCAGCAACTTGCTGAAGTTTGCTTTATTATTCATATTTATAATAATAAGAAAAATATTCACCAAAAGTGATGCAGGCAAGGAAATACAAACTTGAGCAACAAAATAATCGCTAAAAACTTGAAGTTCCATCAGAACAGCAATTCTTGATTTCTAGACTACTTGTCCCCAAATCAAATTGAACAAATTTCCATGTTCAAGAATCCATTGTTACAGTTGTTAGGTCATCTGAGGCAACTATAAAGTGCTTAGGACATACTCAAGTATTTGTCCAGTAGATGAGTAAGTTTTGAGGAGCATTTTTTCTTCATCATTATTTTGTCAAGGAAGTATCTGTACTTTCAACATCCACTAACAATTTTGTGATTTCATACTTTTGTAAAGGAGGATTATTGTTTGTAAACTTTGTTTGTCACACGACACATTATGTTGTGTCTCTCATAAACGAAATGTTTGCAGGCTCAATTTTATGGCCCCTGCTGCAACATGCAAACACAATAACTCTCTTTTCTGCACGTAAGTTCTGCAAATCTAAAAGGGCCAATGAAAGTTACATGTAGCCAGGGCAAAAATGTTTTCTGAAATACATGTATGTGCCAGTCTGTGGAGTTTGAAAAAAATCAAACAGGGAACCTTGCTTCTTTGTAATCTCCAGTTTTGCTCTGTAGAATCTTTTTTATCCAGTTTAGTTAATATACATATTTGGTGACAGTTGTAATCTTATGATAATTATGTAAGATGTATGATAATCAATAAGACCTGTTAAAAACTGTTACCGTAACCAAAAGGATGTTATCAATAAACGAATTTAGTGAGTAAGCTGTTATTAATTTTCTGTAACCTTTTAAGTTTTTAACAATTTTCATTAATTGCTTGCAGTTTTATCTTTTAAAATGTCAGCTCCTAAGAATCTGGGGTGGGTCAATAGCAATACACTTCCATATTGGTCCCAGATGGCTTAAAATCTGGCCATAATTTGTGCACTGTCAAGCTTGGTTTTGCACTTGTGAACTGTATAAGAACATAAAGAAAACATCGGTTTTATCTTGTCTGTCATTTTGTTCCTATCATGGTAACATACAACAAATTGTTTTCAATTTTGTACAGTGGAACCTCGATTTAACGAACCTCTGTATAACAAAGTCCTCGGAATGACAATATTTTTCAGCCCAGTAATAGTGTTATGTACATGGATAATGACCTCGATATAACGAGCCCTCAATATAATGAACCAATTTCCCCAGTCCCTTGGCACTTCGTTAAATAGGGGCTTCACTGTATTTATGAATTCTAACAGTGCAGCTGCCTCTTGTGTCCTTGGGTTATAACGTTTAGTGGAGGAAAGATGGACAGTAGCAAAGGGTGGTCTTTTTTCAGAAGGAGTTCATCTGATGACAATTGCATAAAATGTGATCAGTTAAAATTCATTCTTCATGAGTTCAATGATATAACCTGCACAACTGACAGAGTTGTTTGTGTGAAGTTTGAGCTGTGGAGCTGCGATAGGAATGAGGCAATTTTCGTTCTTGTTCTATTTAAAGGGGCCTTCACAGACAATACCGCCAGCTTTGTAGGCTATCAATGCTACTGATCTTGTGATCAACAAAACTGTCACCTCAAAATGTTGAAAACTTTTTGCACAAGAGAGTAAAACTGACACTGGGTGAAACAGCCTGATTTTTTATGCCATTTCAAAGAACCTTTAATTGGGATCAATAATGCTCCATTCATTTCAAACTAATGGTACAAGGTAATAGAGTGGTTTTCAATTGAGCGGTGAAAGTAACTTGAAGCTGCTTGCTTTGGTTTTGTTTTACTATGTCCTATGATTGGTTAAAAAATCTTGCGACCACTTTCTCAACCAATCAGAATTAAAACCAAACCTAGTCCTGGCATTTGACTTCATTTGCATTTCTTCAATTCCTGATTGGTTCATTGTATTGTCTGTGTCTGTTGTGATAGGCCCGAGTAATTACTTTCAATTGGTATTGGTTTTGCGACACTCAATTGAAAACTCCTTTATGTCTAGTGGACTAAGTAACTACAATTAAAATTAATATTAACCTTCAGAAGATAACTGTGGCACTGGATCATAATTTTGCAGGGCCGTAGCCAGTATGAGGCAAACCGAGGCACTTGCCTCGGTCATTTTTTCGTTTTCTCAGTCATTTTTTTCCGTTTTCTCAGTCATTTTTTTCGTTTTCTCAGTCATTTTTTCCGTTTTCTCAGTCATTTTTTCTGTTTTCTCAGTCATTTTTTCGTTTTCTGTCATTCTTTTTGTTTTCTGAGTCATTTTTTCCGTTTTCTCAGTCATTTTTTTCGTTTTCTCAGTCATTTTTTCCGTTTTCTCGTTTTCTGTCATTTTTTTCGTTTTCTCAGTCATTTTTTCGTTTTCTCAGTCATTTTGTTCGTTTAACACCCTAAATGCCTAGGAAGAGAGGTTAACCATGGACATTACCTCAGTCATAATTTTTTTTCTGGTTACGGCCCTGTTTTGGCTAATTTAGTTAACTTAGAGTTAAAGTTTTTCTATGTTTAATGAAAAAGAAAAAGATTTCCTGTGCAGAGTCTTATCTGCTTATAGTGGTGTGAAAGAAATGTTTAAGTTTCAAGCTGAAATGGTGAACATCTGACGTTTTAGATAGACAAGCAACAGTGACTCTTGCTTCCCTAAGACTTAGAGAATATGTAGGAAATGTTGATTATTTCTTATTTTGCTTGGTAAAATTGAAAAACATTTAATGAAGCAAAAAAGAAAAAGATAATATGCTTCATTGAAGATTCATTAATATCTGATATCAGAAAAATTATAGAGTGGTTTTACTTAACCTGTGAAGCAATATCTAACAATTAGTGTCTAACAGTCTAAAGTAAACAAAAGAAAACAATGGAATCAGTGTGTAATAGAGTGCTTAATAGTTTAGTATTTATTTTATGGGTTAGAGTGCAAACAGTATTTCCATGAAATGCAAATTACAAATTTGTAAAAGTTTGTACAATTTGGCTGTTTGTACAGTCAATTAGTTGAAAATTGTTGAAGCACGAACAGCCCCTTACCGTATTTGACTAGATGACTAGATGAAATTGACAATATTGACTATTTACAAAACTGCACAAATTTGTACAATTTTGTTTTACTAATGTTTCACGGAAATGCTGTTTACATTCTAAGTAAAATCACTCTATACTTATAAATATAGCTACAACATTAATGGCTTGTTTGTACATAATTTTTGTCCCAGAATGAGTTCACTGTGGTGCGTGTATCTAGTCATTTCCTTGTTCCTGTTTACATGGTTTTCTCCCGAGATGAGTTCATCACTGTAGGATCACATTAGGATGAAATGTCATCACAGGGTTGCATGCATAAAAAAGGTTATAATTACCAGTAAATTTACAAGACCTTTGTGAGCAATGAATTCATCCTGGGAAGAAACGGATTTTAGTCATGAAACCACATATTTAACGAAAACAAAACGAAGTTCGTTCTGGGAGAAAAGTCGTCTCGAGATGAAATCATCTCGCACTCATGTAAAACATCCCTATGCTTAAAGTTCAGTTGCAGAAATTACCTATAATAAGATACCGTGTTGATTTAGAAAGCTGCATTCTATCTAGAAAGACTGCTTGCACTGGGACCTTTTTTTTTGTCTGACCTGGAAATTTTGTGAGATAGCTAGATGTACTATACTGTTAAAGAGCAGTATAATTTTCCAATAATTACATGCAAATGCTGAAATTTATTTAAATAGGAAAATCAGCAATAATAATAATAATAATAATAATAATATTATCATTATTATTATTATTATTATGGCCACTCCTTTTTGCACTAACCTTTAAACTGAACTGAAAAAGAAAACTAGAGGATTTCATATCAAAATTATACATAATCCACTTAAACAGACCCCTTTATTTACATTTTAACATGTTGATAAGAACTGGTTTACTTTTTCTTGCTTTTACAAGTCCTTTTGTTCTTAGCTCTCTGTCTCTTTATCAGTATGTATGATCCATAAAATGGCGCAGCAACTACGCCAGCTCCCAGTACGACACATCCCGCACTAACCACCAAACCAGCTACAATAGGCATTAACATGACTTGGCCACTAAAAAGTGCACCGCGTACTGCCAATCGTTGAGCCGGCTTGTCTGGTTTAAAGTTATATTTGCACCCCAAGACGCTGTATCGGTCATAGTGGTTTCCGAGGAACTTCAAGTGGTGGTACTTCCCACCACATCTATAGCAGAATTCTGTGTGGCACCTGTGAAAAAGAAATACATAGAATGGTTTTCAATTAAGTATCAAATGCGGTTTTCCTTCGCTATGCTCTCTGGTTGGTTTCAAAAACTTGCGCCACATACATGTATTTCTCAACTTATGAAAATTAAAACCACAACCAACATGAATGTTTTTTGTTGCATGTATTTTCCTTTTATTGATACCTGTTATATGGATAAATACTTCGAGTTCCGATCAGTTCATTGGGTAATTGTGTTAATTGTGATTGACTGGGATAATTTTCCCTTGGTTTTGGTTTTGGTTTTACAACAGTTGAAAAGCACTTTCTATATGCATGCCTCATGGACCACATGGGGAGGTTCCGCTTGAAAGAGGTGCTTTTGTTTTGCACTTGCATGAAGGCTTGAAGCTTTCGAACGATTTAAAAAATCTGGCGATGGTCTACTGTTTTTGGCTTATTTTAGGGTCCAAAAGGTGCAAATTACTTCTGGAAGAGGGTACCATTTTGACAAAAAGTACTATAAAAGGTAATACAAGGGTTTGAACCTGGAGGCAGAGACTGCCTGTAAAAAACCTTGCATGCCCTCACACTCTTTCAGCACCAACTGTTACACTCTTTTTCC
Organism: Siderastrea radians; assembly: GCA_964017195.1. Lineage (NCBI taxonomy): Eukaryota > Metazoa > Cnidaria > Anthozoa > Scleractinia > Rhizangiidae > Siderastrea > Siderastrea radians. The sequence goes on from OZ024898.1 coordinate 7,813,381, forward strand.
TTTATAAGAACCATTTTTATAAGAATGTTGAGGCTGAGATTTGCCCCCAAATTTAAGAAAATGTATGGGCTAAAATAAGAACATCCTCAGGCTCAGCCAAATTCTATGCGTTCTTATTAAAAAAAAGAGTGTATTTAACATTTAGATTTGATGGAAAAAGTACGATCCTGGGTCGGATTATAAAGCAATTTATCATCACCTATCTACAAGATATTGAACTGTCATTGATACTGCAAGGAAAAATGACATGCTGATAACTTTTAGGGAGCAAGGGTGACAAAATTATCAAATTAACATTTTCTCTCCAATCTTCTAATACGTTAAGCTTATATAATATTTGTTTTCAATTATATAAGCAATGCTTATCAATAAAAAAAACGTGTTACGTGTTATCGTGCTCTTTATTCCAGAGAAACTGACACAAAAATAATATCTGTTTGTAAAGTGATCTGACGGTCATTTTTTCCGCGTGTTTTTTTTTTTTTTTTTTTTTACATTTCCCTGTTGATCGGGTCAAAGAGGACTGAAATCACCTGGATTCATTAGTAGCAAATAAAAAATCTTATACGGTCGAATTCGATTTCGGAGAAGAATGAAATGACCAGGCATAATTTTCGAGCTCAAGTTTTGGGTAAACAAAGAACTTTAACTCACCTGCTACAAGACATGTGGTCGCATCCGCTTGATTTCTGGATAAAAACGTGACATTTTGGACATCGACAAGCATTTCGCACTGGTTGTCCGCGATTTTTTGCCCATATCTTGAGCGATTTATCTCCTTTACAAAACTCCTTGCACGTTAATCCGTGGTGCCAAGGGGCCTGGCAGGCGAAACACCAAACTAATTGGCACTTGGAGCAAGTTACTTTCAACTCTTCCGGACGCTCATCATTTTCCTCTTCTGTTGTTGAACCAGCTAAGTCCGGGTGATGGTGAATACGCGAACACCCAGGGCACGTCTTGATCAAAGGATTTTGTTCAATTTCCACTTTGAATTGCTGATATTTCTCGAAGATTTCCTCGGAGACGAGTTCTTCGACTTCGTCGTCGGTCACAGCATTGTCACAGTTCCCAAGCGGACAAATGATTTTGACAATGGCTTCTTCGATTTTTGACCGAACGTGCGCTTCGAAACACGACAGGCAAATTATCCCTGAACAGCAAGAACGAATGCTGATTTCGTTCGTTTCTAAAAAGCAGACCATACAAGGAATCGTCATCTTGTTTTACGTCTCCAGCGTCTTCACTTCTATAGCTAGCTGCGATCTACGAAAAATCCGCTAACTCGACGAGAAATTTTATAGGGTTCCCTTTTGTATACACACGTGACTAAGATATTTTAAGCTCACACGTCAAAAAAGGTTACAGAACCTAAATGTACATGCAGTCGAAAATCCCCTAAATTCTGTTCAAATCTCACTATTGAGAAAACAGTTAAGAGTTTTACTCATCGAAAAGGGTCCAAATGTTGTCTTTACCAAAGAAGCGATGAAAAAAAAAAGGTTTTCTTTGTTTTCTGCAAAATTTTGTACATTGGCTTGTTGTTTTGATAGATAATCTACCGCTGACAAACCGCAGGCACTTATAGCGCGTTCCAGACAGGGACAACCCCCGGCAGAGGCCGCGTAACTTTCCGAAATTGATCATGGGAATATAGGCATAAAAATATACACGGCACATTATTCTTGTGTTACAACACTCAATCTTCGATGAGACACGCAAATTTTCCAGGAGAGAATTCTACTTTGGCGCCAAATCGTAAAAATTATTTAACTCAATTCTTAACTATTGTGAAATGGTATTAGCTGTCAGCGACGTCAGGAGCCCAGAAGCGGGTCTTTATTATTACAGCTTTTGAAAAACAAGAATCCCCATCTCAACAATTTCACATTTTCTTGCATTTTCTCGTTTAAATTTGGTCCAGGCCACGGGGAAAGTACTCAATTGAGTTCAAACCGGAAACGAGGGCCCTCGCCCCCGGTAGTGGCGGGGGCGCTCCACGCCGCGAGGTGTGATAACAATTTGACACTAATTTTTACCCCTAGTATATGATACCCCTTCCCCCTTCCATAAACCTAGAGCAAAAATCTCATCTTTTTATGCCTAGCCTGTGTAGCAACCGTTTCCGTAGTACAGCGCTTTCCGCAGGTTTGCCAAAAACCGAAAAATGCCTCAAACGGGCGAAAAAACCTACGGAAAAGCTTGCTACGCAGGCTAAGATAAACCAAGAAAATTTGATCGAAGGTGGCTTTTAGTTACTCAAAAGCTTCAACCTTTTTGCATTGTAATTTCAGCCAAAATATTGCTCGTTCAGTATTTAGATTTAGTGGCTTTTTATTTCAGTTTTAAAGGTGAATTTTGGCGCCCCTTTAAAATACTAAAATAAGAGATTTCACAAACCTTCCGTATGTTACAAGTACAAAAAAGGAACACCTTTTGGGCAGAGCCTGCCTGTTAACCCTACTATCAAATTAATAATAATAATAATAATAATAATAATAATAATAATAATAACAATTTTTACTCTAAGGCTCACAGGTTACGCTATGCGCCCTGTGTAGCTAGTTTAGCCTTTACCATACAGTCGTGAAATCTGCTATAATAATAATAATAATAGTAGTAATAATAATAATAATAATAAGTAATGATGATAATAGGATCACGATGACCTAATTTCTTGATACAAGACAGAAAGCAAGGGCAATGCCACATAATTGACATAGCTGTACCTGGGGAAAATCAGGTTGTGGAGAAAGAGAAAGTGGAGAAATATCAAGAACTCAGGAGAGAACTGGCTAGACTTTGGAGCGTTAAAGTGGCTGCCACCCCAGTAGCGATAGTTACCCTGGGTGTGGTGTCAAAGAACTTGCAAGAGTATGTATGGAAGATTAAAGTGACTGTAAGAACAGAACTATTGCAAAAAGCAACACTACTGGGATCAGCCAGGATAAAAGGAAAATCCCTTGAAGCCTAAGGCCACAGGCAGTGGCTTACCCTCTTGTGACTTATTACCAGAGACCATCTAAACTGTTGGAATTTCCAAATTCCAATTCGATCCGGAACCCGAGGGCCACAGGTTTGTCAGTCCCAGACTGTTGTGTGTCACCCTCGTTAAACAAAGTTGATTTATTTATTTATTTGTAAGACATTGATGACGATGATAATAATAAGCCCCAGGGAAAAGGGGGGAGAAAGGGTGATCTTTACTGCTTCCCAGCAGGTATACCCTTTTATCCCCATTTCCCACCAATAAATATATTCTTTGGAATCTCTGGCTTCTCTGCACACAAGCATTTGCAAAATATTGTGCATTTATTTTCATAATAAATAAATAACTAAATAAATAACTGTTTATTGATCACCATTGCAGTTAAAAAACTGAATTACAGGGATAAAATACATGATTTAAAAATTAGCACTACTATCATAATTAACACTACCATTCCTGTCAACTGCCTTTCTTTCTCCCAGTTCCCACTCCCCCCCCCCCCTTTTCCCTGGATTCCTCCAGCCTGTTTCCCAACTCTCCCCCAGAAACTACTCTCAAGGTAGCTGCATGTATTTGTTTTCTTTATTCAGTGTTTGCCATTTTCTAGACAAAAACTATTTTTAATATATTAAACTGACTTCTTCACTTTCATAACTATGTAACATTCAGTCAATGTTTCTATAATAGCAAGTTTCGAAAGAAACAAACCTCCAGATTTTACATCCTTTAACTATCACTAGTTTTGGGCTTCTAGAAAGTATACCATCCACATTGACTGACCAATCAAATGTTAATAAAAATTTACGGGAACAAGTCTCAAAATATATAACACATTTTTTAATACATTTTTTTCAATGAAATTTGAAGAGATCAGGGGAGTTTCCTTTGTAGTCTAAAGTTTCTTTGGAAACCTGCTAATAGTGGAATGAAGCATGTACATTTCCTTTCTCACTGAATCAAAAAGTAATGATGCATAATTTTAAGGTCATTGCTCTTGAGAACATTGAAGGATCACTCCTTTGAAGATTACCTAAACACTGTCAAATTTTATTGCAACTTTCAGAGTAAGCACTTACAGAGGGTCGCTACTTTGAACCTGAACTTTGTAACATGAACCATGATAACTTAAACTATTAGAAAACAACATCCTCATAAACCCCAATAACTGTTAGAAAACAAACGTCCCGCATGTTTAGCTTTTAGTGTCATTCCCTCGTGCACCCAACAGACTTAATTCCAATAATTTGATATTTAGCTTTGGCAGATGTCACACAAAGATGGTTTAACTTTACATGGAAAATTGTTTTGTTTGTTCTGAATGCTCTCTTCTGTTTAAATTTCACACACGTCTGGCTTCTAATGTCATGTTCATAGAGCTCCCCCTTTCTTAACCAGCTTCTTTGTCCTACAAACCAGTCATCGACCAACATACCATGAAAAACAGAAACTGAAAAAGTGGATTGAAATTATTGAGATTTACCAATCGCAGCTAACTAACAAGACCTAAATATTTACCCCACTGAGCTAGAGATCTGTGTTTTCTAGCTGTGACATTTCTTTGACTGACATCGAGAAAACTCAACTTGAAGTAAATTAGATGTAGAAAGCTGGTAGGACAATGACTTGTAAAGGTTTTGATTAAATCTTGTTCGTGGTCTTGAGTTGTTTGAAAAAGATGATGGTAGTACCATGTGAGGTGAGAAGTGAATTTTTTTTGTGGCAAAATGCAGCAAATCCAACCATTTCAAGCCAATGGTTGGTTACAATTTACACGAGCAAACCTGTTGATCCATAGTTTGTGCAAATGGGAACAGAAATCTCCAAATGAAAATTCTGCTGGAGAAATTTCACATTTCATAATTTACTCCCAAATCTACTCTGTTAACCTCGAAAGAAGTAAATGGCCACACACAAACATCAAATAAGCCCTAGAGCTCGTAGGAAAAAGAAAATGGAAAAATGGGGGCCATTTGAAAATCCAAGAATATTCCCAGAATGTTGTCTATATTGGGACTGATTGAGTAGATTTTCAGTTACGGCTGTTGCATTTGCTGATGGAAGCCCATTAAAACCGTGGTTTCTTGCAAGAGCTGTGAATGATTGATCAGTTCTGGGTGAAAGCCCTTTGATTACTTAATGTAAGAACACGTATCAGTAATCTGTAGTTTCTTCTGGTTATAAAATCTTGTGAGTTATTGGTTACAATCAACATAACCTGTGACAGCAGACACTATTGTAGTGAAATGAGATCTGTAAATAGGTCTCCTACAAGTAATGTAAAAAAAAATGTAAGTAGGTCTCCTCTCGCAGACTACACTCAAGATTTGAGAAATACTCTTGGCATTCATTGTTTACAATACAACTGTCAAACTTTTGTTGGTACTGTAATAACATGAACAAACAGGAAAATTAATTTATTTAGTATGACTCTGATTGTTTACTATAATTATCTCATAAACCTTTCACTTTCTCCTATTTTTTCTCTTGATTGAATGTTCCAATACTGTGTTGTGTTCAAGGTCCTGTTTGGTGAGGAGTTGCCCACACACTGGGCATTTTGCTCTGCCACGCCCTCTGTTAATGTGCTGAATAATGGCATCTTGATCATAGTTATGACCACAAATTTTACTCTTCATGGGTTTTACCATCTCCTTCAACGTTAGAGGACATTTGGTTTGCTCTGCCGGTGCCTAAAAAGAAGTTAAGTGTCAGAGTGTATTTTTCTTAAAATTTTGGATTTACCAACTAAGTTGATAAAGTCAATTGGCCACCATAAAGAGATTGAAATTCAATCTTGAGATTCAATCTCTTTACAGCGGCTAATTTACCTTGTCAACTCAGTTGCTAAATCCAGAGTTTTGTGTTTTACTTCCCCACTGATGCAGCACCACAGTTTCTTTAGAAACTAACCACCTTGTTTGTATTTTTCTTGCACTTGTAGATTGGGGCATGGTATTTTACTGTAGACATTAACAAGTTAATGATCACAGTTTAGGGTTTATCGACAAGCTCAACTGTTAGAACCACCATATGCAATGCAATGTGTAGTTCCAGAAAATATCCATACTCCCCCCACGGAAAGTTTTTGCTTTGCACCGCCTCCCCCAAGAAATTTCAGTTTAGATTGACACTTTGCTTCTAAAATTTTGGCTTTTAAGACCTCCGCCCCTAGGAATTTCCGATGACCTTCCATGGGGTGGGTATGGATTTTTTTACAGCACAAGATACAATAATACAAGATACAGCACAATAAACAGCACAAGAGGAAAGCGTCACTGAATATGTGTCGCTTTTCTTTTCAGTAGTTACAATTTAGGATTTCATTTAGGATTTCATTAAGTACTGCTGAATAGTTTTCACACTTTAGGATTTCACTGACAGACTCAAAAGAGAGAACCACCTTGTACAGTGCAGTAAACAGCACCACAGTACTGCTCAGTAGCTTTCACTTGAATGGTCACACTTCATTTAAACCACCTTGTACAGCATATTAAACATAACCACAGCAAAATACTGCCTAGTAGCTTTCATTTGAATGGTCACACTTAAGGATTCCATCTACAGACTTGAAAGTTAGAACCACCTTGTACAGCATAATAAACAGCACCACAGGAAAGTACTGCTCAGTAACTTTCATTTGAATGGTCACACTTTAAGATTTCATCCACACACTCAAACGTTAGGACCACCTCGTATAGCATTAATGAATTACTAAACAGGAGTGGGGATAAGGTAACAGAAAGTTTTCCATTGACTGGTTTTGCCTCCTTTTTACCTTGCCTCTCCTCCCCCAAAGGGGGAGACCTATTCACAAAAAGGAGGAGTGAACACTATTTGAGGATTGTAAATTTGCAGGAAAGTAGGTCTACATTGAACTTGGGTAAAATAGCAAAGCTTGAATGAATTATCCAATATTTAGCTGGTTGGTTCTTTGCTTAGAAACCCTGCTACAAGTAGATTTCCACACTCGAAAACAAGAAATGAACTGACACCAAATGGATAACATTGATAAACTCAGCTACGTAATTACAAAGGAATAGTCTGTGATATGAACTTGGTGAACTTAAAACCTGAGCCATAGTGAACTAGAAACTGCAATTGTGGCTTATTGCCTCTACTGGTAACGGGGTTATTTTGGGGAGCGCCTCAAAATTTTTAATTCCCTTTAATCGGGATCATTGTTTCGGTTGTTTACATGTTGGTTGATGTCTTTCATCGTGTCGGGTTACGTTACAGTTAGGGTCTTATTTCAACACGTGTTTATCGGTATATTGTATTGTGCAATAGGGTACATAGTCCATTTCTTGATTCGCTCGTTCAGTATATGTACGTGCTGTTGTATCTAACGTAATTAGCTGCAGTGATTCGTTTTCTTTCTGTTTTCTCGTTCGCTTTTAAAATGGCAGCTAAGCGTGATCGTCGAGCAATTCCTCCAGTTGATTATGTCGCCTTAGAAGCGGGGCTTTCGCCAGGTTTAAAAGGATCGAACAAGTCAGTTAAGACTGCATCGGCCGATACATCTCCTGTGCAACAGGACTGCAAGCCTTCCGTTGCGAGTTTTTTAGTTCCTCCGACATTGTTGCCTGTTCCTACTGATCCGACCGAGTCACTACGTTCTGCCTTGGAAGCTGCGAGAGCGGAACACGCGGAATTGCTTCGCACATCGGAGCTTCGCGACCTACAACGTGAGTTATCATCTTTGCAACAACAGAATGCTCGTCTCAGAGGACAACTAGAGGATCCGCCCCTTAAAGCATCGTCTTCTCTTCCTCCGTCTTTAACTGTTCAAGATATTCGTGCAATACCTGGTTTAAGTTCTCGCGTTGACACTAAGCTTCAGCAACTTGGCCTTTCTGATTCAAGCGGTTTGGAGGATTCTGCTGATGATGAGGATGGCAAGCGAAGAGATCGGGCCAAACGAGGTAAGAAGTTGCGGTCGGGAAAAACGGCCAAAATCACAAGTCGGGTGTTGCACCCTCAAGTTTGGCCGCAGAGCCACCTTAGTCTCGCGTACATTAGTAAAGAAGTTGCTTATGACAATTTGACTCTAGCTGAATTTGCTGCCGGATTCGCTTCTATCCTTCGCCTTCCTAGTTTGAGTGCCGAAGAGCGGGATGCACGTACTGACCACTTTGCGACGCTTATGTATTTGGCTACACAATTTTCATGGCCGGCAGTTCGCAGTCTTCATGCAGCAGTGTTGTTCGAAATTGAGTGCGGTCGTTTACGTTGGGGCGATTCCTTTGCACATCTCGAAGCTCGCTTGTTACACGGACACGCCAATCAGCCGCGATCGTCGAACGCGTCAGTTTTGAGACAGAATGCTACGGTCCAGTTTTGCAAGGCATTCCAAACCGGGAAGTGTACTTTCAACAAAGATCATTATGGCCAGATCAGAAATGAACGGAAATGGGTGCAACATATTTGCGCGAAATGTTGGCTCACAAAGCAAGAGGTGGAGCGACATCCGGAGAATTCCCCTGAGTGTCCTTTTGCTAGTTCTTCCAGCAACACTTCAACTTCTCAGACAACCCGCGGTAGTTTCGTTTCATGACTCGGCACAGCGACTACACGCGATCCCATACAATTTGGTGATAAAGATGACTCTAATTTACATTGTACTAGTGCTTCGTTTCCAGTTTCAAGTTCCAGCGTCGAGTCAACTGTTTCGTTTCCAGCCTCAGATAGTGACGCCTGTGAACATGGTCAGGACACAGCGATTACACGTGATCCTGTAAATTCTGGGGATCAACGTCATGATTCTTATTTAAATTGTACTAGTTTCGTGTTACCAGTTTCAAGTTCTAGCGTCGAGTCGAGTGTTC